>JXCR01147413.1:247574-306654 GCA_002079205.1 Phalaenopsis hybrid cultivar
ATTGTTTTAGATATGGAGGAAGATAAAGAAATACCTATTATTTTAGGGAGACCATTTTTAGCTACTGGAAAAGCTATGATAGATGTTCAAAAAGGAGAATTAACTATGAGAGTTAATGATCAAGAAGTGACTTTTAACATTGCAAAATCTATGAAATACCCTGTTGTTAAAAGAGATAATGAATGTTTTCGCATGGAAATTATTGAACATCTACTGAACGAACATTTTAAAGAACATTTTGAAGACAAAAAGCATTCTGAAGGAGAACATTTTGTAGAAAAGGAACAATTTGAAAAGAGTGAGGAAGTTATTTTGGACGAATTAGAAAATGAAGAATTAAATTATGTTCAGGAAAGATTTGAGATGTTGGATATTACGAAAAATGCAGATAAAAATCTATTCCCATCAATTATAAAACCACCTGAACTTGCGTTAAAAATACTGCCTAGCCACTTGAAATATGTATTTTTAGGAGACTCGTCTACATTACCTGTTATTATATCTTCAAAATTAAATGATCTGCAAGAGCAAAGACTGTTAGATACATTGAAAAGATATAAGAAAATTTTTGGTTGTACCTTAGCTGATATTAAGGGAATCAGTCCTTCCATATGTATGCACAGAATTATATTAAATGAACAATATAAACCAAGAGTTGAACCACAAAGGAGATTAAATTCAATGATGAAAGAAGTAGTTAAGAAGGAAATTTTGAAAAGGTTAGACACTGGAATTATATATCCTATTTCAGATAGTGCCTGAGTAAGTCCTATTCATTGTGTTCCGAAGAAAGGAGGAGTGACTATTGAAACAAAAGAAAATGAATTAATACATGTCAGCAAATTACTGGGTGGTGTATTTGCATTGATTATAGAAAATTAAACACTACCACCAGGAAAGATCACTTCTCTTTACCCTTTTTAGATCAAATAGTATATAGATTTGATGGGCACAAATATTTTTGTTTTATAGATGGATGTAACGATTACCATCAAATTTCTATTGCTCCTGAGGATCAAGAAAAGACAACACTTACTAGTCCTTTTGGAACTTTTGCTTTTTGAAGAATGTCTTTTGGATTATGTAATGCACATGCANTTTTTCCAGAGACTACAGGACTAAATTCTCCAGAAGCCCGCCGACAGCGCCTTCGACCCCGCTGACGGCGAGATCGACGATTATGTCTACTCAAGCTTTGGATAAGGCCAAATTTTGAAGGGATGCTTAGGCAAATCTTGGGAAAACTCATCCACAACTTTAAAAGACTATTTTGGCCAAAAATCGGAGAGCCTGAAGAAGGAGGTCAAGAATCTAGGAGTTCCTAAAGGTTATAAAGGTTCCATTATTGTGAGGAATTCTTTGAGACATTGTATGAGTGGAGGGAAATTGAGAGATTTCTTCCTACTTGCTACTTCGAAGAGGAATTTTGTGTGCTGTAAAGAAAGGAAAAGATTCAGAGGAACTTTGAGGAGTGTTNATAGAGGCCTTGGAGGTTACCATTAGTGTATAGAATTTCCAATAGAGTGTAATAATTATGAGGAATTCTTCGAGAGATTGTAAGAGTGAACGGAAAGTGAGAGATTTTTTCCTCCTTGCTACTTCGAAGAGGAATTCTGTGTGTTGTAAATAAAGGAAAGAGATTCAGAGGAACTTCAAGGAGTGTTCTTGGGGAGAAATTAGAGATAAGTTATTTACTATTGTAGTTTGTATGACTTTGATTTTATATATGAATTCCGAGTTTTGTTGTGTGTTCCCCATGAGAATAGTTTGTATGACTTTGATTTTATATATGAATTTCCGAGTTTTGTTGTGTTCTCCCCATGAGTTCTAAGTAGTTTTCTCTGTCTTTCTCCTTATCTTGAGATTTATAAAATGGTGATTTGAATTGGTGAAGCCATGAAAATGTTTAAGAAATTATGATTATCTTTTCACTTCNCTTGTCTTTAGATTTTTTAAATGGTGATTTGAATTGGTGAAGCCATAAAAATGTTTAAGAAATTGTGAGGATCTTTTCACTTCGATCTTAATTTACTTTCAATCTAGCCAATTGATTTTTTAAAATATGTTGAGTTTTACAATTAAAGTGAAATTTACATCTAAGATTCAGGGAAGTCAAAGCCCTTGGAAGTTGGGTGCAAATAAATAACGAAATAATATTATCGGGCGTAGAATTGGAGATTTTAGAGTGACAGACTAAAATCCCAATTCAGTCCTATCGTTTGGGTGNTCAAAGTGAGAGCCGGTATCCTCCCAGCCTAGCCGCATAATCAGTAACCAAGCATAGGATTGGTCAATGTTCTTTATGCCTGGACCAAAGGGTAAAGAATAAGAATGCTCCTATTTGACACAATATAAATTGAACTAATTCATTTTATCCATTCATTATAATTTCTTGACAAGGAGAAGGAAGCCTTCTTATATATTGAATATCACAATTAAACCCTACTGTATATAATTAGTTATTTATTAGTTATTAAAATTATCTATTTATTTCAATTGCCTATTAATGACAGATAAGCAAATTGAACATCGTTCTTGTAATTAAAGTCTTGCTTTTCTAAGGTTTTAGTCCGTAATTCTAAACTACTTCATGTGGGATTGATATCTAGGACTCCATTAGAGCCCTATATTACTTGAGCGATACGTATACTTGCGTTGATAAGTGTGACTTTACAATTATTGAATATTTATTAAGTCCATATTTATCTTGTATTTTTAATTTGACTTTAACATTATTGAATATTATATCTATACATCTTTATAATCATATATATATATATCAGGACTCCATTAGAGCCCTATATTACTTGAGCGATACATATACTTGCGTTGACAAATTCGACAAGACTCCATTAGAGCCCTATATTACTTGAGCGATACGTATACTTGCGTTGACAAATTCGACTTGAACTCCATTAGAGCCCTATATTACTTGAGCGATACGTATACTTGCGTTGACAAATTTGACTTTTTATTATATATATACATCTTTATTAAATCAAACACATATATATAAAGTCGCAGTCAAGATTTTAACACCGTTTCATTTATACATCTTAATCAAATCAAACATATCTATAAAGTCACGATCAAGTCTTTAGACGCGTTGCTGGAAATTAAATCTTCTAGTATCACCATCAAATTCTTGTATTTGTCAATTTACAAAAAAGTAAGTCAATACCAAATATCTTAATTTCTAAAATTAACCTTTTTTATTTAAAAATTTTTACTTAAGCTTACTATGTTTTTAGAAACATAAATATAGTTATCTAAAGTTGCCCTCTAATACCAAAGTTCATGTTAAATTTTTAAAATATTTTGAAAATATAACTAATTGAGGACAAATAAAATTAAGTTTCTTTTCTTTNGTTGCTGGAAATTAAATCTTCTAGTAGCACCATCAAATTCTTGTATTTGTCGATTTACAAAACAGTCGGTCAATACCAAAGATCCTAATCTCTAAAATTAACCTTTATTATTTAAAATATTTTACTTAAGCTTACTATATATTTAGAAACATAAATATAGTTATCTAAAGTTACCTTCTAATACCAAAGCTTGTGTTAAATTTTTAAAATATTTTGAAAATATAAGTAATTAAAGACAAATAAAATTTGGTTTCTTTTCTTTAAAAAGGAATTTTTCTTTCCCCCCAAACTTAAATTTTTAAAAGATTTTATATGAAAAACTGAAAAATAAAGGGTGAAAGAAAACANATCTTTCCCCCCAAACTTAAATTTTTAAAAGATTTTATATGAAAAACTGAAAAATAAAGGGTGAAAGAAAACATTTAATATATAAAGAAAAGACAAACATGTTGAAGGTTCTGATTTTAAACTTAACTCTGAAATATTGCAGGTGCTAATATGAAAAGCTACAAGACTTAAAACATTAAATAACACATAATACATATAAAAATTTGTCAAGAAAGAGTTAACTACAAATACATCCAAAAAAGTACTAAAAACTAATAACTTCCAATAGTATCACAAATTTATAGTTCACAATACAACATACAACAAAAATAAAGTATCACACTTCACAAACAAACAATCTCAACAATAAAGTACAACTGAACACAAACTAAACAAAAATCTAACTAAAGAAACATCAATCATCGTCTTCTTCTTCTTCTTCTTCCACATCCAAATTTTGCTGCTAATATGGAGTAAAAATAGAGTGAATAGGAAACTGAATTGAGTGATCACCCTTCATGAATTTGACTGTTGCATCATCATAAGCAGCATCATATTCAAACTTTTGTCTTATCAAATCATCATTGTGACATATTTTTCATTCTACTATCCAGTCTCAATATATCTCCCTATTAGATCATCATCTGCTCCATAAGTTTCTGAATAGTGGGGGTACTAGAAGTACTTGAAGTAAAAGGAATACCTCTGTTCCTACTTCCAGATCTTCATCTAACATGAGATTTATAAGTCTTTATATTGGCAGGTCCAATAGGTTTTAAAGGTTCAATCCTCTCCTCATCTGCTCAATAATCAACTCCTGCCTATTCACATAGTGTGAAGATCAGTGTAGGGTGAGCTAAACTACCATTGGTCTCTCCCAAAGCAATAGATAGAGGGTTCTTACAAATAATAGAGCCTACATTTATCCTCATCACTTGCTGCATACAAAAGTTCAAGATGGCTCTATCTTTTGTAACTTCATTGCGATGTATTGTTGGTATCATTCTTAAGGAAATAAAATAATTTCAGACCTTAGATACTACATTTAACATAGAAAGAAGAAAGTTTACCTTAACTCCATTCTTCACCTTCCAAGTTCCTCTTCCATCAGTAAGGAAAGAAAAAACCTCATCCAAAGCCTCATTCGTAGCAGAAAATGATTTGTATTGGAAGTTATACACATCTTCTAACTAATAAAATTCATTAATCTTCCTTGGAGTAAACTCCCCCATTTTCCCTCGAACAAGCACATAGTCTTCAGAAGTTTTCCTTGAAATTGGCATAGAACTCCATCACTACACCAATAATCACCTCGGTAGTAAAGTAGCAAAAATTCTCTCACTGCTGAGCATTGATTAATCTTTCAACTTCTCCGCCCATATTTTTAAATCCTCGATCCAGAATAACTTTTTTAGTTGTAAGTAGACTATTGTAGTAAATGTTGTCCTTTTACTTCACAAACCTTTGATCATCAAAATTTACTTTTCTCTTTCCTTTGTTCATTCTAGGGGCCATTGTAAATCTACGAAAATTTGATAAAATACAAATAATTTCCCAAAAATTTTGAAAATCACGATGTGGAACTTCTTAAACTTTAATCTAACAAGTAAGAGTTCTTCATCAAAGAATTTTCTCAAAATCTTCCATGAAATCTCAAAATTTCTGATCTCGATAATGTAGGATAAATCCTTAGTGGGAAAATAAAAAATTTTCAGTTTAAAGTGTTGCTCTTACCTAGAGAAAATGAAATCCAATCTTTGTTTGCCTTAAAATTACCTCAAATCTGAGCAATAACAAGCCCTAGGTGCAAAAACCGGAGGTTGAAGGTGACTCAAATGTTAAAAATGGTGTTTTACTATGCAAATCATGAATTTTAAGGGTTTTTAGGTTGGTTCGGGTCGAGCGCCGGCCAGTGCTGTCAGCGCCAGTGGCCAGAAATTCATATTTTTTAATTTCAATTTTCTCTCAATTTACTCCAAAGTTTATTTATTCTTTTTAAACATTCATTTTATCTAAAAATAATTCACAAGCAAGCAATTTCATAAACAACACCAAACTAACTTTTATATATGAAAATACACTTTTTACAAATACATTTTTCTAATCACCCTTCCACATCCTTAAAACAAACTAAATTATAATTATGGGTCAAAATCAAGCCACAACACTGGAACGCTGACACAAAACTATGCACAAATAGACTTCTAAAGCAAAGTAAAGTAAATTAAATCCACACAAATTCCAACTTCTTCAATTATTTAGCCTCATGTTCAATGTTTTTCTCCTTTTTTAATATCTCTCATAGACTGGTAATGAACATACAAATTTTAGAAAGGTCAGTACGGGAATTGATCAGTCGAATTTTCATCGATTGATCCATTTTTCTTGAACAATTGCACCAATCCTGCTTCAATTGTCCCAGTGTGATCAAAGTTCTCCTTCATTCTCTAATCTAGATGATCAAAAAGGTGGTTCATATTTCCTATTGCATTTGTAATACTCTAATGTTCTCTTTCTATTTTCTTCATTTTATTCTCCAAATTCATTGAACTTCCAACTGCTAGTGGCATCAATGGTGTTGAAGCATGTGATGAATGATCCATGATAATATCTAATGCTTCATTTCCATTCCCTATATAATTTCCATCAATAGGAATCATGGGCTCCCAAGGTAGTAAAACTTGTTTCCCAACATTCATATGGAACTTGAGATTGACTGCAAAGTAGGAAAATTGTAAAAGGATGCCCAAGTCTAGATATTGGCCCATTCATAATAATACCCTTAACATATTTGAAAATAATCGACCCCACATCAATGGATTTTTCCATTTGAATGCAATAGTTTAAAATGACACTTTCTTTTGTAACTTTACTAATCTTCATGGTAAGGAGTAGTTTTGTAGATATAAAGAAATGTCATTGTCTTGAAATTGGATTAAGCAGAGAAGCAGAGAAACTAATGTATCCCTCATCTTTGATTTCCCAATTTTCATGTGCATCCGTCAGAAAATTATATACTTGTTGCATCATATCTCTCGTTGGGATAAAATTTGTATAATGACATATTAGAACATTTTCTATCATATACAAATCATTAATCCAAGCCAGAGTAAATGGTGCAGCCTTACCTCAAATAAAGATAACTCCTTGGGTAATTCCATGTAAGTTAGCATAAAACTCCTTTACTACGGATACTACAACTACAGTGGTAGTGTAGCACAAAACTTCACAACTCCTCTGCACAATAATTTTCTCAAACTGAGAACTTGGATGACTCAATACATGGTTGACAAAGTCTCTTTCCTTGATAAGTCTCTTCTTTATGATGAGTTTGTTGTATAATCTCTGCGCATCAAAACTAATAAACTTTATTCTATAAAAAACTCCATACTTTGAAGTATTTATGGAATTGGAAGCCATGAAATTCGAAATTAGGATGTTTCTGGACATCCAAGGCAGTTTTTATGGCTATAAAAACACCTCCCAGCAGTTATTGAAGAGTGAAATCCTGCCAAAGTTTGCCAAAACTACTCTGCATGTGGAAACATACTCGGGACGCCATTGGCACCATGGTCCATTAGGCGGGCGCCGTCGGCGGCGAAGGCCAAATTCGCATTTGTAACTTTTTTTGTTCAATTTGATTCCAAATTTTCCTCGAAAATTAATATTTATCTTAATTTATGATATATATATAATTGTGTAGGACATAAAAATACTATTATTTACTAATAAATAAATACACTTATTAAACAAAACAGTAATATATAGATATATATGTTTTTATATAGGTTGTCTCCTACAAAGCGCTTGGTTTAACCTCGTCAACCGACATACCATTTGTTTATTTGGGCTGACTTAACTTTAAAACTTCTTTAAATTGTGGTATATGTCCTTCATAATATCGTTTCAATCGATGTCCATTAACTTTAAATATCTTTCCAGTTTTAGGATCTTTAATAACAATAGTTCCATAATGATAGACTTTCATTACTTTAAATGGTCCTAACCTTCAAGATTTTAGTTTTTTTGGAAATAATTTTAATCTTGCATTATTTAATAAAACTTCTTATTTAGGTTTAAACTTCTTCTTAATAATCTTCCGATCATTCCATATTTTCATTTTCTTTTTATAGATTTTTTCATTATCATATGCTTCATTTCTAATCTCCTCAAGTTCATTGAGTTGCAATAATCTTTTCTCACCAGCATCTTTTAGATTAAAATTAAATTCCTAAATAGCTCAAAATGCTTTATGCTCCAATTCTACTAGTAAATTACACATTTTTTTTTCCAAAAATAAGTTTGTATTGGGACATTCCTATAGGAGTCTTATAAGCAGTTATATATGTCCATAATGCAGTATCTAATCTAGCATACCAATCCAATTTATAGGGATTTACAGCTTTTTCTAAAATTCATTTTATTTCACGATTTGATATTTTTGTTAGATCGCTGGTCTGAGGATGATAAGCAGTAGATAATCTATGCATAATATCATATTTTTAATTAATTTCTCGATTCTCTTATTTTTAAAATGGGATCCTTCATCTATAATAGTTACTCTCGGCATCCATATCTTGTAAAAATATTTTTATTTAAAAATTTAGAAACACTCTGAGCATCACATTTAGGTACAATAACATCTTCAATCCATTTGGATATATAATTAACAACAAATAATATATATAAGTTTCCAAATGAATGCATAAATGGTCCCATAAAATCTAATCCCCGCACATCAAAAATTTCAACTTCCAATGTGTAATTTAGAGGCATTTCATTTCTTTTAAAAAAATTTCCTACTCGCTGACAGCTATCACATGTTTTAATATATTCATTAACATCTCTAAAAAGAGTAACCCAATAAAATTCAACTTGCAAAATTTTATAAGCAGTTCTATTTGTTCCAAAATGTCCTCCAAATTTAGAATCATGACATCTTTCAATTATTTATTAAGTTTCTTTGTAAGACACACACCTTCTAATAATTAGAAATATGGGTCATCCCAAAAATAGAATTTTGAATCATATATAAATTTCTTTAATTGTTGATTCTTAATATCTTGTGGCAGAATATCACTTACAATATAATTTACTATATCAACACACCATGGTGTATCTATTTCATCAATACTATATAATTGTTCATCAAGAAAATTTTCTAAAATTTCATTTGCAAAATTAGTTAATATTTCTATTTCTATTCTAGACAAATGTTCATCTATTTGATTATCATTTTTCTTTTTATCTACCACGGTAAAATCAAACTCTTGCAATAGAAGTATCCATCTAATTAATCTTGCGATCAACTACATTAAAATCAAACTCTTGCAATAGAAGTAACCATCTAATTAATCTTGATTTAGCATCCTTCTTTTGCATTAAGTATTTAATTACAAAATGATATGTATGCACTATACATTTAGTTCCAATCAAGTAAGGTCTAAATTTATCAAAGGTATAAACAATAGTTAATAACTCTCTTCCAGTAGTAGTGTAGTTAATTTGAGCATCATTTAGAGTTTTACTAGCATAATATATTACTTTAAAAACATTGTTGTTCATTTATCCTAAAATAGCTCCAATAGCATAATCACTAGCATCACAAATTATTTCAAATGGTTTCTCTTAATCAGGTGGGACTATTATAGGTGCTGTGATTAATTTTTTTTTCAATAGTTCAAATTATTTTATGCATTCCTCATTAAAATCAAATTTCGTATCTTTTTCTAAAAGTTGGCACAATGACTTAGTTATTTTTGAAATTTTTTTTATGTATCACCTGTAGAAACCAGCATGTCCTAGAAAACTTCTTACCCCTTTGATTGTAGTCGGTGGTGATAATTTTTTATTAACTTGAATTTTTGCAGGATCTACTTCCATGGCATTTTCAAAAATTTTATGCCCAAGTACAATTCCTCCTGCAATCATAAATTGACATTTTTCCTAATTTAGTACTAGGTTGATTTTTTCACATAATTCCAAAACTTTTTCTAAATTATTTAAACATAATTCAAATGAAATCCCGAACACAAAGAAATCATCCATAAATACTTCCATTCCATGTTCAATCAAATTACTAAATATTGACATCATATATCTTTGAAATATTGCAGATGTATTGTATAGTCCAAAAGGCATTCTACGAAAAGCAAATGTTCCATAAGGGCTTGTAAATGTTGTTTTATCTTGATCCTCAAAAGCAACTGGAATTTGATGATAACTGATATATCCATCTAAAAAGCAATAATATTTTTTTTCAGCAAATCTATCCAATATTTGATCTAGAAAGGATAAAGAAAAGAGATCTTTCCTGGTGGCCATGTTTAATTTTTTATAATCTATATAAATTCCCCAACTAATAACTTATCTTAATGAAATTAATTCATTTTTCTCATTTACCTCAATTTTCACTCTTCCTTTCTTTGGAACACAGTGAATTGGGCTTACCCAAGCACCGTTTGAAATAGGATATATAATTCCAGCATCTAACCATTTTAAAATTTCTTTTTTAACAATTTTATTCATTATTGTGTTTGATCTCCTTTAAGGATTAGCTTTAGGTTTGTATTGTTCATCTAAGGAATTTTGTGCATACAAATTGAATGACTAATTTTTTTAATATCTACTAAAGTCCATCAAAAAGCCTTTTTATATTTTTTTAACATTTCTATTAATTTTGTTCTTGAATTTTAGTTAACAGAGAAGATACAATAATAGGCAATGTAGATGAATCTCCTAAAAACACATTTTAAATGAGCAGGTAATACTTTCAGTTCAAGTTCAGGTGGTTTAATACTTGAAGGAATAAGAATTTTATTATCATTTTCCAACAAGTCTAAAGTTTCAAATTTGTCCTAAATATAATCTAAATTTTCTTATTTTATTTCATCCTCATTCTCAATAAATTCTTCTTGCTTTAATTTTTCTTCAAACTTTCTTAAATTGCTCATTACTTAGATAATCAGTGACTTCCATCCTAAAACATTCATTGTCTTTTTTCTATTACAGAATATTTCATAACTTTTGCAATATTAAATGTTACTTCTTGATCGTTAACTCTCATTATTAATTCTTTTTTTTTCAAACATCTATCACAGCTCTCTCTGTTGCAAGAAATGGTCTCCCTAAAATAATAGGAATATTTTTATCTTCCTCCATATCTAATACTATAAAGTCTATAGGGAATATAAATTAATCCACTTTTACTAATACATCTTCTATAACTCCGTTAGGATAAGTGATTGATTGATCAGTTAACTGAAGAGTTACAATAATAGGTGAAATCTCTCCTAAATCTAAAAGTTTAAAAATTGACAGAGGCATAAGATTGATACACGCTCCTAAATCACATAAGGCTTTTTCATAAAACTTTTCACCAATTGCACAAGGTAAAGTAAAACTACTAGGAACTTTTAATTTTTCAGGAAGTTTTTTATAAATAATAGTGCTAGACTCTTCAATAAGTGCAACAGTCTCATGATCTGCAAACTTTCTTTTCTTGTTTAGTATATATTTCATAAATTTCACATAACTTGCATTTGTTCTGAAGCCTCAATGAAAGGAATATTTATCGATAATTTTTCAAGGATTTCCAAAAAAATTTTAATTTGTTTGTCTTTGTTCTTCTGCTTTAGTCTTTGAGAAAACGGAGGTAATAGTTTTTTTTTAAGTAACTTGTGTTTGTTCATTTTCATTATGTTCATTTTTCATCTCTTCCTTCTCCTCATCAAATTCATCTTTTTTTAGATTCTTGTTTCAACTTCATTTCCACTTCATAAATGAATAGCTTTAATTTACTCCTTATTTTGATCTTTGGGATTAACTTCCACAGTACTCGGAAGATTTCTTGAAGGTCTGTTACTAAGTGGAGTAGCAATGTGTCCTAATTGTTTTTCAATATTTCTAATAGTAGCCCCTTAATTTTGTATTTGATTTCCCATATTCAGCATTACTTCTTCCATCGTTAACTTCTTTTCCTTAACTTGTGGGTTAGGGTTAGAGTTAAATTCAGGAGGATAATAAGATCGATAATTAGGATTTCTTTTATTGTTTAAATTTCCTGAGGGGTTCATTGAATTGTTATAATTATTCCAACTAAAATTAGGGTAATTTTTCCAACCAAGGATGAAATAGTTAGAATAGGGATTATTTTTTTGATTATTAATAGCTTTCAAACTTTCATAAGATGATTGAGTGTCAATTATCTGTCCTAGTGAATTTTCTTCTAATATTGGTGGTATTTTAGAATAGTTCACTCCAATTCGATAAGTCTTTTTTGATATAACTGCAATTTGAGACGTTAAAATAGACATTGCATTAGATTTATGAATACTAGCTACTCTCTTAGGATTTACCCATTCATAAGGCCATTGAAAATTGTTAGTACTTATTTCTTTCATTAAAGAGTACGCTTCATCAAAAGGTTTTGACATTAGTGATCCATCTGCAGCAGCATCTATAATAGATCTAAGTGATCCTACTAATCTATTGTGAAAAGTTTGAATTATTAACCAATCTGGTAAAGCATGGTGTGGACATTTTTTAAGGAGATCCTTAAATCTTTCCCAGGCTTCATATATTGATTCCCTTTCAAACTGATAAAAAGATGTAATATCATTTCTATGCTTAGCGGTTTTTTAGGGTGGAAAATATTTAGCTAAGAATTTTTGTGATAGTTCTCCCAAAGTTCCAATAGATCCAGTTGCTAATGATTTTAACCAAGCATTGGCTTTATCCCTTAATGAAAAATGAAAAAGTCTAAGCATAACAGCATCATTAGACACTTCGTTATATTCAAAAGTAGCACAAATTTTAAGAAAACTAGCAAGATGTAAGTTTGGATCTTTAATAGGTGTTCCTCCAAACTAATTTTTTTGTATCATTTGGATAATAGTAGGTTTAAGCTCAAATGAAATAGCAACAACATCAAGATTTTGAATAGTTAAGTGAAGTTCATCTACTGTTGGGTTAGCATAATCTTTTAAAAGTCTTTGTCGATTTTCATTTATTTGATTATCTAAATTATGTGCCATGTTGTTCAAAATTTTAATTTCCTTTTATTATTTTTGAAATTTTCTAATAGTACGTTCTAATTCATAATCATAGGGTACTAAACCTTCAGATCCAATATTTCGCATAAACAAATATAATAAGCAAAGAAAAATTTCTTAAATATATNATGTAGAAGCTCCTAATATTACAGACCAGGTGAAGTAAAAATGTTGAGAAGACCTGCGAAAATTTCAGAATGATGAAAATGCCTACAATACTGAGGTATGATTTATATTTATAGTTTTTCTTTCNAGTATGCTCATGTTTGACACAATATAAATTGAACTAATTCACTTTATCCATTCACTATAGTTTCTTAACAAGGAGAAATATATTTTCTTATATATTGAATATCACAATTAGACCCTCCTTAGTATCATTATTTATTTAATAGTTATTAAATTTACCTATTTATTTCAATTGCCTATTAGTGACAGATAAGTAAATTGAACTTCGTTGTTGTGATTAAAGTATTACTTTTCTAAAATCTTAGTTGCAGTTCTAAATCACTCCATGTGGGATCAATATCTAGGACTCCATTAGAGTCCTATATTACTTGAGCGATATGTATACTTGCGTTGATAAGTGTGACTTTACAATTATTGAATATTTATTACGTTCATATTTATCTTGTATTTTTAAGCATTTATAAAGTCGCGGTCATCAATAAAACAAGACTTCGATTCTATGTCGACAGGTTTCAAACGAACAAAACTATAATTATCGGAGTCACGCAATGCAGAACCTTAGCTAATGACGAATGAAGAAAATAGTGATTGAAAAGACTCACAGAAGTATTTTGACAGAATATTTTTTCATAGTGAAGGATTTTGTTTTCAAAGCCATGGGCTGATTCACGTGACAAAAAAAAATTTTCGTTCATCCGCACTTGGCTCGGATAGAAAAAAAATTTGCGTACGTAAAACGTATGCAGCGCTGGGTACATAATAGATGTTATATGAGCGTTATATCGACATTATATTCGCGTTATATCCCTTGTAACTTCCATATAACCGTTATATAACCTATTTATAACCTACCTGAACTTAAAAATAAGTTTTGTGCTTCTGTTTTCACATATTTATAGGTTACATGGAAGTTCAATGAAGGTTACAAGAGATATAACATAATTATAATACCGATATAACATTCATATAACCTCCATTATGTATGCAACAAAAAGTATGTAAATTTTTTCCCTCTCACCGATTAGAGCACTAAAAAAAAAAAAAAAGAAAAACAATTTTTTATTTTTACAAGCAACGAGATTTTCCTTTACACTCCGCGCCTGCCCGAGTAACCCTCGTCTGTCACTTCCTTCCCCTTCTGTACTCTTCGCGCGCTTCAACCCCTCCAACTTTCATGAATCCACCTTCCTACGAGATTTAAGGCAAACGGACGCAAAACGGGATTTAACATCCTGTAGGATTAAAGTTGTCAATTTTGCTGTTTGACAGTATTTAGGTTAAAATTAGGTTAAATCCTGCTCAAATCCTGCTACCAAACAGCACGTAAGGGAAATGTCGAGGACCTTGGTTCAGCCCGTTGGGCAGAAGAGGCTGACGAACGTTGCCATCGTCCGCCTTAAGAAACATGGCATGCGGTTTGAGATTGCCTGCTACAAGAACATGGTTCTTTCATGGAGATCTGGAGTGTAAGAAACTCTTACTTTATCTCTTTTTTCTTTCATGGTCTGTGATGCATATCTTGCTGTTACCTGAAGATCAGCTGGCCTTTTAAAATTTGTGATTCTTGCCTTCAGTTGTCGGAATTGTCTTTTTTTTGTTTTTTTTTTCTGGGCATAGTTTAAATTTGATTCCATGGTTTTATATATTTTAAAGGATTCTTATTCATGGACCATATAAGCCTATTATAAAATCAAGGAATAACAAAAACATAAGTTTTTTTAAAAAAGGTATTTTGTAGAAAATAGGTGAATGATAGAAGTTTCATTTTATTATCATACATTCAAAGTTTACCTATAGATAGAATTTTCTATACATAGTTACAGAGACTTACTAATTACAATACAAAATGTTTTCTAAATCAAATTCAATCCGTGTGGTTTAGATGAACATTTTTTCCTGTTTGCCTATTCTTGCCTTTTCCCATGTATTTGCGGGCCTTCTCTTTACCATGTTGTCCACCAATTACAACTAGTTTGACCGCCAATAATGGCTTGATAATCATCTCTTGCATGCAATTATCCATAATTTTTTTCTTAAAATTGTTTCTAAAGTTTTGTGCTACCTTTTATTATCTTGGCTAGAGTTGGTGTTCTCCAACCCTCCCCTTCAAATGGGATATTAGAGCTCTACTTTTTAAAATTTGTTCAAAATATTTTTTAAATGCAATATTGTGAAGATTTTTAGTGAATATATTATCAAGTTGATTTCCTGAAGGAATATAAAAAGGATAAATCATCCGACTTTTGAGCTTTTTGGTGAAATCTTTTTCTATCTTCAGTCATATTGTATTGGATCATAGACAACATGAGATATATATATATATATATATATATATATATATATATTATTTCATAATATAATATTATAGGCCATCTCTATTNTCCAATTCGGTCCTATCGTTTGGGTGCTGAAGTGTAGTTGTTAGCCCACAGGCGAGGGGAACGTGGGAGCTCCAAAGTGAGAGTCAGAATCCTCCCAGCCTAGCCGCAGATCCAGTAAACAAGCATAGGATTAGTCAATCTTTTTTATGTCTGGACCAAAGGGTAAAGAATAGGTATGCTCCTATTTGGCACAATATAATTTGAAGATTCTCATTCACTATAATTTCTTGACAAGGAGAATGATGTTTTCTTATATATTAAATATCACATTAGATGGGTAAAGAATAGGTATGCTCCTATTTGGCACAATATAAATTGAACTAATTCATTTTATCCAGTATAATTTCTTGACAAGGAGAAGGATGCTTTCTTATATATTGAATATCACATTCGAACATTCATTAATATATTTAGTTATTTAATAGTTATTAAAATTACATATATATTTCAATTGTCTATTAGTGACAGATAAGCAAATTGAATTTCGTTCTTGCGATTAAAGTATTGCTTTTCTAAAATCTTAGTTTGTAGTTCTAATATTACTCCCTATGGGATCGATATCTATGACTCCATTAGAGCCCTATATTAGTTGAGCGATACCTATACTTGCATTGATAAGTGTGACCTTATAATTATTGAATATTTATTACATCCATATTTATCGAATCTATAACTGTTATTAAGCTTTGGAACAGTTGCTGAGAAATTAAATCATTTAGCAGCAGTATTAAATACTTAAATTTTTGAGCATATATAATGTCGCGGTCATTATTCTCCTTTGTTCACTGAGTAAGGGGTATTTTTATTTTAACTTTGTGTTTTTTTCTACATAGAGATATGCATTCTCAATGTTCTGGCCATCAAATAAATAAGAAAATATCTTATTTTTCTACTTAAGTTATGCGACACTGACTGGATCCTCGTACGTGTAGAACAGACATGTGTCGCCCCTAAATTGGGCACCACCATCTGAGACAGCCCGCCTTTCACGTATCAAAGCGTCATTTGACCACATCAGGACCCTCCATTTGATACACGCTAGATCGGATGGTCCTCCGTCATCGTCCCCGATGGACTGAACCCGTGAGCCATCCAACTTCAAACCATAATATATGTCTTTATTCTAAACCTAATTAAGTGTGGTTTATTTCTATGGACTTGTCTTCACTAGGAGAACATATCCATACATTTTATCAAGACTTAAATCAATCTATAAGCATAGAGAATTAAATGAAGCTCGATTTAAAAGGAGAGTTCAATACCATTGCTTAAGAGATGTGGCCTCGATTTGGTGCTTCAAAAAGCTTTCCTTGAGTCCAAAGAGCTCTTAGATGAAGCCTCAAGCTGTGGTGAAATGCCTAGGTATGAAATCGACCAAGGTTGATTTAGGGTATTGATCAAAGTCTGCTCTAGGGTGGTTTTGTGATGGGGCTTCTATGGGGGATCTTCTTCTCTCACTCAGGAGATGGTGTGGGTGTAATTAATTTGGATTTGGTGGAGTCTAGAGGGATGTGATATTTCAAGCTAGATTTTGAGCTCAAGATTGAGCTCAACATTGAATTTGAGGGCTTGAGGATGGTTGGATTGAACTTAGTGGGTCTTGAAGAAACTCTATGTCAGCACTATTTTTGGTGTGGGGTTTGTCCGTAAGAAGCTGTCGGTCATCGGGATTGAAATCTCATTGCCCGCTTCGGAAGGATGTTTTAAAAATTTTAGTTTTGAAAAAGATGAAGTCAAACTGACCCCATAATTTNCTAGAATCTTAGTTCGTAGTTCTAATCTTACTCCCCGTGGGATCAATATCTAGGACTCCATTAGAGCCCTATATTGCTTGAGCCATATGTATATTTGCGTTGATAATTGTGACTTTACAATTATTGAATATTTATTACGTCCATATTTATCGAATCTATAACTGTTATTTGGTTTTAGTACAGTTGTTGAGGAAGTAAATCTCTTAGCAGCAGTATTAAATACCTAGATGTTTAAGCATATATAAAGTCGCGGTCATCAATCTATTTATAATAATTTCACATAGCACTTTCCTTAGTCACATTACTGATTTTCATGGTAGGAAGCAGTTTTGATGCAATAAAGAAATTTCACGCCTTCGATGCAGGATTCAATAATGATGAAGAAAAACTTACATTTCCATTATCTCTTGTTTCCCAATTTGCATCTTCATTAGTAAGAAATTGATAGGGTTCATTCATGTTGTCTCTCGTAGGGACAAAATTTGTATAGTGACAAATAAGGATGCTTTCAATCATATATAAATCATTTATTCTCAAAGGAGTAAATGGTACCCACCTACTTCGAACATAGATGACTCCTCGGTTAATTCCATGAGAATTAACATAAAACTCTTTTACCACAGGAACAACTATTACAGTGGTATAACACACTTCCCAGTATCTCTGCACAATAATCTCCACTCGAGTATTTGGGGTGTTGAATCCTCGATTCACAAATCCTTGTTTCTTGATTAATCTATTCTTCACAAGAAATAGATCATATAACTTCTGCGCATCGAAACTGATGAACTTCCTCTTGTTGAAAATTCCATATCTAGGGGTTTTTTTAGAGCTGGAAGCCATAAGATTTGAAAATGATGACTTTATTTTTGTTTTCCACTCTTAAGTAACCTAAAATTCAGTTTTTGGGAGTTGCTAGAAGAAAATCTATAAAAAACTGCCGAAAATTGCCTTTAGAAAATTCCAAATTCATTCTGGTAACCGCAGCGCTTCTGGTGCCAAATTCTGGTGTAAGTTCAGATTTCTTCACCGTTTCGTTTTAAATCCAAATAACTTTCAAATCTTCCATATAATTTGGTAAATAAAGATGTTTTAATGTGTATTCTCAATAGGTAAGTCTCTCATGTACTAGGAATTCATAAAGAAAGCATAACTATAGATGTATATAATATTACTTACAAAAAAAATCACAACATTAACAAAAATATTTATGGATTGCCTCCCACAAAGCGTTTGGTTTAATTTCGTCAGCACGACATCCTCAATCTTTACTCTAAGTGACCCAACATTACAGTTTCTTTAAAGTTTGGTCTTTGACCATCAAAATGTGGTTTCAGTCTGTGCCCATTCACTTTATATCTCTTTCCAGGTTGGGATCTTCAATATTAACAACTTTATAGGGGTATACTTTTACAATTGTGAATGGCCCTATCCACCTAGACTTTAGTTTTCCATGAAATAATTTTAATCATGTATTGTATAGTAAAACTTCTTGTCCAAGCTCAAATTCTATGTTTCTTGTCTTTCGATTATGCTATTCTTTCATTTTCTCCTTGTGTTGAGTCGCAAAAATCTTTTCTCACTTTTAGATTAAAATTAAATTCCTTAATAGCCCAATAAGCTTTATGCTCTACTTTTATTGGTAAGTGGCAAGTCTTCCCAAAAGTTAATCTATATGGGGGCATTCTTATGGGCGTTATATAAGCTATCTTATAAGCCCATAATGCAGTATCTAATCTAGCAGACCAATTCATTTTATTAGGATTTTCAATTTTTTCCAGATCTTTTTTAAATTCATGATAAGATATTTCTACTAACAACTCGTTTGAGGATGATAACTGGTTTCAATATTATTTATAATATCATACTTTTCCATCAACTTTTCATTTCTTTTGTTTCTAAAGTAATATCCTTCATAAATAATAATTACTCTCAGCATTCCATATCTTACAAAAATATTTTTGATTTAAAGTTTTGAAACATTCTGAGTATCAAATCGAGGTAAAGCATTGCTTCAATCCACTTTAATACATAGTCTACTGATATATATATATATATATATATATATATATTAACATGTNAATTTGGGAACAATTCAATCAATCCCAAAATGACCCCCAAATTCAGAATTATGACATTTTTGGATGATTTCTTCAATTTCCTTATAAGGCACACATCACCGCATAACTAAATCTTTACATTGTTTGTACAAATATTGGTCATTGTTGACCTCACTTTTGGTTGAGGTTTAGTTTTTCCTCTTTAGTAGCCTAGGGACTACCCATAGGACTTTCCTGTTGACCATTCTTAGAGGACTAGAAAAGGAACCTTCACCATTAGAAATTCTAAACTCTTCTTTACTCAACCTGAAGTTCCACATTTTGGTCCTAACCTCTAGCACTTAGTAGGTGGGGTCAATATGGGGGAGCTCAAGGTGAGTCCCCATAGAACTGCTTGGCCTTAAGGTTGACCCTCGGCGTTGGTCTAGACCTGGTTCATTCACTTGCACTCACTTTCACTCACAACCATAAAATCAACTTGTTGACTTTGATCCCTTGATCCTTTGGGAGACTCTTGTAGATGGTCCCATAGACCCACTAGCCCTAGGTTGGGGTTTAGCTAGGATCAGTACATGGAGGACCCAAATGGGGATTTCATTGGTCCATGACTCACATAGGGTGGTTGGCACCCCAATTTTACCAAAATATCCAGCGTAGCCTTTTGCCCCCCAAATCTAAGCAAATTACCTAAACACACCCAAACCTTAAATTTGGCCAAAATTCTCAATTTCACCCAAACTACCAAAATTTGTTCAAAAATTATTTTAAACCATTTCAAAATACTCAATTTGCCCAAAACCACCCAAAATTGCCAAAATTACCAAAATACCCCAAAATTTGCCAAAATTACAAAAATACCTTTGATGGCCCATACTTTCCCAAAACCTCCAAAATCATTTCAAATGTTTCCAAAAGTAATTTGAACTCTTCCATTGAGCCCAATTTGACCAATTTTGACCAAAAACCCCAAATTTCCCTTAAAGGCGCAATTTCCCTAAATTCACCCCAAATGTCCACCAATTTGACCCCAATCTCCCATAATTTCAATTCTTAACTCAAATTCATCATGAACAAACTCAATTCAAACCAAATCCAAGTCCAATTGACACATATTTGAGTCCAATTTTAACCCAAATCCAAAATCCCCAACTTGCCCCAATTCGGCTATATCTCCAAATGTCACCTAATTGAATGCCCAAACCCCAAAATTGACACCCAATTGATGTTGAGAACTCTGCATGATTTTCTCTTAGACCACAACCATCAATTTGTACTTAACACAAATCTAACCCAACCTAAGCCCAAGTCTAACCCAATACTCCTAAATTGACCAAATGTCATAATCCTTCAAATTGAACCTCCAAATCAATTCAAAATCACTCTAAATATTTTCTGAACTCTTCATGAAAATCATCTACACCAAATTTATCAATCAATTCGGCTTAATGTCATGGCTAGCCTAACCCAAACACAACTTCTAGCCATTTTGACCCAAATTGAATCCCTTCACCAAAATTGACTTAACCATGCCAAAGTCACCAAATTAATGTCACGACAGCCACAATTTGAACCCTATTGACCAGCCTAAACCCACCTAAACCACCTAGGTGAGCTATGGACCAATGGTCCTTTCACCAATATTTGGTCCTTGTTTGAAAATACTTTGACATCATCACTTCCCATTGAGAGTAAATCATAATTAGCTCTTCTTGACCTCCTTGAGCCAAGAGGTAACTAAACCCTGGCTAGCCACCTCTTCAACCGCCAGAAACAACCACCCAAAGGAGCCCCCATTGGCAAAAACTCAAAATTAAACTCACCAAAGCTGGCAAAGTCTGATTGTTCAGTAGAGCTCTTCATCCCTCCACCTAAGCATCAATTTGCACCCACTAATTGACCCTAATGGCCAGCCCAAGCCTTTCAATTCAATCAACTCCCTCCATGGCCAAAGGAGAGCTAACCAAAATCCTTGGGGAAACTCTTCCAAAATCTCAGCAGAGACGCTCCAAGCATTCCTGAGCTCAAGCCAATGATCTTCTCCCTCTGGTTCTCTCTGTGAGAGTTCAATTTTGAGCTCAAAATTAGGCCGAAACTAGGACATTCTTCTCCATAAGTCTACAGAGAACCAAACTCAAATTAATTGTGCACACACAATCTCCATAGTGAAAGGAGTTGATCCCCCACAAAAGCCCCCTCTCAAACAGCCTCCAACCTAGCTCTAGACCAACACCTGAAATCAAGTTTGATCAAAATCATAGCTAGATAATTTTTCAGGGCTTGAGACTTCATCTGGAGGTTCGTTGGACTCAATCAAAGCTACCACAACCATCTAATTGATGCCTCCCCTCTCAGACAAAGGTATTGAGCTCTAACCCTAGCCCGAGCTTCTTTTGATTCTCCATTTGTAATAGCTTGATTTCATGCCTGATAAATCATATATATTTATATATATTTTTCTTGCGTAGATGAAGGTTTAGAAACAAACCCCATGTGATTTGTTGATTCTAGATGAAGAACTTAAGCTTTTAGTGTGAACGACTTACGGGTTAGGTCACTTGGGGACAATAACGAGAAGCCGTCTGAACGCACGTTTATTCTATCAACAGAGGAGATCAAGCCGGACCAACCATTAGTGTGAAAAGGCGGGTCGTGTGGCAGCTGAGGTGGATGGCGACGTCAAATGGCGGAGCGCCGCATGTGAGTTTGGAGCCGTCGTAGGATGAGGTGGCGCTGCGTGCTTAAGTAGGAAATTATTAATTTTTTGAATTATTTTTAATGTTTGATTGTCAAAAGTCCATATCTTTCTTTAAAAAAATCATAAAAATAAAAGAAAAATACCCTCTTTCTCAGTGCATAGAGGAGAATAATGTGGACTAAAAATAAAAATTATTTGTCAAGCATATAATTTGTAATTAATTAAATACTCTCTGTGGTATTTTAATTCGTTATGATTAAATACTAATCACCATGGTTTGAAATTTTTAGGCTTGATTCCTCATGATAGAGGACACCTCCTCTGATTTTTCCAAGGTCAAAAAGTATCTCTATGCTTCTAAACTTAATTTTCAAGTTTAAATGGCTATTTTTGGCTTTAGTTAATCATATAAATTAAAATACTTTTAAAAAAATTATGGGATCAATTTTGTTAGGTTCCCTGTGGTCAGAGAAGCTTAGAAAAATATTGTTGTGGTTTGAATGATTTTGTGTATTTATGTTATTAATTAAATATTTTTACCTTATATTAATTTATTTAAATTAAATATATANCTTTCTCCTTATCTTGAGATTTGTGAAATGGTCATTTGAATTGGTGAAGCCATGAAAATGTTTAAAAAATTGTGATGATCTTGTTACTTCGATCTTAATTTACTTTTAATCTGGCCAATTGATTTGTTAAAATATGTTGAGTTTTACACTTTGATCTTAATTTACTTTCAATCTAGCCAATTGATTTGTTAAAATATGTTGAGTTTTACAACTAAAGAGAAGGATTACATCCAAGAATTGGGAGGTCAAAGCCCTTAGAAATTGGGTGCAAATAAATAGGGAAATGAAATTATCGGGCATAGAATTGGAGATTTGGGGAGGTCAAAGCCCTTGGAAGTTGGGTGCAAATAAATAGGGAAATAATATTATCGGGCATGGGAGGTCAAAGCCCTTAGAAATTGGGTGCAAATAAATAGGGAAATGAAATTATCGGGCATAGAATTGGAGATTTTGGAGGTCAAAGCCCTTGGAAGTTGGGTGCAAATAAATAAGGAAATAAAATTATCGGGAGTAGAATTGGAGATAGAGGTTAAAGCCCTTGAAAGTTGGATGCAAATAAATAAGGAAATAATATTATCGGGCATAGAATTGGAGTTTTTAGCGTGACAGACTAAAATCCCCAATTCGGTCCTATCGTTTGGGTGCTGAAGTGTAGATGTTAGCCCTCAGGCCAGGGGAACGTGGGAGCTCCTAAGTGAGAGCCGTTATCCTCCCAGCCTAGCCGCAGATTCAGTGCAGGTGAGGGGAACGTGGGAGCTCCGAAGTGAGAGCCGGTATCTTCCCAGCCTAGCCGTAGAATTGACAGACTAAAATCCCCAATTCGGTCCTATCGTTTGGGTGCTGATGTGTATGTTAGCCCTCATGAGAGACTAAAATCCCCAATTTGGTCCTATCGTTTGGGTGCTGAAGTGTAGATGTTAGCCCTCAGATAAGGGGAACATGGGAGCTCCAAAGTGAGAGCCGGTATCCTCCCAGCCTAGCCACAAATTCAGAAACTAAAATCCTCAATTCGGTCCTATCGTTTGGGTGCTGAAGTGTAGATGTTAGCCCTCAGGTGAGTGACAGAATAAAATCCTCAATTCGGTCCTATCGTTTGGGTGCTGAAGTGTAGATGTTAGCCCTCAGGCGAAGAGCGTGGGAGCTCCGAAGTGAGAGCCGATATCCTCCCAGCCTAGCCGCAAATTTAGTAAATTCCTCAATTCAGTCCTATCGTTTGGGTGTTGAAGTGTAGATGTTAGCCCTCAGGTGAGGGGAACGTGAAAGCTCCAAAGTGAGAGTCGGTATCCTCCCAGCCTAGTTACAGAATCAGTAACCAAGCATAGGATTAGTCAATGTTCTTTATGTCTGGACCAAAGGGTAAGTCATATCGTTTGGGTGCTGAAGTGTAGATGTTAGCCCTCAGGCGAGGGGAACGTGGGAGCTCAATTCAATCCTATCGTTTGGGTGTTGAAGTGTAGATGTTAGCCCTCAGGCGAGGGGAACGTGGGAGCTCGAAAGTAAGAGCCGGTATTCTCCCAGCCTAGCCGCAGATTCAGTAAACAAGCGTAGGATTAGTCAATGTTCTTTATGTTTGGGTGTTGATGTGTAGATGTTAGCCCTCAGGTGAGGGGAACGTGGGAGCTCCAAAGTGTCCGGTATCCTCCCAGCCTAGCTGTAGATTCAGTAACCAAGCATAGGATTAGTCAATGTTCTTTATTCGGTATCCTCCCAGCCTAGCCGCAGAATCAGCCAAACATAGGATTAGTCAATGTTTTTTAAGGTATCCTTCCAGCCTAGCCATAGAATCAGTAACCAAGCATAGGATTAGTCAATGTTCTTTAAGTATCCTCCCAGCCTAGCCGCAGAATCAGTAAACAAGCATAGGATTAGTCAATGTTCTTTATGCACTCCCAGCCTAGCCGCAGATTCAGTAAACAAGCGTAGGATTAGTCAATGTTCTTTATGCCTGTATTAAAGGGTAAAGAATAGGTCTGCTCCTATTTGGTACAATAATTTGAACTAATTTACTTTATCCATTCACTATAATTTTTTGACAAGGAGAAGGATGTTTTCTTATATATTGAATATCACATTTAAACCTTCATTAGTATCATTCATTAATGAATAGTTATTAAAATTACATATTTATTGCAATTGTCTATTAGTGACAGATAAGCAATTTGAACTTCATTGTTGTGATTAAAGTATTGCTTTTTCTAAAATCTTAGTTCGTAGTTCTAAACTTACTCCCTGTGGGATCGATATCCAGGACTCCATTAGAGCCCTATATTACTTGAGCGATACATATACTTGCGTTGATAAGTGTGACTTTGCACAATTATTGAATATTTTATACACATCTTTATCAAATCTATAACTGTTATCAAGTTTTTGGCGACTCTATTAGAGCCCTATATTACTTGAGTGATACGTATACTTGCGTTGATAAGTGTGACTTTACAATTATTGAATATTTTTATACATACATCTTTATCGACTCTATAACTGCTATTAAGTTTTTGGTGCAGTTGCTGAATTATATACATCCATCTTTATCGAATCCATAACTGTAATTAAGTTTTGGTACAGTTGCTGAGGAATTAAATCTTTTAGCAGCAGTATTAAATCTGTCCATATTTATCTTATATTTTAAGCATATATAAAGTCGCTGTGAAGTTTTTGGCGCCGTTTCATCCATATTTATCTTATATTTTAAGCATATAAAAAGTCACTGTCAAGTTTTTGGCGCCGTTGTCAGGGAGTGATTGAGTGAGCTATATTTTTATTATATTTTTAAGCATATAAAAAGTCACGGTCATTACCCCTCAGAGATTTTACCTATTGAGTCTGAGATAAATCCTACAGAGATGAATGATGAGTAATTTGAAATTATTGAACTGATATTTAGAAGAGAATTTGAGGATATGTTTCAAAAGAACTTTGATTTGAGAGATGAGGATAAGGATATTGAAAAACCAATGGAAGAAATTCTTGAGGAGTTAGAAAGATATATAAAAAGGCCACCTCCACCATTTACTCAGTACCAAGGGGAGGAATTAGAAGACAACTTGAAACAAGAGTAACCTAGAAGAATTTGATCCAAAATTTAAATTATCTAGAGGTAATTCAATCCAAAATTTAGGATATTATGAAGTATCTTATAAAGATTCATTTCTTATAAAATTTAAGGATGATATTAATATGAAAATTAAGAAAACCACTAGAATAATATTGTATCTAGAATGAAATATGAGGAACAAGGATATTAATCAATCTAAAAAGGAAGAGCTGAAAGAAAAATTTAAATTCAAGGACTTTGTAGGAATCCCTCGATTTGGAAAAGATTGGGCGATTGATCAACGATTACTTAATTGGAATTTTGATCCAGGTAGAATCATTTATCGTGCTAGTGACGTTAGACCAAGCGCTTTATGGGAGGCAACACATAGTGATCAATGTGGTTTGATTTAGTATGCCTGAGAGTCATGATTTTTAGTATTGTATTATGTTTATTTTAGTGTGGATTGATAATTTTGATATATGATTGGTGGATGTTTAGATTGTTAGTGCTTTGATTTGATCTTTATATGTGTCATGAGAGAGATGATTCCTTAACTTCTTATTATGGTTAGACTTGTTTGTTCACTTGCAGTAGTTTGATTGGCGAGTCCACTATAGCTCAGGTTTTACCCGGACTTGAGTTTTAGAAGAGATATTATGAATTTATCAGTGAAAATTCCATCTCAATTTTATTACTTCCTTTCACTAACTTTGTTTTCATTTGATAGGAGTAGCTAACATATTTAATGAGTAACATGTGGATGACTTTACACTATCCTTATAACTACTAGAGGTGCTTAATTAATGGGATATGGTGACACCTGAGGTTGGTGTTCACGACCCAATGTATCAGGGATAATCTTATCTTTGGGATTAAAATCTATAAAATCATTTATAAGTACCCAATATATCTATGTAGTGATTTCGTTAGAAATTGGAAGTAAGTTAGTGAGATGTGATGAGATAGAGGAAGAATTGACCTCATTTATCTTGTTTGTTTGTTTGTGTTTGCGTTACAATTTTATGTGACTTAAATAACATTTTTATATTACAATGCTGATACATGTTATGCTAGTTAGACTTTTGTTTAGTTAATTTCATTCTGGCTTGTTTATTTTAGATTTACTTTCTACTGCGTATTTTCTATCTTGATAAATAATTGTAGATATTTTTTATAGAGATTTGTGGTAGATAAAATTTCTAAACTGTTTTTCTTTCTACTTATATTTTTTACACTAAATGCTATACATGTTAAAAATCAAGTTTGGGGATAGGAAGAAAAATAAAATTTTAAAGTGAATAAACTTCCTTTTAGTTTAATAATATTGCAAGCATGTTTTAGGCTAGATTTACTTACTCCTGCTGTCATTCTATCCTGATTAAGAATGTATCTAAATTTGAAAGGAAGTTGTAGTAGTCAGTAGATTCAACTTTACTTTTTTTTTCCTGCTACATTTTATGGAATTAAGTGTAAAATATTTAAAAATGCAAGTTTGGGGGAAAAAGAAAAACTTCTTTTGAAAATAAGTAAACTAAATTTTATTTATCCTCAATTGACTATATTTTTAAAATTAATTTAAAATGACCTTGGATATTGGAGTTTAACTTTAAATGACTATATTTATGTTAGTAAATATTATGGTAAATTTAGGTAAAAGTTTTTAATAATGAAGATTAATTCTAAAGTTAAAGATATTTGTATGAAAGGATAAGACTATGTTTTTCTATTTAAAGTAAAGAAAATTGTATTGTTTTAAGTATTAAGAATTTTAGAATTTCATGTAAAAAGAAAAGAATGAAACTTTATGAAAAATTAAAAAGTAATATGAATTTATAAAGTGAAGAAAGGTAAGGAGTTTTGACTTTAAGAAGAGGATAGTGAAGTTCAAAATTATTAAAGACTATCCAACATAGTAATCCTCAATTTAAAAAGAAAAAGAAAATAAAGGATTAAAAAGATCCAAAAGAAAAAAGAAAAAAAACAAAAAAAAAAGAAAAGAAAAGAAAAATGAATGAGGAGAAGTTTGAGGAGATGTTTAATAAAAAATTAGCTTCACTTGAATCAACTTAAGGAAAAGATTTTATTACATTTTCTAAGCCTGTATTAAGTTCTTTTTCATATGAATGTTCTAACTATCCTTGATATGACAAATTGCAATTCTTGTTGAAATGAATAGAGATTCAGAAATCTTAAATTTTATTACTAAGTATTCTTAAACTTAGAGTTTGAATCTAAGTTATTAAAGATTTTTCTTAAATTTTACTATTTTCTTTACAAAACTAGAGTATAGAATTTTATAATTTAATCTCTATCCTAAGTCATATTTTTATGTAGTAAAAGGGTTACTTGAGGACAAGTAATATTTAAGTTTTGGGGATTTTGATACGCCTAAAAAATGACAATTTTTTCATATATATTTCATGTGTATTTTAATGTTTTTTAATAAAATTACACTTAAAAGGAAGTTATTTTGCATATTTTTGGTTTCAGGGACAAGAAATGGAGTTTTGGAGAAAAAGAAGCAAAAATGGTATAATTTTGAGCAAAAACGAGCAAGAAAGAAAATTTTGTCCTGGTACATTTCAATATGCCTTTCTATGCTTAATCTCTTTTACCTTTCTCAAATATTTTTAAAGGAAATTACACTTTAAAGAAAGGTTATTTTATGCTTATTTTGTAGGTCTATGTGTTAGGACCGCAACGCAACTAAAACAGGGCAAAATGAAGCTAAAACACTGCCAAACAAAGCAAAATGGTGGAGCTACGCAGGGTGCCAAAGAGCAGAAAATAATGCCAAAATGGCGCCGACAGCCCCCGAGACTATTTGGAAGCGATCCTGGGTGAATTTCTAGAAGATTCAATGTATTTGGATGCTTTTAGGAAGGTTTCTTGAGACATCTCTTTGGAAATTCGTCCCTCCACTATAATAGAGTGCTTTTATGTCAAAAAAAATGGTGTGTGTGAGTGGAAAAATGTGAAGAATGTTTAGAGACCTTAGAATTGGAGTAGAAATATAGATTTCTACCTATTTAGAGAGATTGGTGAGAAGATTTGGAGAGAATGTGTAAGAGAATGTTCTCGCATTGCATGGATCAGCGGGAGACTTTGTGGGAGAGATTTTCATCTTTTTTTCAAGGGGAAAAAGCCAAGTATTGTGTTTTTAATTATCTTATGATTTTATAAACACTTATCTAGTAGATTTTGCTTTGATTTAATGAAGTTTTTCATTGTATTTTCTTCGTGCTTTGTGATGTGTTTCTCTTACTCTTTCTTCTTTGGAAATAGTGGCATGAGAAGATTATGTCGTTATTTTCCTTTTACTTTTCTTTTGTAATGAGTATGATTCATGTTTAGGATATTGGGATGCATGTTAGAAGAAGTTTTAATTAAAAATTTTGATTGTTTTTCAACTCCACTCTTAATTTAATTTTCGATCTAGCCAATTGAATTGTTAAAATATATTGTGAAACATATGATCCGGGAAATGGAGTATGAGTTCTACAATAGAGTAATCACATTTAAATCCATGAAAGAGTATTTCGTTCATGGGAATAGGTGCAAATAAATAGGGAAACATGCTTTTTTGGGTGTAGAATTGAAAATTTTTAAGGTGACAGACTAAACTTCCCCAATTTGATCTAGTGTTTAAAAACTAAACTGAGAGTTAGCCTTCAGAGAAAGGGAAGTGGAAGCTCTAGAGTAGGAGCTAGTATCCTCCTAGCCAAGCTATAGATTTAAGGACTAAACCTAAGATTAGCAATTGATTTTCTGGAACACTGAATTAGGGTAGAGAGTTAAAATTGCTTCTATTGGACACATACAATATTTAATGTATTTCATTCCTTTACATTATCTAATTTGTTTCATAAGAATAGTAGTTTTAAACATCTTAAAATTCTCCAAACCAACTCATCCAAAAAAGGTTATCTTTAGAATTAATATTTACATTTAGGAATATTTACTATCTTTACATTTAACATTCGCATTTAGGAGTAGTTGCTAAATAAAACACTATTTTAATCGACATTCCAAACTAAGGACTAATTGTAGTAAACTAGAATTTAACAAAGGTTATCTTTCCTCACTTCCTTGTGGGATTGATAGTCGGGGCTTAATCAGAAAGTCGTATATTACTTGAAGCGATACGTGCACTTGCGGAACCCATAGTGTGTGAACTATTTGCTATATTTCATAATATTTCAATTTTGTATATTAGCTGCTAAATATAAATTGGGTCAAGTTTTTGGCCGGCATTTGAAAGCTAAATTGCTGCGTAATTACGAGTCGGGTCAAGTTTTTGACACTGTCTCAAAAGAATTGAATTAACATAAAACATGCAAGAAAACAACACACACTAGGGCCGCATCAGCCTCCTTCTTCTTTAAGACCCTACTTAGTTTTTTTTTAATTAGCACATTTTTATTAAATTTCAAGTTAGCATTAAGCTAGGTTAATAAACCCAATAGCCTTAGAATAGGCTTGGGTTTGAGCTTAGCTTAGGTCAGCCTTAACACAACCTAACCCTAACTTATTCCAACTCGAAACTAGCCTAACCCTAACTCACGTAGTGAAACCCAAAACCTAACCCTAACTCAAATAATAAAACCTAAGCCTTAGATCTAAGCCGACTTGGACCAAGGTCTAATCCAAACCCTAATCCTAGCCTAAACCTAAACCTTAGACATGGCCCAACTCCTAATCCAAACCCTAATCTAAATTCTAACGTAAACCTAACCTAAATAATAGTTCTAGCCCAACTCAAGTCTAGCTAAAACCTAGACCTTACCCAACTTAGCTTTAGCTAAAATCCACACATTAGACCAAACCTAACTCAGGTCTAGCTAAAACTTCAACTCAAACCCAAATCAGGCCTGACCCAACTTAGATCTAACATAAAACCAAACCTAATCCAAGTCTGATCAAAACCATACCTGATCCAAAACCTAACGTAACCAAAGTTTAACCCAACATAGAACTGACCTAAAACCTAACCTAATCCAGGTTTGACCCAACACATACCTGACCCAAACCTAAGCCAACTAGGGGTAACCCAACTCGACCTGTATTAAACCAAATTCAAGCCTAAGCTAACCTGGGTAAATTGAGCTTAACCTGCATCAAACCTAAAATAAAACTAAGCTAAGCCTTTACAACTCAACTTAACCCATGTAAAACCAAGCTCAAACCTAAACCAACTCAAGACAATCTCAAACTAAACCTAAGCTAACCTACATTAATCCATCTTAATCAAGGTCCATCTAAGTCAAAAATCTTAGACTTGACTCTTAGGTGTTCTTATACATTTAGTTTTAACCTAAGTTATTAAAAGTTTTTCTTAATTTATACTATTATATTTATTAAACAAAATTATAGAAATTTATAAGTTAAAATATCTACCATAGGTCATATTTTTATGTAGTAAAAAAGTTACTTGAGGACAAGTAATGTTTAAGTTTTCAAGATTTTGATACACCAAAAAATGTGCAATTTTATGTATACATTTTATGCTTAAATTTAGTGATATTACACTTTAAAGAAATGTATTTTAATGTTTTTTTGCAGGTATATTAATTTTAGTCATTTGGAGCAAAAAGGAGCAAAAAGCAAGAAATTTTGAGTCAAAATGCATATTTTCAGCATATTGGCACCAGAGGCGCCAGAACTGGTGCCAGATTATAGAGAAGAGGCACCAGAATAGCCAAAATCTAGCGAGGAGTGTGGAAATCCAGTAAATACTAGCCAGAGGTGCCAAAACATGTGCCAGAGGAGCTAGAGACGAATTTGAACAAATTATTGGTGGTTATTGACTATTTTTGAGATGTTTTAGAAGGCTCCAAGTAATTCATGCGCTCCGTGGAGTGGTTCAATGCATCTAAACACTTGAGAAAGGTACTTGAATGAAGACATATGTTTTTTGGATGAAGTGATTTGCTTCTTGGTGAGAAGAGGTGTGCCTCTTGGGAAAAAGGAGGGAATTTTTTAATTTCTTTGAAGAAGAGAGGTTGACGCCATTCTTAAGAAGTCTAGTGGAGCTTTTTAGAGAGGGAGAGTTTAGGGTTAGGTTTTGTGTAGAGGATTTACTTCTAGAGTTATAAGAGGGGAGGGGAGGGAAGGTGAGAAATTTCTTCTTCTTTACATTTCTAAGAGAGAATTGAGTGTGATTGTAAAGAGAGAAAGTGCTTAAAGGAAACTTCAAGGGATTTGCTTGAGGAGGAGTGTGAGATAAGTTGTGTTCTTTCCTTTCTTTATTTAGTAAACTTATTTTGATATATATAATCCATGTTTTGTCGTATCTTTCTCCTAAATTCTGAGTAGTTTTCTTTATCCTTCTCCCTATAATGAGATATGGTTTTGTGCAGAATTAATATTGTTGTGCAAGGTTTTAAATTTAAATAAATTATGATGATTCGAGCTTCTGATCTTCATTTAGGTCTTGATCTGGCCAATTGAAATGTTAAAACTTATTGAGAAACATAAGATCTGAAAGGGCTATACTTTTTACAACAAAGTGAGAGTCATAATTAATTTCTTTGATGAGAATGTAGTCTATGGGGTTAAGTGTAAATAAATAGAAAAATATATTTTGATGGGTGTATAATTGGAGATTTTGGAGGTGATAGACTAAAATCCCCAATTTGGCTTAGTTTGTTGGAAACTAAATGGAGGTGTTAGCCCTCATGGGAGAGGGAAGTTGGAGCTCTGGAGTGGGAGTCAACAACCTCTCAGCCTAACCATAGATTTAGGGACTAAACACTAGATTAGCAAATGTTCTTTATGCACTCGACAGATGGTAAAGAATAAGATTGCTCCTATTTGACACAATACAACTTTATACAATATTAAATGATTTTAATTACTTCACTAACCATAAACTCATTGTAAAGGGGAAGGATGATTTCTAAAATTTGAACTCTTCATTACAAAACTTTGTTTAGACTTAGAAAATTTAAGTTTGAAGCTTAGAAAATAGTTTAGTTAACTTAGGTCTTTTAGCTACATTTCATTAGCATACATTAAACTTACTTTTGATTTGTTTTTCTTTCTTAAATTTTTGTAGTTTTAATATTATATTTTACATTGTAACCATAAGAATTTCCTCCTCAATATGGGATCAAGACTTAAGAATCTATTAGAGCCCTTTATTACTTGAGTGATACGTATACTTGCATAATTTTTCGGTTTGACAGCTTAAAGTTTTTAAAATATAAAACTATTTATATTGAAGTAATTTTTATTGTGATTGATGTGCGTATTTACTAATTATGTTGTCATGTGTGTTGTAGGATTGAAAGATATTTACAACGCACACAAAAAACCACACATCAAGTTTTTAGTGTCATTGTCAGGGAGTATGATAAATTACTTTATAATTTAGAAGACTTATTTTGAACTAAAAAAACTTATATTAAAAAAATCATAGTTTAGTAAATATTTTAGTGTGAACTATTAGAAAAATTAAGAAATTGAAAATTAACATCATCAGAGATCTTTAAGAGATTATGTCTATTGTAGCTAATAATTCATTTGAGATTACAACTGTTATTTTCCAATTGGTACAGAATAGTCAGTTTGGAGGAATATTGACTGAGGATCCTAACTTACATCTTACTAATTTTCTATAATTGTGTACTACATTTAAATATGATGGAGTGTCGAATGATGTCGTCAGACTTATACTTTTTCTATTTTCATTAAGGGATAAAGCTAAGATGTGGTTATACACTGTAGCACCTGGATCTATCAAAACTTGGGGAGAATTATCACAAAATTTTTTATCTAAATATTTCTCATTATCAAAAATTGCTAAGCTTAGAAATGATATCACGTCTTTTTTTCAGTTTGAAGGAGAATCAATTTATGAAGCTTGGAAACAATTTAAAGATCTTCTTAAGAAGTGTCCACCCCATGCATTACTAGATTAGTTAATTTGTCAAACTTTTTATAAATGATTAGTTGGATCTCTTAGATCTATAATTAACACTATTGTTATTGGATCATTAATGTCAAAACCATTGGATGAAGCATCTTCTTTAATTGAAAAGTGACTACTAATAATTTTCAATGGACCTCTGAAAGGTTCACTCTAAAAAGAGTAGCCAGTATTCATGATTCTGATGTAATATCTATTTTGGCTTCTCAAATTACTGCAATATCAAAGAATATAGATCAATATGGGATGCATTATTATTAGAGACCTCCTGTGCTTGAGGAAAACTCATTGGGAAAAAATGTAGATTGTCAATGGAAGAATTAATATTACAAATGGGAAATTAATTACAATGTCAAGGAACACGATTACAAAGTGAAGGAGATCAATTACAAAATCAAGAATCTGCAATTAGAAACATGAAAAATCAGTTGAGATATATTGCTACTGCACTTAGCAATAGACCTCTAGGAACTTTGCCAAGTAATGTTGAAGTTAATTCTAAATATCAGAAAAATGAGCAAATTAAGGTTATTCAACTTAGAAGTGGAAGAAAATTAGAAACAAAAATTGAAAAAGATATCAAAGTTGAGAAAGAAAGGGTAGAAAAAGAAAAGTCTAGTGAAGATTTTCATGTTGATTCAAAATCTCCTATTAAACCAATGAAAATTACTATAGAAAGACCAACACCTCCATTTCCTCAAATATTGAAATAACATAGCAGAGATAAACAATTTACAAAATTATTAGAAGTATTGAGGAAATTAACTATAAACATTCCATTTATTGAAACCTTGGAACAAATGTCAAACTATGTGAAGTTTATGAAGCATATACTTAATAAAAAAAGAAATTTATAGATAATGAGACTGCTGCACTTAGTGAAGAGTGTAGCGGAATAATTCAGAAAAAGCTTCCTAAAAAACTTAAAGATTCTGGTTGGGTTTAGGAGAAATTTCCCTTACTGACAAAGGATTTTTTGGAAAAGTTGTATGTGATTTGGGAGCAATTGTTAATCTTATGCCTCTATTGAATTTTACAAGGTTGGGTTTAGGAGAAATTTCCCCTACTTCTATTACACTTCAGTTAGTTGATCATTCGAATACCTTCCATAAATGAGTTATAGAAAGATGTATTGGTAAAATTTGATAAATTTATCATTCCTGTGGATTTTATTGTGTTAGATATGGAGGATAATAAAGAAATTCCTACTATTTTATGGAGACCATTTCTTGCCACTGGAGCTTTGATAGATGTACAAAAAGGAGAGTTAACAATGAAAGTCAGTGATCAAAAAGTTACATGTAATATATCAAAATAAATTAGATACCCAGTAAAAGGAAGAGATGATGAATGCTTCAAAATGGAAATTAATGATTATTTAAGCAATGAATATTTCACAGAAATATTTGCAAAAGAAAACTGAAGAAGAACATTTAGAACATGAAAATGAGGATATAATTTAAGATTAATTTATAGAAGTGAGTAATGAAAAATTGGATTATGTTCAGGAACAATTTGAAATATTAGATAAAACGGGTAATAATAGAAATCTTATTTCTTTGATTGTGAAACCTCTGAACTTGAAATGAAAATACTACTTACACATTTAAAATAGACCTTTGTAGGAGATTTATCTACATTACCTGTTATCGTATCCTCAGACTTAACTGAAGCACAAGAACAAAAGTTATTGGAAACTTTAAAATGATATAAGAAAACCTTTAGATCGATAAGCTGATTTCAAAGAATCAGTCCTTTGATTTGTATGCACAAAATTCTATTAGAAGAACATCACAAACCAAAAGCTGATCCTCTAAGGAGATTAAACCCAATGATGAAAGAAGTTGTTAAGAAAGAAATTTTAAAATGGTTAGATGCTGGAATAATATATTCTATTTTAGGCAGTGCTTGGGTAAGTCCAATTCACTGTGTTCCTAAGAAAGGGAGTGTGGTTATTGCAACAAATGAGAATAATGAATTAATATCAACATAATAAGTCATTATTTGGCGAATCTGCATTGATTATAGAAAATAAATATTTTTCCACTAAGAAAGATCACTTTACTTTTTTTGGACGAAATATTGGATGGGCTAGGCACAAATATTTTTGTTTTTTGGATGGATATACTAGCTATCATCAAATTTTTATTTCTTCTGAGGATCAAGAGAAAGCCACGTTTACTATTAATTATGATACTTTTGCTTTTTGACAAATGTCTTTTGGTATATGTATTGCACCTGCAATATTTCAAAGATGTATGATGTCAATTTTTAGTGATTTAATTGAAAATGAGATAGAAGTCTTTAAGGATGATTTTTCTGTGTTTGGAACTTCATTTGAATCATGTACAATTTGTTTAGAGAAAGTTCTAGAGTGGTGTGAAAAGACAAATTTAGTATTGAATTGGGGAAAAAATGTCAATTCATGGTTGCAGGAGGAATTGTACTTGAAAATATAATTTCTAAAATTGGCATGGAAGTAGATCTCACAAAAATTCAAATTATATCGAAATTACGATCTCCGACTTTTGTAAGAGGGGTTAAAAGTTTTTTACAACATGCTGGTTTTTAGAGGTGGTGTATAAAAGATTTTTCAAAAATTACTAAGCCTTTATGCCAAATTTTGCAAAAAGATACAAAATTTGATTTTAATCTAGAGTGCCTTTTCGCCTTTGAATTATTAAAGAAAAAATTAATCAATGCCCCTATAGTAGTTTCACTTTATTGGGAGAAACATTCGAGCTAATGTGTCATGCAAGTAATTACGCAATTGGAGCCTTTTTAGGGTAGAGATATGACAAAATTTTTAAAGTTATATACTATGCTAGTAAAACTTTAAATGATACTCAAATTAATTATACCACTACTGAAAAAGAGTTATTAGCAATTGTTTATTCTTTTGATAAGTTTAGGTTCATATCTGATTGGAGCTAAATGTGTTGTGCATACAGACCACTCTACTGTAAAATATTTGATGCAAAAATAAGGATGTGAAACCAAGAGTAATTAGATGGGTACTTCTGATGCAAGTATTTGATTTTGCAGTAGTAGATATGAATGGATTTGATAATCAAATAGCTGATTATTTATTTAGGCTGGAACAGGAAGAAACATTTGATCTTGAAAGAAAAATTAATGAAACTTTTCGTGATGAACAAATATATATTGTTAAAGAATGAGAAATACCATGATATACTCATACTGTGAACTACATTTTTAGTGGTACTTTACCATATGGATTGATAAAGCTGCAAAGAGGAAATTTATACATGATGCAAAATTTTACTCTTAGGATGACCCATATTAAAATAAATAATGTAAAGATTTAGTTATTCAAAGACATCTGCCTTATAAAGAAATTTAAGAATACATTAAAAAATGTCATGATTTTGAATTTGGGGGTTATTTTGGAATTGATAAAACTGCTCATAAAATTTTATAATCTAGATTTTATTGGCCTAATTTATTTAGAGATGTTAATATATATATATATATATATATATATATGATTAATGTCAGCAAGTATGTAATATTTCAAAAAGAAATGAAATGCCCTTGAATTTTACTTTAAAATTTGAAAATTTCAATGTTTGGGGATTGGATTTTATGAGACCATTTATACCTTCATTTGGATATATATATATATATATATATATATATTACAATATACTATGTATCAAAGTGGATTGAAGCAATAGCTTTATCTCAATGTGATGCTCAAAGTGTTTCAAAATTTTTTATCAAAAATATTTTTACAAGATATGGAATGCCAAGAGTAGTCACTACTGATGATCTCATTTTAGGAATAAAAGAATTGAAACATTGGTCGAAAAGTATGATATTATACGTAGAATTTCAATATCTTATCATCCCCAAACTATTCATCTAGTAGAAGTATCTAATCATCAAATTAAAAATTTTTTGGAAAGACTGTAAATCCTAATAAAATAGATTGGTCTGCTAGATTAGATATTGCATTATGTGCTTATAGGATAGCTTATAAAACACCTACAGGAATGTCCTCATTTAGATTAATTTATGGAAAAACTTGTCACTTACCAGTAGAATTGGAGCAAAAAGCTTATTGGACTAGTAAGGACTTTAATTTTAATTTAAAAGATGTTGGTGAGAAAAGATTATTGCAACCAAATGAGCTTAAAGAAATTAGAAATGAATCTTATGATAATGCTAGGATATATAAAAAGAAAATGAAAGAATGATATGATCGAAAGATAATAAAAAAGAAATTTGAGCATAGACAGGGAGTTTTACTATAAAATACAAGATTGAAATTATTTTCTGGAAAACTCAAGTCTAGGTGGACAAGGCCCATCACTGTTGTAAGAGTTTACCCCTATAGAGTTATTATATTGAAGATCCAAAAACTGGAAAGATATTTAAAGTAAATGGGCACAGACTAAAACCATAAATTGATGGTCAAAGGCCAAATTTTAAAAAGATTGTACTATTGGGTCACCTAAAGTAAAAACTGGGAATTTCGGGCTGACAACATTAAACCAAGCGCTTTATGGAAGGCAACCCATAGTTATTTCTAATTATGATGTGAATCTATTTTTATAAGTAATATTATATATATATATCTATATTAAAGCTCTCTTTATGAATTTTGTTTACTTGGGAGACATACATATTAAGAAAATACATTAAAATATCTTTAATTACTAAATTATATGGATGATTTGAGAGTTATTTGGACCATAAGAAAAATGGTGCAGAATTCTGTTCTGGTGCCAGAGGTGCTAGATTACAAAGAGCCGGTGCCAGAGGCACTAGAATTCAGTGCCGGAAGTGCCACATTTACCGAGGAAGTTAGAAGATTCTAAGGGTGGTTTATGGCCATTTTAGACGGATTATCTTCCTTGTAACTCCCAAAATATATTTTTTGGAGTTATTTAAGTTAGTAAAATGAAAGAGAACTCACCATTTTTGAATCTTATGGCTTCCCACTCTCTAGGAACTTCTAGATATAAAATCTTCAATTGAAGAAAGTTCATCGATATTGATGCATAGAAAATATATGATAAGGTTCTCTTGAAGAGATTAATCAAAGAAAAATGATTTGTGAATCTTAGACTCAACACACCAAATACTCGAATGGAGGAGATTATTATGTAGAGGCGCTGAGAAGTGCTATGTTATACCACTGATGTAGTAGTCGTTCCTGTGATAAAAGAGTTTTATGCTAAGCTTCATGAGGTTAACCAGGGAGTCATCTATGTTTGAGGCAGTTGGGTACTATTAACTCCTTCAAGAATAAATGATTTGTTTATGATTGAAAGCGTCCTGATTTGTCATTATGTCAATTTTTTCCCTACAAGAGATAACATGAATGAAGTTTATCGATTCCTAACTGATGAACAAGCTAATTTGGAAAAAAGAGATAATGGACATGTAAGTTTTTCTTCGTCATTATTAAATCCCGCATCAAAGGCATGACATTTCCTTATTTCAGGAAAACATCTTCCAACCATGAAAATCAGTAAAGTGACCAAGGAGAACGCTATATTAAATTTTTGTATTCAAACTGGAAGACCTATTGATGTGGGTTCTTTAATTATAAAATCTATTCTGGTTTTGATTATAAATGGGTCAACTTATGAGCTAGGACATCTATCTACCACATTCCTACTATGTAGCCAGTCATAAGTACCTTATGAAAGTTGGGAAAAACTGCTTCTCCCTTGGAAGCCCATGGACCCAGAGATTTGTTGTAACTGCATAGGAAATGGGGAGGAAAATAATAAGAACATTCTTATGGATAAATCATCTCAAAATTCATCTCCTATTCAACCTTGCTTTCCTTATAGCTCACATGATATTCTGAAAAGGATCAAAAAGTTTGAGAAAGGGGTACAAGATATTATGAATTCAGTTGGAAACATTTCCAATCTATTTGATCATTTGGATTGGAGGGGAAGGAAAAATTTGAACATATTAGGCACATAGAAGAAGGTATGGTGCATAAGTTTAAGAAAAATTCTTAGGTTGAAGAAAATTCAACTCATGAATTTCCTCACCATCCTGTTTACAACTTATACATACACTACCAATCCATGTGAAATATTCAAGATGATGAAAGTGATGAAGATGTGTAGACCCTCTAATGTATGGAATTCATATTTTTGAGAGCATCTGTGTCTTATGTGTTTATTTTGGATTTTATTTATTTCCATTGTCAAACTTTATATCTGTCTAATGTTAAGTGCTTAAAATTTAGTCTCCGTGTTGGTGTGTATAGTGTGATTTTGACACTGAATTTGAAGTTGTGGTTTGAAAAGTGTTTATTTGTAAATGGTTGGATTTTATATATATATGTGTGTGTGATTTTAGTGTTGTTTGTAAAAATTTATTGCTAGAGAACCATGTAATTATGAATCTTAAGATTAATTAGGCTAATTAGAGGTTGGTGTGGTTTGGTATACAACATATTTTAAAAAAATTTGAAATCTGAATTTTTTTGTTGTTGGCTCTAGTGGTGCCAGATTTAGAGCCAGAGCTGCCAGTTTCCCAAAAATGCCCAGATCAGTTTAAAACCATAAAATCAATCGTAAAACCACATTTTTACTGCTCGTGTCATCTGCTACCTCTAAACTAAGGCTGAAACTCAAATTAGGGCTTGCTAATTCTTGGATTTGAGGAGATTTAAAGGCATGAAACTTTTGAATTTCATCTTCCCTTGGTAAGAGCTTCACTTTAACCTAGAAATTTTTTATTTTCACCAAGAATTTTTCCTAAATTATGGAAATCCAAAAATTTGAAGGTTTTTGAAGAAGTTTAAAGAGAATTCATGGTGAAAAGTTTCTTACCAAGTATTTCTATTTTTAGAGTTTCATTTATGATATTGTGCATTTATTTGGATTTCATGTAAATTTATTTAGAAACTACCATGGCTCCAAGAGTGAAAAGAGGAAAGACTTTGGGAGGTTTTGATTTTAGACAATTTTTTAACTTGAAAGCTCAATATAGTTACAATACTTAGATTGTTACAAAGAACTAATTCAGGAGCGTGTGTTTTCAAATCCGTGAGGTTCTATTGAAAGGTTAATCATAATTCAAAATTGGGAGACTTTTTGCTACTTCACTGCGGTAGCAGTTGTTCCTATTGTTCATGAATTTTATGCAAATCTTCGGGTGACTTCAGATGAGCATGTATATGTTAGAGCTAAGAATGTTGAATTTACTCAAGAAAGGATTAATGTGTTATACTGGTTGTAGAATGAGTTTCATTTTGAGTATTCTGCATTTGTGATTTTTTATTTGTCAATTGATGAAGTTGTCCTACCTTACTGATAGAAGGGGAGTATGGAAAATTAAGAATAATTACAAGGTAAATTTCTCCACTCCCATGTTAAATGTACAATCTAAAGTGTGACATTATTTTATTTCTGCAAAACTACTTCCATTGAATCACCTTAGAGAAGTAACAAAAGAGAGAGCAGTATTAATTTTTTGCATATAACAAACGAAGGCTATTGATATTGGTGCTCTCATTCATCATAATGCTCAGAGTAATGTTAGGGGTAGAACCACTAGTGGTTTAGGTTATCCTGCCCTGATTTTTGCCTTATGTGAACAATCAAGAGTAGAGTTTTATAAAGATGAAGAAATGTTACATCCAATTAAACCAATTGGGAAACCCACTAGTCATAAATTTGAATCTTTTTTTGGATCTAGAACTGGAAGTGGAGGTAGTGATAGACCTTCTACATCAGCTGCAAGATTATTTACTTCTAGTACTTATTCACTTGAGATTATTATGCAGTAGTTAATGATTCAGCCAGCAGATATAGTGATAGTGCAGAATAGAATAAGTATTTTGGAAGCAAGCAATACTTATAATGATGAGTATCAATAAGAAAGAGTTCAGCATGATATTGCATATCAAGAGGCTATGGTTAGATATTTAAGTGGTGACCACACTGTAGAAATTCTTACATGCCCCAGCTTTATGCCTTTTTTAAAAGATTACTTTGAAGACTTTGAACATGAAGAGGAGGAAAAAGAGGAAAAAAAAGAGGAGGAAGATGATGATTGATGAGTTGATGGGTTGTTATCTATTTTTATTAGTTGTAGTTTGTTTCATGTTATTGTTATTATTATGATTTGGACTTCGATATGTATTGCAAGTTGCAATATTCAACTTGTTTGTGTGTAGATGTTAATTGATGATTTTTATTTAGTATTGTTTATTTATTTAATTTACTTCTTATGTTTCAAATTCACCTTTTCTTAGCAAATCTTGTTGATATATTATGTTTTATTTAATGCTTTGAATCCTGTAGTTTTTAAATTGGTACGTGCAATGTGTCAAAGCCAAGTTTCATATTCAAAACCCTCAATAAGTTTGTCTTATTTTTATGCATTTATTGTTTTATTTCAACCTACATTTTTTATACTGAACGCTTTACTTATTATTAAAAAAAAATCTATGTTTGGGGGAAAGAAAAATTTCTTTAAAAGAAGTAGACAAAATTTTATTTGTCCTCAATTAGCTATATTTTTTTTAAGAAAATAGTAATTTAACCCAACCTTTGGTATTAGAGGCTAACTTTAGATAACTATATATTTTAAAATATTATAGTAAATTTAAGTAAAAATATTTAAAAATGAAAGTCAATTCTAGAGTTATGATATTTAGTATGAAAGGATAAAACTATGCTTTTTCTATTTAAAGTAAAGGAATCTGTATTTTTGAAATATTAAGAATTTTAGAGTTCATATAAGAAGAAATGAATGAGAATTTAAGAAAAATCTTCAAAGCTAAAATGAATTTATAAAGAAAAGGAAGGTAAGAAGTTTCTAACTTCAAGATGAAGATAGTGAAGTTCAAAATTATTAAAGGCTATCTAGATAAAGTAATCCTCACCTGAAAATAAAAAGAAAAGAAAAGAAAGAATTAAATTATCCTAAAATAAAAAGAAAATAAAAAGGAAAGGAAAAGAAAAATATGTGAGGAGAAGCTTGAGGAGATGCCTAATCAAAAATTGGCTTCACTTGAATCAACTTGAGGAAAAAGGCTTTATTACATTTTCTAAACTTGTATTTGAGTTTTAGCATCCTTACTAATACTTTTCTCATGAACTTCCTTTTCATATGAGCATTCTAAGTGTCTTTGATATGACAAATTACATTTTTTTCTTGAATTGAGTAGAGAATCAATAATCTTAGACTTTCCTATTAGGTGTTCTTATACTTTTAGTTTTAACCTAAGTTATTAAAATTTTTTATTAAGTTATACTATTATATTTATTAAACTAAATTATAAAAGTTTATAAGTTAAAATCTATACCATGGGTCATATTTTTAAGTAATAAAAGAGTTACTTGAGGACAAGTAATGTTTAAGTTTGGGGGATTTTGATACACCAAAAAAAGTGTTATTTTATGTATACATTTTATGCTTAAATTTGGTGATATTACACTTTAAAGAAAGGTATTTTCATGTTTTTTTGCAGTTATATTGATTTTAGGCATTTGAAGCAAAAAGGAGCAAAAAAAGAAGAAATTTGGAGTCAAAATGCAAATTTTCAGCATACTGGCGCCAGAGGAACCAAATTATAGAGAGAACACGCCAGTGGCACCAAATAGATGCCAGAAGCACCAGAATCTAGAGAGGAGCGTGGAACTCCAATAAACAGATGGCAGAGGTGCTAGAGACGAATTTGGATGAATTATTGGCGATTATTGACCATTATTTAGATGTTCTAGAAGGCTCCAAGTAATTCAAACGCCCCATGGAGTGGTTCAATGCATCTAGACACTTGGAAAAGGCTCTTGAATGAATTGATAAGTCTTTTGGATGAAATGATTTTCCTCTTGGTGTGAAAAGGTGTGTCTCTTAGGGAAAAGGACGTAATTTTTTAATTTCTTAAGAGAAAAGAGGCTGGAGCTACTCTTAAGAAGTCTAATGGAGTCTTACTTGGTCATGTGGAGTCTTTAGAGAAGGAGATTCTATGGTTAGGTTTTGTGGAGCCGATTTTCTTCTAGAGTTGCAAGAGGATATGGAATGTGAGAGATTTTTTCTTCATTATATTTTTGAGAGAAAATTGAGTATGATTGTAAAGAGAGAAAGTGCTTAAAGGTAACTTCAAGGGATTTGCTTAAGGAGGAGTGTGAGATAAGTTGTGTTACTTCCTTTATTTATTTTGTAAACTTAGTTTTATAGATATAATCCATGTTTTATTGTATCTTCCACATGAATTCTGAGTAGTCTTCTTTATCCTTCTCCCTACATGAGATATGGTTTTGTGAAGAATAAATATTGTTGTGTAAGGTTTTAAATTTCAATAAGTTATGATGATTCAAACTCTGATCTTCATTTACATTTTATTTGGTCACTTTAAATGTTAAAACTTGTTGATAAACATAAGATCCGAAAGGTTTATGCTTTCTAAAACAAAGTGAGAGTCACATTCAATTTCATGGATGGGAATGTAGTCCATGTGGTTGAGTGTAAATAAATAAGGAGATATATTTTGATGGGTGTAGAATTAGAGATTTTAGGTTGACAAACTAAAATCCCCAATTTTTTCTATTTGTTTGGAAACTAAAGTGAGATGTTGTCCCTCAAAGGAGGGGGGAGTGGGAGCTTTAGAGTGTAAGCCAGTAACCTCTCAGCCTAACCATGGATTTATGGACCAAACTCTGGATTAGCTAATGTTCTTTATGCACCCGACAGTTGATAAAGAATAGGATTGATCCTATTTGGCACAATACAACTTTAAATAATATTGTATGATTTTAATTACTTCAGTAACCATGAAATCATTATAAAGGGGAAGGACGCTTTCTTAAATTTGAACTCTTCATTACAAAACTTTGTTTAGTCCTAGTAAATTTAACTTTGAAGTTTAGAAAACAATTTAGTTAACTTAGTTCTTCTAGCTACATTTCGTTAGCATACATTAAACTTACTTTCAATTTTTTTTCTTACTTAAGTTTTTATAGTTTGATTATTGTGTTTTATAATATAATCATAAGAATTTCTACCTCCCTATGGAATTGATACTTATGACTCCATCAAAGCCCTTTTATTACTTAAGTGATACGTATACTTGCGTAATTATTAGGTTTAGCAGCTTAAAGATTTTAAAATATAATATTTTTTATACTGAAGTGATTTTTATTATGATTGATCTGTGTGTTGTCATGTGTGTTGTAGTATTATAAGATATTTACAGTGCATATAGAAAACTGCACATTAAGAACCTCCCAGTTTTTTTCACAAACATCAAACATCAAAAGAAAAAAAATAAATGAAAACAAATAGGGAACTTAAAATACTCTGATTTCTCAACATGGGTGAAAAAATTGAGGATTCAAACAAAACATTAACGCAAATATTAAACTTCAAATAAACATCTAAAACATACTAAGATAAAGAATGAGAAGTGGACCTATGTAGACTGACACAAACTTTAGGTTAGCTAGCATAGACACCAAACTAAGAGCCAGACACTCCTTTAGGTTAGTCTGAGTATAGGCTAGTTTTTGGTAGGTACCTAATTAGTGCTAAGGACTAGTAAATGACAAAAACAATCCTACGCTCTAGGACTAGAGAGAATACCTTAAATAAAAGTAACCCATCTTTACTGATGAAGGTGTTTTCGACTACTTCAAAACTATGAATCCTCCATGCTCCGACATTTAAGGGGAATTCTTATTTATGTGGTTGGTCAAGGCTGACAAATACCAACATTCCCAGAATGAAAGAAAGCCATGGGCATCTTTATAAGGGATGTTATTCTCAAAACTTTTAGTTAGCCAACCTACCTACTCCTTGTAGAGTCTAGGGTCTCAGTGTTCATCTAAAAATCTACTTGACTCTATCCTTAGGTTAGTGTTTCCCATCATGAATATTTGATTTCTGGTGATTTGATTTATTATTTTAATTAAGATATTTTCTTTAGGGCACTCAAATATAAGGATGTAATGAACTATGAAGTCTTGTCCTTGTAGGAATGAGACCCCATTATAAATATAAACCTTATCTTACACCTGTATTAATATTATCATACTAGGTCTTGTCCATGTAGGAATGTGACCCCATTATTAATCCATAGGCCCCAAGGATTTCCCTCATCTGATTGACTGGATTCATTTTAAGATAATATTTCTATCCATCGAGATAGTATATTACTCCTTGAATGTCATATTTGATTATTTATATATGAATTTTATGAGATCAATGGTGTTCCTTTAAAAAAAATAAAAAATCTTGCACTAAGGTTTCTTCTGGCTACTCCACTGGGGAGTTGTTCTCCTCTCCATCTTTTACGATAGGTTAGGTTGTCTATTCTTTTATCAGATTCCTTATAGGTCCAAAAAATTGATCTAAAATTATGGGTCCTATCCCATATCTTCAATTTTCATGGTTTTGATGGCTCATTTAAACCTTTTTTATTGAGTTGGCCTTTTTATAATCTCTTTTAAACCTCTTTTCAAGCCTTTGTTTAGTTTATAGCCTCTTGATTTTACTATTCAACTCTGGCTCTATCTTTTCCTAATTTTTAAAATAGTTTTGCAATCTGAAGCTCATTAAGAATTAATTTGAATCAAAGCTCAATTTTTCAAACTAGATTTACAAACTTTAAAATAGAAAAATGAAAAACCTTAAAAATTAATACTCCTTGAAAAAAATTGATGAAACTCAAAACTTCAAACCAAATAAATGAAAATCTTTAGAAACTAAAGCATTTCCTTGGTCACCACATGAATAGGGTCAAACCTTTAATCAGTTGATTGAGTTCTCTTTCAAATAAATTTAATCCTAAATTCATTAAAATAATGAGATTCAAATGTAGACTTTATATTAACATCCTTCCATTTATCTATTTAATCTTCCTTAGAGAATACCCGAGGGAAAGCAAATGTACTGCTATATCGGTGTTATCTCTAGTGAAGATATTAAACCGCTTGACCCCTAAACAAAAGAAGAAAAATGGAATGTTTTCCTACCCAAGAAACCCTATTAAGTTAAATTCTGAATCAATCGATTAGTGACATTCTACATTATCCCACTTCTCAGTTTGCTGAACTCAGTCCATGCATATGACTCAATAAGTCAATACCTTGACTCTTTAAACCCAGTAGAGTATGTGCAACTCTTTAGTATAATCATTGCACACTGCAAAAGGACCCTCAAAAGCTCAAAGACCAATGTTCAACTTTTATGACAATCAAGTCAGAGCTTAAGGTAAGTGTGTGTCCTTGAACTGTATACCTTATATTGACCATCTAGATTGCCCTCGTTTGGATCCCCATATCATCTACGTTAATCAAATTGCCCCAGCACATCTCATAGATTGAGAATAAATCCTTGCACCCTCCTTCATAATGTGTCCCGACATAACACAAACTCACACTCATCGGCAAAATTAAATCAAATTATCCATTTTTTTCTTCTTTGACTAGTAATCAGGATGAATTATATGTTCCATTGTTGTTCTTTTTTATTTTGTCATTTTGACTACTTTCTAAGTTGGATGTTAGTCCTCGTGCTTTCCTTACTTAGTACAGAGACTTTCTCTTTTTTTTCTTAACTAGTCATTAGAATGAGCAATATGCTATATTGCTTTCCTTCATGATCTGGTCATTTCATCCATCTTCTAGGTTGGATGTTATCCCCAACGCTTTCCTTTCTAGTATAGGCAGTTTTCATAATGTCTTGGCTAGCTTTCAAGATGAATGAGATGCTCCAATGTAGTCCTTCTTGATCTTGTCAACCTGTTCACTTCTTTGGGTAGATTATAATCCACATTTTTTTTTCAATCCTAATGTATCTCAAGAAAATTGAATCCCTATAAAATACCAAACATCTTAATACACAAATTTATAGACTCCAAATCTCTGACACCCTTTAAATTTCATTTATCGCTTTGGTCAACGCCAATATGTGTGGCGTACTTTATACAACCCACCACATATATTGTAGGTCCATTTGTTGACCTCTTTTTTGGTCACATAAGACTTTCATAGACATCACCGCTTGATCCAAATTAGCAAGAATGGTCAATAGGGAACCAACTCTATTTTTTCTGACATGATCACACCTGGCTTGGGAATGACCATACCTTAAAATACCTCTACATGGTCACGCCTGGCCTAAGATTAACCATGCTCCAAAGTACCTCAGCGTGGACATGTTAGGCCTAGGCATGACCATACATAGAAAAACCATCCTCACATGTCAGTAATCCATGTTCTTCATCCATGGATCAGGCCACATTATCACATTATTTCATTGATAGTGATTTGTGGCTCATTAACTTTCTGATGGTTCTCCCCGTTAACCTGCCACCCAATTGGTCAACTCCCAAGTGCTCGAACCCGCCTTCAGAGCCTATGAATAGGTAGCTCGTTGAAGGGGAAAGACACTCTCAAACACTAAAACTCTCGGTCCTTTACTCCAAGCAATGGAAAAAAAAGAAGGAAAGTAATTCTTCGGCAAGCCTCCTCCTCCTCCGAAAAAGCCTCCTTCTTCAGTATGTCTCTTGCTTAGTTTTTATTTTTTAAATTAAGCATTTCTTATTAAATTCAAAGTTAGCTTCAGCCTAGGTTAATAAAACCCAATAGCCTTGGGTTAGTATTGAGTTTGCGTTTGACTCAGATCTTCATGAGCTCAGCCTAACCATAATTCACTTAGTCAAACCCAAACCCAATCTCACCCTAACTCACTTGGTCAAACCAAAACCCTTGGCCTGACCAAAATGCTAACCCTAACTCACTTATTCAAATGAAAACCCTAGACCAAACCTTACTCAAGTGTAATCCAAACCCCAACCTAAACCTAACTTAAGTCCTTGACCTGACATAAGTCAAGTTAAACCCAAATCATACCTAAGCTTACCTTGAGTCAAACCTAAACCAAACCTAAGCTAAACTGGGTCTACCCAACTTAGCTTGGGTCAAAACCAACCAAAACTAAGCTTACTTGGTGCAATCCTACTTAATCTGAGTCAAAAGTAACTAAACATAAGTCAACCTGGGTCAACCCAACTTAACCCGAGTCAAACCCAAATCATTCCTAGGCCAACTTGTGTCAATCTAGCTTAACCCTTATCAATTTAAATCAAAATCAGCTTAATCTAAGAAAGCCTAAGTCCAACCCATACCAAAATTAACAAACCCTAATCATATATTAACTCAATTTTGAGCTACCCTAAGCTCAAAAGCTTAGCTTACCTCAGCCTAACCCTTACCCATTTTTAATCCAAGGCTAAAAATACATATTCTTTTCATATGTTGTTCATATTTCTTGTTTCATATTCCACACATTATGTTTCTTCAAGTATTATTTCATGTTATCCCATATGTTATTTCATGCTTACAAACGAAAAAGAAAAAAAATGAAAAAATAAAATTAAAATAAGGATGAGAGCCTCTCAGTTTTCTCCATAAACAACAAACATAAAAATCAAATTTAAATGAAAACAAACGCAAAACTTAAAATATTTTGATTTCTTAACATTATTGAGAAAATCTAGGAATCAAATAAATTATTAATACAAATATTAAACTTCAAATAAACATCTAAAAAACAACAAGATAAAGAATGAGAGTTGAACAAAGGTAGATCCAACACAAACTTTAGAATAGATATATTAGACACCAAACCAGGGGTCACACACATACCTCATGTTTGTTTGAGTATAGAATCTTAGGTTAGTTCAGGCACCTAATTAGTATTAAGGACTAGGACAAGAAAAACAATAACCCTACCCCTGAGATTAGATGGAATACCTTAAAATGAAGTTACCAATGAATATTGATGCAGGTGTTTTAGACTACTTTGAAACTACAAATCTTCCAAACTTTGCATTTAAAGGTAATTCCTAGTTATGAGGTTAGTCATAATCCAGGGCATCCTGACAGAGGACGTTATTCCTAGATATTTAGGTTAGTTGCCTATAAAATTCCTTTTAGAGGTCTAGGGTCTCAATGTTCATCTAGAAATCTTTTCCTACCCAACTCTATCCTTAGTAGGGTTAACCATCAATTTGTCAGCTAAATTCATCATTTATCTTTCAGTTCAAACACATGATTAGCTCATTTTATTGGCAACCTTAAAAAATAAAAAAAAATGTCAAATTTTGTGTCTTGGAAATTTCTCATGATGTGTTGTCATTGGATTGTAAGTCATGTTCTTTGGACTTATATTTTCCAATTTGGACCCTCCAATAATGAAATCCAATTTGTAGTGATTTAACTTATTTTATAAATTGAGATATTTTCTTTAGCGACTCAAGCTTTTAATGACGTAAATAACTATGAGGGCTTGCCTTGTAGGAACGAGACCTTAGATTTAATATAAACCTTATCTAACACTTCTAAGTTAAGGAAAGAATCTTGGTTTTGTAGACCCTAAATTTTTCCTTCATCTGAATGAGTGGATCCATTTTGAGGTAATATTTCTTATCTATCAAGATATTATATTACACTTTGAATATGGTATTCAATCATTTAGATTAAATCTTATGAGATTTATGATAGTCCTTCAAAAAGAATAAAAAATCTTCCATCATTATCATTCATAAGTTTGACATTTATGGATGAAGGCAAGTAAATGATAGCTAAGACAATCAAGGTGGTGATTGAACTTAGCATTAAAGAGTTTAGATGAATCTTGTCTTTGTCCTTAAGTGAGAAAGGAAATAGCCTTAGTGAAGTGGAATTGTTGGGGAATGTTATATCCGAATGTAGCACACAGTTCTAAAAATTTTTTAGGTGCAGGTTTTGATCCTTAGTAAAAAGCTAATTGTTTTGAATCATTTGGATGATCATAGTTCTCAATTCAAATGTGTTGGAGGGTAATTGATACTCATTTGGATTCTTTACTATGGTTAGCATACTCCAGTAGGGATTTTGGATGGTCTTCTTGAGAGTTTTTCATTTCTAAGTTCTTTGGAGTTATTGGATATTTCTTCTTTTTTTTTGTTTTGGCAATTTTAGGGTCAAATGGCAGTATCTTTTTTCCAGTCCAATACATGCAACTATGAACATCCCAAAAATTGACCATACTCTGAAGCAAAGAGCCCAAAATGGTAAAGAAAAGCATGAAGAGAACACACTTACTATACGAAAATAACATACAAAATGCAAAAGCATAAATATAAAAATGCAAATTTTTTTTATATTTTGAAATTTTCAAAAAATAAAGAATAGGAGAAAACTATTGAAAGAGCAAAGATAAACATGAAGAATAGAAAAATAAATCAAACTAAAATTTAATGTGTTTCAACTAAAATTCTCCTAAAATTACAAAATTTTGACTCAATTTTTCTAGAGCTATGCCAAAATTTTGATGCATGAAATTGTTAAAAAGTAATCATTTAATCATTCAAGAACCCATGAAAATCAAGTAATATAAAGAATTATATGCTCATATCGATCCAATGAGAAAACCCATCAATTTTACTAACACACAAAGTTCTAGGTTACTACACTACCAAGTCTAGTTGAAGGGTCCATAAATCTAGAAGGCTAAAGGTTATAAACACCTAATGTGGGGAAAAAATAGAACTAAGCTTCGTTAGAGCTTTTAGAGGTGAAATGTTTATACTCCTGTGGCACTAGTCAAATAAATCCTCAATGTTTTTTCTGTGAGTTCCACACAATGTTATTGACCACCAATGAAAAGTCCTACTTAGACTTTATTTAAGTCATAAGGAGCATTAGAAACTCATATTATAGTTAAGGGGGCTTATCCATGCAAAGCTTCCCAAGAATCCCCTCGTCCTCTATCTTGCTTGCATTCATCTTCTAGCAATATGTTTATTCCACTAAGTAAATGCCTGGTAACTCATTTATTCTTCTAGTAAATAGCTAAAGGTCCTTGATAACAAGGTGTTTCAGTTTTGTAATTTACTATATTAGAAATAAATCATTATCAAAAGGTTAACACATCAACATGAAATCCAAAGTACATTAAAAATGACTAGGGAAAACTCATGGATCAAAACAAAAATTAAATACATGCCTTACATCACAGAAGTATAAAGAAGATTTAGCAACTAAGCATTAGGAATTAAAAAAATAAAGATTTTCATTGAAAATAATAAGAAAAACATCATAAAAAATTACCTAAAACTTAAATATGAGCAAATCATCCCTTACAATACTCTATAATCCTCATTGTACACAACAAGCTCTCTATTGATCTTCCTTATACAAGGGAACCCAAATCTCTCCCTCATAAGCTCTAAAAACTCTCTAGGAAATAACCCTAGAAATTTTCCACAAAGAAAAGGAAAGAATAAAACCTAGGGTGAGGTTTACAAATAACTCTTTATACTTCTAAGAAGGGAAGCCTCTCATAGCCAAGAATATCACTAAATCATTGTCTAATTCTCAAAAATAGCCATAACTCTAACATCCTACCAAAACCTTACCAAAAGAGCCCATGAGTGAAGTTGGGCATAAGAACATCAAATCTGATGTAAGTGTGATACATCCTATCATAAGTAAATCTCATGGATGCATGAGTACACTGTGCTCAATCATTTTGCCACTCCACATGACGGAGAAGGTAGTGTAATTGCCTAAGGGTGCGGATTAGGGGCTTCTGTCCAATTATAGTCCAACAACATGTTTTACCTTTATTAAGCATGTTAAAAACCTATAACCTACAAGACATAGCAAAAACATCTTTCATAAGTGTAACATCATCGTAATAGAAAAATAAAGCATGGGTTTTATGAAAGGAAAGTCACAAATTTCGCTCACATCACCTCCTTAAGCTCAAGTAAATGCCTAAGAAATGTCTTAAAGTCAATAATATGTGTCATAATGCATTAAGGTAAATTTAGTGTTGACTTGTTCCAAGGGTAATCTAGAAAACCTATAAGTTGAACATTGTTGGGCTTAGACTAGATTTGAATTCTCTTAGTTACAATACAAAATTAAACTGCTAACCATGTTAGGGAATTATAATTCAATTAAAGCTCACATGAAGTCATGAGAAAAGTGACGGCTTCTCCACTATTTGAGACCAAGGAGATTGCATTGGAGAAACTGTGAGGAAATTCTAAGTCTAGAAAGAGGGTTAGGAATTTTGATTAAAATTTTCCCGCTTCAACCGTATGAGTTTATTTTAATTTAGTATAAGTGAACTCTTCATTGCTTTCTTAAAATGAGATATTGTAACATATATAAAGAAATAGTATGCATAATGACAGCGACTTTTTATATGCTTAAAATATAAGATAAATATAGACGTAATAAATATTCAATAATTGTAAAGTCAAACTTATCAACGCAAGTATAAGTATCACTCAAGTAATATAAGGCTCTAATGGAGTTCTAGATATTGATCCCACAGGAAGTGGTTTAGAACTGCTAACTAAGATTTTAGAAAAGCAATACTTTAATCACAACAACAAAGTTCAATTTGCTTATCTGTCACTAATAGACAATTGAAATAAGTATGTAATTTTAATAACTATTAAATAACTAATGATACTAATGAGGGTTTAATTGTGATATTCAATATATAAGAAAACATTCTTCTTCTTGTCAAGAAATTATAGTGAATGGATAAAGTGAATTAGTTCAATTTATATTGTTCCAAATAGGAGCATACCTATTATTTACCCTTTGGTCCAGACATAAAGAATATTGACTAATCCTACGCTTGTTTACAGAATCTACAGCTAGGCTGGGAGGATACCGGCTCTCACTTTGGAGCTCCCACGTTTCCCTCATTTGAGGGCTAACATCTACACTTCAACACCCAAACGATAGGACCGAATTGGGGATTTTAGTCTGCCACTCTAAAATATAATTCTACGCCCCGGTAAAATTATTTCTCTATTTATTTGCACCCAACTTCCAAGGGCTTTGACCTCCCTGAATGAATTCTACGCACGATGATATTATTTCCCTATTTATTTGCACCCAACTTCCAAGGGCTTTGACCTCCCTGAATCTTGGATGTAATCTTCACTTTCGTTGTAAAACTCAACATATTTTAACAAATCAATTGGTCAGATTGAAAGTGAATTAAGATCAAAGTGAAAAGATCATCACAATTTCTTAAACATTTTCTTGCTTCACCAATTCAAACCACCATTTCACAAATGTTGAGACAAGGAGAAAGACAGAGAAAACTACCTATATCTCATGGAAAAAACACAACAAAACTCAAAATTCATATTAAAAATCAAAGTCATACAAACTACAACAAGTAAATAACTTATCTCTAATTTCTCCATAAAGAACACTCCTCGAAGTTCCTCTGAATGTCTTCCTTTCTTTACAACACACAGAATTCCTCTTCGAAGCAGCAAGGAGGAAGAAATATCTCACTTTCCCTCCACTCTTACAATCTCTCGAAGAATTCCACACAATATTGGAACCTTTCTATTCTCTATGAACTCTCTCTAGCACTTCCTTCACTCTTTAGATTTTCCCCCTTCTAATTTTCAGCCAAAATAGTCTATTAAAGTAGCGGATGAGCTTTCTCAAGAGTTGCCTAAGCATCCCTTCAAAATTTGGCCTTATCCAAAGCTTGAGTAGGCATAACCGCCAAGCATGCCGTCGGCGGCCTTCTAAAGAAAGTTGTCTTGTAGCCTCGGGAAAAACTCGTCGTCGGTGGGGTCGAGGGCGCGGTCGGCGACCTAGCTCAAATCTCCACATTTTGGTCCTTTTCGCTCCAAATTTGCTCCTTTTTGCATCTTTTTGCTCCAATGACCCTAATTCATCATTTCTGCAATAAAACATCAAAAATACCTTTCTTTAAAGTGCAATATCATTAAAAGACAGTATAAAATAGGTATGAAAATCTCAACATTTTTTCTTTGGGTCAAAATCCCCCAAACTTAACTATTACTTGTCCTCAAGGAATTTTAGTACTATATAAAAGTTATGATCTACCGCAGTAAAGTTTTAATTCAGAAATACTATAAGTTTGATTTTAATAAATATCATAGTGAGATTTTAAGAAAGAATTCAAGTAATTGAATTAACTCTGTAGCCACATGATTATCTAGTTATCAAGTTTAAGAGTTCTAGTCTTCTATTCATTTCAAGAATGACTATATGTTGTTATTTAGTCATCAAGTTTAAGAGTTCTAGTTTTCTATTCATTTCAAGAATGACTATATGTTGTAATATCAAGTCACTTAGAATATTCAAATACTCTTCTATTCATTTCAAGAATGACTATATGTTGCAATATTAAGTCACTTAGAATATTCAAATGATAAGAATTCATGAGAACACTACTAGTAAAAGATCTATTCCATAAATATAAGTTCAGGAATTTATTTAGGTTTTCCCTTTAGGTAGGTCCAGTGAAGAACTCTTACTAGTAAAATAATACTAAGTCACTTAGAATATTCAAATGATAGGAACTTCATGAGAACACTACTAGTAAAAGATCTAAACCATAAATATAAGTTTAGGAATGTCTTAGGTTTTTCCTTTAGGTAGGTCCAGTGAAGCCAAGTTTTGATTAGGCATATCCTCAAGCTTCTCCTCACTTTCATAATTTTTNGCTTTGAAGTGCAATATCATTAAAAATTGTATAAAATAGGTATGAAAATCTCAACATATTTTTTTTGGTCATCATGTAGAAGAAATTTTGGTTTAAAACATTTTATAGAGTGATGCAGTCCACAAATTAATCATTTTAATCAAGCTAGGACTCCAAACAACCCAAGAGTATCGAGGGGAATCAACTTCTCAAGAATTGTTGAATAATACCATCAGTCCTTATCCTTTCCTTTTATTAAAGGTCCTTGAGGTAAGAGATAATATTCTAAAATGCCACATCCTATCACTTGTTTTAGCACACATTAGCATTATCGTCATTTCCCTAGCCACCTAGACCTTAGACTTACACAAGCCTGATGATCCATATGTATTAAAAACAAATATCCTCATTTGCTTGCAAGGATTTGAATACTTAGAGAAGACTCAAATCCTTGAGAATTGGGTCAATTAATATAGGATAAGTAGTGTAGGGTATTTTTATTGATTTAGGTGGATTAATAGGTCCCGAAGCATAAAAAGTGTTCGGGGCATAACATTAAACAAATTTTAAAATCCTTTAAACAATTTTGAGCTCATTTAGAATTATTATGTTGATCAATTAATCAACCAAAGTTATTTTTAGTTTCAGTGGATTAATACACCCTATGCTCAGTGAAATTAATATTTTAATCATCTCGAGAGTGGGGTACTCTGACAATCACTTGATATTTTATTTAAGAGTTATGTGAGTAGGTGCTCCTAAGGGCAAAGTCAAGTCATTAAGAATCTTGTACCCACCACAAAAGTTTGGCTTGTAGTATTTAAGGAGATTCAAGAATTAATCATGTTTTCTTTTTCTAATCCTCATTAAATAAGTTTAAATTAAGCATAGCTCACTACTAAGCCCTTAAATCCAATATGCGGGATAGATTTGCAATAATCGAAATATTAAATGAAATGAAATTCAATCCTCATTAAAATCATGCTTATCACCAACTAGGGGCTTCAAATAAGTGAGTTATTATCTTCCCAGCTTAAGCCCACTACCTTAGTATCATCCAATTGAACTACCCTCCGACCCTCTGAGTCATAACAATTTATAAAATTACAATTTTACCCTTATCATGAAAATGTGACAAGTTTGTTTCTATCTCTTAACCCATTATGTTTCAAACATCCAAAATGGTTTATTATGACCAAAAATTACCCATTTACCCCTTTTTCTTAACCTAAAATTTAATTAGGGTACCAAAATCCCAAAATTACCATTTTGCCCCAAGGGCCTCTCCACTTCATAACCCATCAAATATAACTCAAATGGTTTTGAAATTTTTATGGTACCCCACTCCCGGGTCAATTAAAATATTAGAGAGAAATAATAATTTTTCTAATTTTTATTTAATTTATATAATTATTTTAGCTCAAAAATAGGAATTGCAATATTAATTTATTTAATTAATCAAAGTAAGACTTTGTTCATGAGAAAATTATTAGAGGTTCACCCTGGTCAGATGACCATTTGGATAAAATTTTATGATATTTAAAATAATATTTTAATTATTATGATTATTTATCGTTTTTAATGATTAATTAAATAAAAAATATAATATAATTTCAAAAATTACTTTTCATATTTTTATTAAATTTCTCTTAGTCTAGAGAACTCAAAGAAATAAAATTTTCATTTTTTTGTTTTTATTTTTTTATTATAATTATTTTAATAAAAATTAATAAAAAATACATTTTTAGCATTTAAAAAAATATANCTTATTTTTCTTTTCTTTTCAGGGATTGTTTTCAACCCTTTCTTTTTCCTTTTTCAAGTGAGGATTACTATATCTGGATAGCCTTTAATGATTTTAAACTTACTTTTCTTTCCCTAAATGTGAAACTCAAAGCATTCCTTTACCTTATAAATATTTCATAGTTTTTTACATCATCGAGCCCCAATCTTCTCTTCTCAACATGAATTTCCATATTCGTAATACTTCAAAATATAGTTTCCTTTACTTTAAATAGTTAACTATAATCTTACTCTCTTGTACTAAATATCTTAAGTTACAAAAATAATTTTCATTACAAAAATATTTCTTTAAATCTACCATAATATTTAAATGGCTACAAAAATATAGTTACCTGAATTAAATTTACTATATGAAATCATATAAATAATTTTTGAAAATATTAAAATAATGGACATCTAATAGTTAATCGTTTTCTTCCCTCCCCAAACTTAAATTTTTAAATATGAAATAATACAGGCGGAAAGAAAAACTATAAATATAAATCATACCTCAGTATTGTGGGCATTTTCATCATTCTGAAATTTTTGCAGGCCTTCTCAACATTTCTACTTCACCTGATCTGTAATATTATGAGCTTTCTACACATATAAATTATTAGAGGAATTTTTGGAAAATGAAATTTTGAAATAAGTATAAAATTAAAACATTAAACAAGCACAATATTTCCTAACACAAACACAAAACTAAACATAACAATTACAATTAAAATGTGAAAATAAAAATCACATTACATTACAATCCATAAAATACTACTCAAGATCTATTAAACTACACATGCACATTTAACTAGGAGGTGGAAGGTCATAACTTGTAGAGGGGACATCTATACTAGTAGAAGGTTCTTGACTTCTACTCCCAGTTCTCCATTTCTCATGGGATTCATAAGTCTTCAAATTAGCTTTACTAATGGGTTTCATAGGATAAACCCATTCTTCATCTTCAAATTCGACTCCAAAAAGTTTGCAAATTGTATAAATAAGTCCAGGATGTCCTAGACCTCCACAAGTCTCACTCCTCACCGTTGTCAATATATTCTTAAGAATAATTCTCCCAACATTTATAGTTCTATTATTCTGAATATAGAAATTTAGAATAGCTCTATCTCTAGTTGTCTCACTATGGTGATAGGTAGGTAACAGAGAAGAGGAAATGAAATAGTGCTACGCCTTAGAGGTGGCATTCAACATGAAAGCAGAAAAAGTTACCCATTCTCGTTGTTTAATCTTTCACGTTCCTTTCTCATCAGTGACAAAGTTGATCACATCATTAAGGAGGCCTTTCATTGTACTAAAGGATTAATATTGGTAGCTATAAGAGTTTGGGACTTCGTAAAAAGTGTTGATGCAGGCGGCAGTAAACTCAACAGGAAATCTACGTACTTAAACGATTCCGTCATCAGAATAAATAACATTGGCGTAGAACTCCTTCACAACATTTGTATCAGCTTTATTAGTGGTGTAACAAAAGTTTTCACACCTCCACTCTGCAATAACCCGTTCAATTTCTCCTCCTGGACTTTCAAAAACTTGATCTTGTATGCACTTCTTTCCTTTAAATATGGAAGTAATTTTGTTTGAGCTATCGCATTGACGAAGCGAGACTCGTCAAACTCAACTCTTCTCTTTTGACGTGGAGCCATTTCAATCTAATAAAATTATAGAAAAATTCCAAAAATTACTTCAAATATACAAATCATGGCTTCCAATGGTAATTCAAAGAGTTCAACATTAAGATCCATGAATTTCTTCCCAAATTTTTTTCACATTCTCAAATTTTTTGGATCTCTTCAATGTGGAAGAAATTCATGGTGAAAATCAAATATTTTTAGCTTGGAATGAAGCTCTTACCTAGAGATGATTAAGTCTCGTGTCAAAAAGCCTTGAAATCGCCTCCCAATCCAAGATCTTTCATGCCCTAGGTCAAAAATGGCATTTTTAGGAGGAAGGGGATGATGAATAGTGGCAGTTGACTGGTCAAAATCAAGGTTAAAGGTGTTTTTTCGTGAACTCACTCTCGGCGGGGTGCGCTGTCTACGTGCTCTATTGGAATTAAAATCCTAAGTCTCGGGAAAATCTCACCGTCGGCGGCGTCGAGGGGGTCGTCGGTGGGCTCTATTGATTTTTTCCAAATTTTGTATTTTTGTGATTTTGATCAATTTCAAGCCTTAACGACATCTTTTTAATCATTATAGACATAATTTTAAGTGACTAAATGATGTACTTACCACATATAGACTTTCACAACACAAAACATCACATTTATATATATATATTCCAAGGGGTGCAATGTATGTTACATAACACACCTAAGTTTGGTATTTTCTCAACCTCAATACATTAATTCAGCGTCGCAATTTAAGCCACAACACTCAAAATGCTGAAAACAAAACATCCTATGCTTAGTCTCAACTATACA
>JXCR01147414.1:3409-28084 GCA_002079205.1 Phalaenopsis hybrid cultivar
TAGGAAAGTGGTGTATTCCTTCAAAGATGAAGCCGTACCCAAAATGTTCAAAAGTTTGATGAAGAAGCATGAGTTTAGATTACTGGATCCAAAGAAACCAAAAGAGGTCGACAAGAGGGATCAACCAAATTATTGTTCGTATCACAAATTGCTTGGACACACCATAGAGAATTGTTTTGTCTTAAAGGATTGGCTCAAGAAAAATCTTTTTTTTAGTTTATTTTTCTCTCTTTTATTATAAAAGGAGTCGCCAATCTGTCAATTGTTGTATACTTCCCCCATTCAAAAAAATCTCCTTCCCATATAAAATCAGTGATTCGAAGAGGAGAGGAATCAAATAAGAATGGACATACGACAAAGCGACAAATAAGAGAAAATATAAAACATGGAGAGTCTACATGCAGTAAACCTTGCAAGGAAAGGTTAAGAGTGTTCACCCAAACTAGTCAAGTCAAAGCACCTTAAATCAATATTCGCAAAAGAATATCTACATAAACTACCCGTAACCAGAGATTCAGGTGTAAGTGTCTGTTCTTGGGTCAAGAGCACTCCTAAGGGGATGTATCCCACTTGGTCAATTAAATCTCAGGGGGTACCCAAGAATACTCTCTGTAAAAGGAGTTTTGCTTGGATTATCGTGAACCTAGGGCAATAGGTACTCAAAGGATGATTATTCCTTCAAAGCTCGCGCTAAGCCATCAGGCAGAAAGTGAGTCTCTCACATCCCGAATGGGTAGCGACTCATCGGTACATGGGGCCCATAAAATAACCTAAATCATCTTGACGAGGATAATCCAACACATCAAAGCACATCTCGGCCAAAGGGCAGAGGAAAAATCATCGTATCCCAAATAGGTGGCAGTTCATTGGCGTCGGGCCGTCAAGGTGATCTCAACGACGTCAAGGAGTGATAGGGCTCAAAGGGCTCAACAAAAGGAAGGTAGAGTTATCCTAAAAAGGTAGAGGTAAATGGGTCGGGGTACCATAGACCTATCATCCACAGCTACTAGGCCCTAAGTCTACCTGGTCGTGAAGGTAGTGGACCCAACAAGTCCTGAGATCCCCGGTCAGTAATCCATGAATTGCATCGTCCATGAGAACCTCAGTAGCCTTAAGGTCAAAGGAAGGAAACTTTATCATATGACTACAAGTTGGAGCTTCAAGAGGTGGGACATATACCTGCCGAAGTGGCAAGGATGCCTCAGGAAGGAAAAGAAAGTGGAGGTTAGCTACAAAGTTGGAAATGCTTCAAACAAAAGGACGTATACCCCGTCTAGGGTGGAGAGCCTTCTAACACCCTAGGCGGACTAGACAACCACCTACAAAGAGGTATGTTGGGACAATCAAGTTGGAGAAGCACGGGGACTCCTCCTCGGGACATGCAAATATGATGCAGTTATCTAGAGCGATCCTTAAGTAATGTGGAGGCCCTATTAATATAAGCAGGAAAGTAAAAGTTATAATTTTTAAATCCTAAATATTTTAATCCTAAATTTTTAATTATCTTGAATATTTTATTTAGGATTTTGAAATTACATATTTAGAGTCCTTATTGAGCCTAGATTATTTTGTGAAATCCCAAATCACAGAAAGAAACAAGGAAAACACATGAAGGTGCAGACATGCAATATGATGCAAAAAGCAAAATAAGCCAAATCAAAATAATAAATAGGCTAGTGTCGTTGGGTTCGCAACATATCCCAAAAAAGAATAAGGTGATCGGACTCTGCATATATATGCCCAATCCTAATTCTATACTTCAATATAGAATACAAAAGTAAGATATGGGGCTCGAGCATCTGCTCCTGGTCCTCTCCATGTGGTTCCCACGCTAAACGTCTCAGAACCCGTGCACGTATCTTATTTCTACTACAGGACTCTCCTAGACTCTAAAAAGGACATAAGAAAATAAAAGACTCAATCTTGCATGAAAATAAGTGTTAGCGGGAAAGCTCACATGCAAATAATCTATCGTGAGCCATGCCTTAAAAGTGGGGAACTAAATAGCGCTTGCAAGCAAAAGGGTCAAAAATCATCACATGCTCCCCCATAGTGGTACTTGTGTGTGTGCATATAAATAGGCATGGCTCCCTGCAGAAGAACGCCTTAACACACTACTATACATATGCAGCATGCAGGCACACCACAAGCATAATGCAAAAGAAAGATACATGGCTAGGGCAATCCAATAGAGAACAATAATCAGGCATCGGAAAGACTACCTAGAACCCTAAGTCCTAGCTTAGCACACCATCTAACAAAAAGTGTGTCAACCTAGTACCTAAGTGCGGGGTAGGCCTGGGTGTAGTATGACTTTGACAGGGTTGTCATACTGGCCCATCCTAATGATTTGAAGGATCTAATTGGTGTCACCAAGAGTGGTGACATGAGTTAGATCTATTAGATCATTAGCACAGTCATACTTGTGTCAATTCTGATGACTTAACTAGCGTTGCTCATTAAGATCAACCCAGCAAGCAATACTCGTTAAGGCATCACGACCGACATGAAGACTCTCTCTTAATGAGCCTGGCTCACTAACCATGCAAACGTGTAAATGCAAATGTAGATATTCATGTGACAAAAGTAATGAGTATACTGTGGGGCAGTGACTCAGGAAAAGATGGGCATGCCGTGGAGGCAATGGGCCGAGCAAATGGGTGTGTCGTAGCAGCAGTAACCCGAAGGGTGGCGTGTCGTGGTGGCAGCAGCCCAAAGAAAGGTGTGCCGAGGCGACAGTGATCAAAAGGGATGGGTGTGTCATAGCGATAGTGGCTAGAAGAAAGTGTGACGAGGTGGCAGTGACCAGAAGATGAGTGTGTCGTGGATGCAGCGGCTCAAAGAAAGAAGGCGGCAGTGAACCGAAAGGTGGGCATATCGTAGAGGCAGCGGCCCAAAGAAGTGGAACACAAGAAAATGATAACGATCATGTAAGCTAACACATACTAGATGCAACATGCAAACAGGCAAGCATTTGATATAATGCAAAAGCAAATAAACATGCAAGTGATCGGTCGACCAGATCGTGGTGGCCAGTTGAACCAAAGTGATCGGTCTACTGGGCCAGAGCGGTCGGTCAAACCAAAGTGAGATGCTCATCGGGCCAGGGTAACCGATTGGAGTGAAGTAAGATGCTCGTCGGGCTGGGGTGGCCGATTGGAGCAAAGTGAGAGGCTTACTGGGTCGAGCCTGCCAGTTGGAGCTAAGTGAAATGCTCACTAGACTAGGGCGGCGGGTTGAGGCAAAGTAAAATGTAACATGCACCAAGAAAAAATGCAATATGCAGCAAACCGACATACAGGTAGCAAACTAGGCTCATTCTAGCAACCTCACCTAGGAGACCTAAGGTTTATACCCTTGGATGAGCGGCATCGCCGCCTCTTGCTTTGGTGAGGAAAAATGAGGAGTTTCTCCTCTGATCTCCGAACGGAAAAATCTCCACGACGTCGCAAAATAGGATAGCTACAAAGCTTTTCCTATTTTGCAAACTCCAGACTTTGCAAAATAAGCCAGCTATAAAACTACACTCACTTTGTCAAGTCCAACCTCTCAGCTTCTCCAAGTAAAGCTAGGGAACCCAAAGCAAGGGGAGTGAGGGACTTCGACCCATCGAAAATTATGCTAAGGCTCACAATAAGAGGGGAGACACTTGGCTCTATAGGGGGTGTTTGGTAATGCACAGGAGGTCCTAACCTAAATGCTGGCTCTAGGAAAACCAACGATCCATCACATAGGCATGTCGTTGCACTGACCCACGTTGGTACATGCACCCCGTGTGGGTGATCGAACCCCCACGCCTAGACTCCACTATTCCTAAGGCTGGCTAGGAGGTAGGGAATCTCACCATCATGATGGTTGCAGATACATTTTCTTTGCTTGCTCCAAGCTCATTGGTGTTCGATCCATGCTCTCGAGTGTCTCGTAGAACATGCACAAGATAATAAAAAGACATAAGAGGTTGTGAGGTATGCAAAGTACCAAAAATAAATAATCTAGCATATAAAAATATGTGACGCCAAAAAATATGTTACCATCGCGAGAGAAGATCGTTCGATGACGGTGAAAGAGGGGGAGCTTTCTTCCTAAAGGAAAAGACATCCACGCCTCTCCAAGGCTATGTACCACCGCTGCCCGGCAACATTGAGGTGCTCGGTGAAGTGTCTGATCGTCGGGAAGGTGGTACAGCTAAGTAGAGGAGTTAGCTCGTTGGCGGTGCACACCGGGAATGAAAGAAACGGAGAGGAGAGTCCAAAATCTAATGTTCTCCTCACTAATTTTCTCCAACATAAATGTGACGCTGGCGTCACAAAAAGGCCGGCAAGGAAGAGGATCGGCGAGGAGGAGGAACTAAAAGCTGGCCGGCTGAAAGGAGGAAAAATCTCTCGGAAGTGGTGAGGGTGGGCTGCAAATGAAAGAGCTCGGTAGTGGAGGAAGATCCCGGTGAAGTCAGCTGCTTTGGCAACCGATAAACATGCCGGAAAAATGGCCGATGGTAGGGAAAGCTGAGAAGGTTCGACCAAAGAAAGAGACCGGCAAAGGAGAGCTCGGACTTGAGAAGGAGGACTGCAAAGGAGTGCCTGGACCGGCGGCAATAGGGCGCCAACTTTGGAGATAGTTGGTGGGGCGTCGCCGGTGAGAAATAAGGTTGTGAGGTGGCCGATCTTAAAGAAGAAGGAGGCGACGCTAGAGAGAGGGACGCCGGAGGGGCCATCGGCGACTAGGGAGTCACCGGCGAGGAAGGGGGTCCAACGGCGAGGAAGGAGGTCCGGTGAAGTTCGCCTAGGATTCGCGATAGAGCGTGGCAGCTGGGTTGTGTCGCTTGAGATAGGGGAAAGAGGCGGAAGCTTTATTTTTTTAATATATAAGATATTATATATAATATAATATATTATATAATAATAAAAATTGTATTATCATTCACGTATTCTTCTCCCATACACGTACTTGTGGCAAAGTGGATGTCCTTCCTGGATAAAATCGATGTTTGAACAATTTGGAATAGTCTATTTCGTCATTTGGGGTCATCCGGATCACTTTTTTGACTATCATACCCAAAATGATAATTTGCGCATTTTTACCCCGCCCGCAAAGCCATAACAAAGTGGGCATCCTCCGTAAGTGAAATTGATGCTCCAGACACACTGGCAGGGTCCTTTTCATCATCAGGGCTCATCTGGAACTCTTTGTCAAGCAATCGGGCCAATTTGAGCCAAAATTTTGTGTCACGCGCCACATAATATTTGTTGTCCTGATCGGAGCCGTCAATCATGCTAAATGCCAACCGGGCTTTGCCTAGGAGAATGTCAAAGCCTAGTAGAATGGCCATGGTTACATGCCCCTCAACACGTACCAAAAAGGTTTCGAGTGTGTGTATAAACTATCGGATGTTACGGACAGACTGTAGACTATCCCGAGTCAGGCAGGTGGATACTCTACACTCGTGACATCAAAAATTGATGCCAACAATCTTAAGGAAGCAAATATAATGTTCTTGAAAGAATATCTAAAAGAACTGGAAAAAAGGTTTGATAAATATGACCGGCTGAGCCAATCTCTTTGATTGACCCATATTCAGAAGAAGACGGGTGGAGTACTTTCTAGAGCAAGTCGTCCAAGAAAATACTGAGCCAAATCCAGAATGCATCAGCACAAGCTTATGTTCAAAATCTTCAGCCTGCAAAGCCAGAGATAAAGATTCCGCCAGAAAATTTGCTACCACTAAAGAAGAAGAAGATCACCAGCATGAAGACTAATAGGATGGGAGGTAGGATATGGGCTGTCTCTGCTAGATTAGTTATCCAATATTCGGGGAAGAAAATTCTCGAACCCCTGACCTTGTATGATTATCTTTTTGCCCCTTCGAGGTCTTATGAATGTAATGGTTATAATTTCAACTATATTTTAACTATTTCTAGTGATAACGTAAATGATTATGACCAATCTAACTTTGATCCTGATTCCCAGACTGATTCTCAAATCATACTTAAGTCCGATGAACCTATTAGCAAGACCAAATAAGACATCAATAATAATGATTACGACAGCGCCAGGAGTGAGTAATCAATCCTCGAGTGCTACGGTGCACCACTTGCCATCAACTTAGATCTTTCCGACAAAGAAGAAACACCAGAAAATTCACCTACGGCATCTGAAAAAGAAGAAATTACAGAAGTGAGCTTACAGAGCGGGAAAGTATTTCCCCCGAGATTAGCTCCAATGTATAAAGGAAAGCAAATAGTAAGTCAAGAAGAGCTACCTCCACCTCCGCTAGTAGAAGAAACACATAACCAAGTAAGGATCAGAGGATCATGCAAAGTGGATTATAACATGCAGGTCACCTTAGGAAGTTGTCGACCAAGTTAAGCATCTATGATGCTCTAATCCTGTCAAAGGAGATGAGTGAGTCTTTGGTTACAGCTTTGTTTAACCCAGATATTTTTTTAGCCCAGTTGGCCAGGACATCCTCAAATGAAGTTTGCTCTTTGAAATAACAGTATGGGATAACATTCACAGATGAAGACTTGCTGCTCGACACTGTCGACCATAACCTTCCACTCTGTATCTCCGTTAACATCGGAAGTTGTGTCGTCCGGAGTTGTAGTAGATCCTTGAGCATCTCTCAACTTAATTATTCTACAGATATTGGCCTATTTGGACATTAAAGTTCAAGAGCTTACAACCGATAAAATGATGCTAAGAGGATTTAACCAAAAGGGAGAGATAGCCCTTAAATCAATTACACTACTTATGAAAGTCGGAGAACTAGTAACAACCGCTAAATTACATATCATTGACAGTGAGACCTCTTTCAATGCTCTACTGGGTCGACCATGGATTCACGAACACAACATGATTTTGTCGTCTCTACACCAATGCATAAAGTACTACAAGGAAGGACAAGAACATTGCATCAAGGGATATTTACAGCCATTTTCAGTTCATGAAGTTATCATTCATGAAGATGTCGCCTACATTGCGTCTCTAAAGAAAAATGTCTTCTCTTTTGCAACAACGATCACAAAGAGGATGCCATTTAGCTTTGCTTCAGTGATCTCCCACCACTCTTTTGCAACAAGTTGGTTGGGGTTCTTTTAGTTTGAGCACCCGAGGTCGAGGCCAAGGACATGGACGAGCGTGAACCAATGTAATTGTTGAACGAGCTAGGCAAACCATCAGCATTGATGATGAAGAAAGTTCTAAAGATGAAATAATGATGACAAAATAAAAGAAACCACAGTACGAGATATCCTTAGAAGATATGGAGAAAAGCGAATATGTGACAATGTATGAACGGATAAAGCACTAGGTGAACGTCATGACCCTTAATCTAATTCTCCCATAAACGTTTGAGAGTTTAGAGTTCAAGAAATTCCATAGCATGAGTTCAAAGCTGATCAATTTTTATCGTGCTTCTACTTCTACTAATCTTGAAAATCATGTAAATTTGGATGAGGATCCTAGTGAATTAATGGAATTGCCTTTTGGTTACTTTTTGCCTTGTGTACAAAAGTTAATTCAACAAAGACACTTGCCAAAACAAATAGATAAATTACAACTTTTTAAAAAATTATGGGATGTTAAAAGTCAAACTCCTAATTCGAAAGAGGGTCTCAGATTTGGTACAGTCATATCAGTCGATGATTCAAGATTTTGCATGGTTGTTACTAGTGAATCAGAAGAGGGAGGCCTCGATGTGGAGGATGACTTCACCGATCAACTAATAGAAAATGCCCCGCCAAAACTTGAGGAAGAAATCTAATCAATTGTTGATGAATTGAAGGAAATTAATCTCGAGATAGAAGAGCTGCCCCGACCTACATTTATAAGCTCTCTACTTAGCAATGAAGAACCTTTAGAGTTGATAAGACGAATGATAGAATTCAAAGATTGCTTTGCATGGAGTTATGATGAAATGTCAGGACTGTCAGTAGAAGTTACAGTTCATAAACTTGGGGCAGACAAAGATATGACCCCAGTAAGACAAACTCCAAGAGGAATGAGCCTCAAAATAGAGCAGCAAGTCATAGCCGAGGTGAATAAATTAATAGACGTTAACTTTTTAAGATAAGATAAATACCCCATATGGTTAGTTAAAATTATGCCTGTTAAAAAGAAAAATTGACATATCTGTGTATGTGTGGACTTCAGGGATATGAATAAGGCATGTCTAAAAAGATGAATTTCCATTGCTAATACCATAATTGATGGTGGACATCGCATCGACACATAAAATTTTCTCTTTCATGTACGGATCATCGCGGTACAACCAAATCAAGATGGCTTCTAAGGATGCAGCACTTACAGCATTCAGAATATCGATTAGAATTTTTTGTTATATAGTGATGTTGTTTGGGTTGAAGAACACCTGAGCAACATATCAATGAGCTTTGACAAAGATTTTTTATGATCATATTCACAATCAAGTGGAATGCTACATGGATGATTTGGTCATCAAAAGTAAATTGAAAATAGACCATTTGTATGATTTGAGGATTGTGTTCGAACGATTACGACAGTACAACCTTAAGATGAATCCCATAAAGTGTGCCTTTGGCGTTACCTTTGAGAAATTTCTACGGTTCGTTGTCCGTCATCGGGGAATCGAGATTGACCCGGATAAGATTAAAGCTATCTTGGATATGCCTCCACCCAAAATCATGAAAAAACTATGATCCTTCTAAGGGAAGTTGGCATACCTGAGACGCTTTATTTCTAATCTCTCAAGTAGGTGCCAGCCCTTCTCGGCATTATTAAAAAGGATGTAAAATTTGTTTGGTAAGAGAAATGCCAGCAAACTTTCAAGGACATTAAAAAATATTTAATGACACCTCTTATTTTGGCAGCCCCTATCCCGGGAAAACCTTTAATACTTTATACCGCGGCCTTAGACGACTCTCTTGGAGCCCTCTTAACCCAAGTCAATGATGAGGGTAAAGAAAATGCACTCTACTACCTGATTTGTCGTCTAATACCGATAGAGATAAGGTATCCTCCTATTGTGAAGCATTGTATAGCTTTGATCTTTGCCGCCCAGAAGCTCAGGCATTACATGCTTTCTCATAAGGTAACACTAATTTCAAAAGTTAATCTGTTGCAATATTTAATGACCCGACCAACACTCTCAGGACATCTAGCGAGATGGTCAATGATTTTATTGCAATTTGATATAACTTTTTTCCCCTATGTGCTATCTAGAGATAGATTTTAGTAGATTTTCTCACTGCACACCCGCTTCCAACTGGGTCCCCTCTTAATGAAGAACTACTAGATGAACAAGTACTACAAATGAAATTCTTCAGTGTGCAACACTGGGAGATGTACTTTGATGGAGCTTTGTTAGCCATAAAAGACAAAGGATCAGGAGCAGTTATAGCAGGCAAAGTAGAAATTAGTTTGATCTTCTTCACGCTAGTTAGGGGCATGTTGAGATTCTCCTATATCACCTGATAGAGTCGTGTACCGACAACAAAGCCGAATATGAAGCCTTAATTATTGGGTTGGAATTGGCAATCTCGAAAGATATAATAGATACTGCCAACTACGACGATTCTCAACCCGTTATTCAGAAAGTCGCCGGACAATACAAGATTTTGAAGCCAAGGTTAGTAGAATATCATCAGTATGCAATGAAGCTATTGGAATGGATCCCTAATGTAACTTTCTACTGGATTCCTTGGGGAGATAATGCCCTTGCTGATGCTATACCAAAACTTGCAAGAGAATCGACATGTCTCCTACAGGATTTCATTGATATCACGGTACAAGGAAGACAGGTTTAGTCTCGAATTGACCTCAGAAATCTATGCAAGCTCAAAAAAGAAGGAGTGACAGTTGTGGTTGCTGATATCAATGAAGATTGGCGTAAGCCATTAAAAGACTATTTGCAAATTGGAAAGCTTCCGGAGGACAAGTCAGCAGCGCATCACATCACAAGAAGGACTATGTCATACGCTCTAGTAAATGATGTCCTTTATAGAAGATCGTCCGACTAGATGTAGTTGTGATGTCTAAGAAATGTCAAAGCACAGAATATTGTCAAATAAGTAAATGTCAGATAGTGTGGTGCTTACTAATCAGGGCCAACGATGAAAGTCAAGATCAAGAGACTCAGTTATTATTGGTCAGCAATAATGTCTGACTACATGGATACAGCCAGAAGATGTCACCAGTGCCAAGTTCATGGGGTGGTTTTGCACCAACTTCTGAAAGTGCTACACCCAAACATTGTTTTGTGGCCATTCGAGTGTTGGGGCATGGATATAATAGGTCCGATAGACCCTCCATCCTCTAAAGGACAGATTTATTCTCGTAGCCATGGATTACTTCTCTAAATGGGCAGAGACAGTGTCGTTACGAGAGGTTACGACACATCACATTCTTCAATTCTTCAAAATCCAAGTCGTCTACCATTTTGGGGTTCCACTCAGAATAATTTCCTATAATGGGACAGGCTTCAAAAGCACCAAAAGTCAACAACTTTGTCAGATATGAAGTATAGATTGGAGACACTCTATGATCTATTATCCCAGGGCAAATGGCTTAACAGAGGCCTTCAACAAGACACTAGTACATATTTTGAAGAAGACACTGGATGAAAACAAAAGAGATTAGAATAACAAACTGTTAGAAGCCTTATGGGCCTATCGGATAATGTTCAGGACTCCCACTTAATGTACACTCTACATGCTCGTATACTGGTTTGAGGTCGTACTACAGCTAGAATCTCAGACGTAATCTCTCAGAGTCGCTGTCACCAATCAACTTATAACAGAATAAAGTGCAAAACTTAGACTTAAAGAATTGGAAAGTCTCAAAGGAACGCAACTAAAAGCACAATAGTATTTGGAACTTTATCAAGCAAGGATGGTACAAGCTCATGAAAAATTGGTCCACCTAAGGATATTCAAAATTGGTGATCTCGTACTTGTTCTAAAAAGGCCTATTCTTTCACGCCACAAGATAGGTGGAAATTTTGTGCTAAATTGGGAGGGACTATTTGTCGTAGAAAAGGTCTATGCAGAAGGAGCTACCAACTAGTGGATTTTCGAGGTGAAAGACCCATATTGCCAATCAACAAACGATACTTGAAGACATACTATATAACTTGATATTGTTTGAATTGAAATTTTAAAATTTTGGCCAAACTTCTGTGATCGGGTCAAAAATTTTTGTAATAAAATTAACCTCAATAAAATAAAATTTTTTGAATTTACATACTTCGATTTTCTTCTTTCGACTTTTAAGTTTGATATCTTACTAAATTAAACAAAATATAAACATAAATAAATTATTTTCTCATCGATATAAACTAATGTTTTGTCTAAAAATACTTTGTTTTGCTCTTGTTCCCGCTAAATATCAGCGCACTGACGTTTTTTCTGTTGTCTGTAGAGAAAATGTCAGGACAGAAGCTGATTTTTGCTTTCAAGGATGGTTGGAATCTCGCACTTAACTAGGAAAGGGCACTGCAGGGTGGCATCATAGACTTCAACATAGACTTCGGTCAAGTTTATGTAGACTATGAGGGTCCCCTGATGGACGTGGTCAGCCATTGAGAAAAAAAAGTGCTACCATCATTGTTAAAGATCAACAACAAGGAGGATTCCTCAATGAAGGGGAAGAGAAGTGATAATGCAGCAAGATCTGATGGAGGGGACCAGTCGTCTGCCATCTATGATAATTGCACCGACCAGAGGTCTACTCAATGCTAATGATGAGAGACTGCCAGATGCACCATTACAAATGACTCAACGCAGAAATGCCAATTGCCAAAAATATAGAGCTTTCTTGTGTGAAGAAAGAAGATGCTAGAAGGAGGCAAAAATCTTGCTTACCCCGGTTCTTGAGGAAAAAATCTACGATCCATGCATGAGAGAGACTTCCTCCAGCTTGCCTGCCACGGAGGATGAGTCTGAATTCACTACATAGCTGATGATACCAGAGGTTTCAGATAATCTTTGTGCATGTTGCCTGACATACAATGTCGAGATTCCCACGCGGATACCAACTACAGGGGCATTTGTAGAATGCCCAGACTACAACGTCCTCCACCTAGAGTATTAAAGTACTCTGGAGGAGTACACGTCCACTGATGATGGATTTTAGATCACCGATTACTTAATGGGGGAATCATATATTCCACTGGACACAGAGACAACACCAGCATGGATTCCTGTTGATAATGAAATGAGGAAGTGTCCTCAACAGCTGTCAATCATCACCAAAGCAGAATTATACAAAATGAGTAAAGTAACAAAAAGGGAATTTGAATTTTATGAAGAAGTTCAAGGAAGGTTTGTCAATATATTAGAAGACTTGGACCTGTACACCAAAGTATTCTCTGAAAGCACAAAAGAAACATTCTCGATTCAATATTTGACCTAAGAGACAGGGGTCGAGCGAGTATTTTGATGGAAAGGACCTATTACGAACCACAAAAATGAATGCGTGGAAAAGGTAGAATCACCATTCAATGTGGTTGCTATTATAATTTTACCAAGGACAGACAAGGAAATGGCCTGGGGATTTTAAGATATGATGAGGTGGATATGTTACCCCATATGATAAAGTGGATCATCAAGAGGATGGTTTGATGGAGCATACTTCCAGCCGATTTTATTCCTAACAATTGCATCATCAATATCTACGATGAAGGCGATTGCATTCCCCCACATATAGACCATCATGATTTTGTGAGACCTTTTTGCACGGTCTCCTTCAAGAGTAAGAGTAATATCCTATTCGGGAAAAGAATAGATGTCATTGGACCTTGCGAGTTTAGAGGATCCGTGGAGATTTCATTACCAGTAAGTTCATTACTGATTCTCAAGGGAAATGGAGCAGACGTCGTCAAACACTGCATTCTGTGGGTATAATACAGTAGGTGTCTGTAACTTTCAGAAGGATGGATAGTAGCAATATGTCATATGGATTTCGACCAGATCCAAAATTAAAAGAGCTACAACCTTACGAGCTATGAAAGGATTTCACCTTTAAGCACGTGCAAAAGGAACTCTTGTCCTAGAGCGTGGCTTAGTAGGTCAGCTTGATCGAGAGCTTACCCCACCGAGGATGGACAGTCAGAGGATACCTTTTTATACTGCATTTTGACACAACAGATATAATGATATATGTGTCAGATATGCTCAGCTTGCGATATGTACCCAACATGATATATTTTCATATGTACTTTTGATGAATTTAACATATTCTACCTTTTAATGCTTTGGCCTATGTTCAATTTGTAACTTCTGTTTGAAGTAGATTAATAAAATCTCCTTCAGAATTTAGTTTGTTTGCTCAATTGCGCTTTTGTGTGATGGATAAAGAGCCACAGAACCATATGTTGGTTCTGGGCTACAACGAAGAAGGAACAAAACAATAAAAACTTGATAATAATAAAATTTAAATAAAAAAAACTCTCTTTTGAAAAGATCAAGCAACAATAATTGAATTATATATATATATATATATATATATATATATATATATATATATCCACCAAAGGGGGAATTAAAGTTAACACAGATGGTAGCTTTTCTAATCCTTATGCTGGTATTGGAGGGGTGTTCAAAAATAATAATGGAAAGTGTTTACTCTACATTCATTCTCCTGTTATTGCTAGGGACCCTCTGGAGGCTGAAACAGTGGCTATTTTCACTCCTTGGGAGAGGGTATCAGATCCTCATACTCCCATATATTGAGAGAAGGTAATAGGCCTGCCAATTGGCTAGCTAAGGTTGGCCATCATTCTGAGCTCCCTGTGGTAGGCACTTCTACTACCCCCCAATTAGAGTTATTGGTGAAAGGAGACATTGTTGCTCTTCCTTTCATTAGATTTTTTTCTGTTTAAAGTTTTTTGGGAAGGGACTTTTATGCTCCCTTCTCTTGTACCCACCTTTTCCTGTTTAATGAAGTAGGAGCCATTGTCTCCTTTTATTTAATATATATATATATATATATATAATTAAATGTAATAAATTAATAAGAAAAGAAAATAAATCTATTGAGTTGATTCACTCAATTTTGAGGTCTCTTACTTTTTGCTCGCGGAGCATGACTGTTCATGTCTGCACTAATTCTCTTCACAATCCCAATGGAACTTCACATTCTGCGCAAAATCTCACAAAATCCCACATATCTTCCTCACCAATGTTAACCTTATCACATGACACATATCTATGAGATCGACACCACAAATTCTCTACACTATTTTCATATTGTTCTCAAGGATAGTTCAGAGACGCTAATTCTTTTTCCTGCTACCCCTTAGGTTGGATGTGAGTCCCAGTGTTTTCCTCCCCAAAATAGCAGATATCTCCCTTGTTACCATTTGGGTTGGATATGAGTCTCAGAGCTTTCCACCCTAATGTTGTACATCTTTAAGATAGGTGTCAGGCCCCCTTGAATGGAACAAAACATCTTATTCTCAATCCTCGTGAGTGGTTTAAAGCCACCTTCAATGGAACACGGCCTCTGATTCTCTAAATATATCTTCGAGATAGGTGCAAGGCCCCCTTTAATGGAACACGACATCCTATTCTCAATCCTCAAGAGAGGTTTAAGACCACCTTAAATGGAACACGACATCCTACTCTCAATCCTCAAGATTGGTATAAGTTCACTTTAAATGAAATAAGACATCCTATTCTCAATCCTCTAGATTGGTATAAGACCCCCTTAAATGGAACATGACATCCTATTCTCAACCTTCGAGATCGGTACCTAAATTTCGACTTTCTTTTTGGGTTTGATACATAAATTTCAAATCCCATCTTGGGATTAGTACTTAAATTTTGATTCCTATCTTTCGAGGTCGGTACCTAAATTCTGACTCTCATTCTATGATTGATAATTAAATTTCAATTCTCAATTCGGGATCAGTACCTAAATTCTAATTCCTATCTTTCAAGGTCGGTACCTAAATTTTGACTCTCTTTCTGAGATTGATACCAAAATTTCAATTCTCATTTCAGGATCAGTACCTAAGTTTTAATTCCCTCCTTTCAAGGTCGGTACAAAAATTCTGACTCTCTTCTTAGGATTGATACTTAAATTGCAATTCCCATTTTGGGATCAGTGTCTAAATTATGATTCTTATCTTTTGGGATCAGTACCTAAATTCTGATTCCCTCCCTTCAAGGTCAGTACCTAAATTCCGACTCCTTTTTTGGGATTGATACCTAAATTTCAATTCTCATCTTGGGATCGGTACTTAAATTCTAATTCCTATCTTTTGAGGTCGGCACCTAAATTCTGACGCTCCTTTTGAGATTGATACCTAAATTTCAATTCTCATTTCAGGATTAGTACCTAAATTATGATTCCCTCCCTTTGAGGTTGGTACCTAAATTTTAACTCTTTTTTTGGGATTGATACTTAAATTTCAATTACCATCTCGAGATCAGCACCTAAATTTTGATTCCTATCTTTTAGGATCAATACCTAAATTTTGATTCCCTCTCTTTGAGGTCACTGCCTAAATTCCAACTCTCCTTTTTTGGAATTGATACCTAAATTTCAATTCCCATCTTGGAGTCAGCACCTAAATACTAATACCCATCCTCTAAAGACAGCTGACACTAGATAAATTGAAACCCCCTCTCCAATCCCCAGCGAGAGTTCCTACTCCTTGATTTTGATCAAATGTTCACCTGCTACATCCCCAGTGGAAACAACTAACACTCGATTTTATACTCCTTTCTAGGTCTGTTGAGTTATACATCTGCATTGGTTTTTTGATCTCTTCAGTCAACGCCAATATGTGCGGTGTGTTTGCCTGACACACCATACCAATTGGGGGTCCATTTGTTGACCTCACCTTTGGTTGAGGTTTAGTTTTTCTTCTTTAGTAGCATGGGGTCTAGCCATAGGACTTCTCTATTGACTATTCCTAGAAAACAAGAAAAGGAACCCTCACCATTAGAAATTCTAACCTCTTTCTTCCTCAACTTAAAGTTTCACATATTGGTCTTAACCTCTAGCACTTAGTAGGTGGGGTCAGTATGGAGGATCTCAAGGAGAATCCCCATAGGACTGCTTGACCTTAGGGCTGTGATTAGAGGAAAATATGTTGAGATTTTCATACCTGTTTTATACTATTTTTTATGATATTGCACTTTAAAGAAAGGTATTTTTAATGTTTTGTTGCAGAAATGATGAATTAGGGTCATTGGAGCAAAAATATACAAAAATGAGCAAATTTGGAGCGAAATGGGCCAAAATTTGCATAGTTGAACTAGGGTGCCAACGACGAGATTTTCTCGAGACTCAAGAATTAATTCATTAAGAAGGTCTATCGACGGTGCCCTCGAAGCTGACAGTGAGCTCGGCGGTTATGCCTTATCAGGCTTTGGATAAGGCCAAATTTTGAAGGGATGCTTAGGCAACTCTTGGGAAATCTCGTCCACAACTTTAAAAGACTATTTTGGCCGAAAATTAGAGAGGAGAGAGAGTTCCTGGAGGTTAGAAAGGTTTCAATAGTGTGTAAAAATTGTGAGGAATTCCTTGAGAGATTATAAGAGTGGAGGGAAAGTGAGAGATTTCTTCCTCCTTGCTGCTTCGAAGAGGAATTCTATGTACTGTAAAGAAAGAAAGAGATTTAGAGGAACTTCGAGGAGTGTTCTTGGGGAGAACTTAGAGATTGGTTCAGAGGGACCTCAAGGAGTGTTCTAGGGGAGAAATTAGAGATAAGTTATTTACTTATTGTAGTTTGTATGACTTTGATTTTATATATGAAGTCTGAGTTTTGTTGTGTTTTCCTTATGAGGTCTGAGTAGTTTTCTCTGTCTTTCTCCTTCTCTTCAGATTTGTCAAATGGTGATTTGAATTGGTGAAGCCATGAAAATGTTTAAGAAATTGTGATAATCTTTTCACTTTGATCTTAATTTACTTTCATTCTGGCCAATTGATTTGTTAAAATATGTTGAGTTTTACAACTAAAATGAGGATTACATCCAAGATTCAGGGAGGTCAAAGCCCTTGGAAGTTTGGTGCAAATAAATAGGGAAATAATATTATCGGGCGCAGAATTGGAGATTTTAGAGTGACGGACTAAAATCCCCAATTCGGTCCTATCGTTTGGGTGTTGAAGTGTAGATGTTATTCCTCAGGTGAGGGGAACGTGGGAGCTCCGAAGTGAGAGCCTGTATCCTCCCACCCTAGCCGCAGTTTCAGTAAATAAGCATAGGATTAGTAAATGTTCTTTATGTCTGGACTAAAGGGTAAAGAATAGGTATGCTTCTATTTGGTACAATATAATTTGAAGTAATTCACTTTATCCATTCACTATAATTTCTTGACAAGGAGAAGGATACTTTCTTATATATTGAATATCATTTTTAAATCTTCATCAGTATCATTTATTTTTTAATAGTTATTAAAATTACATATTTATTGCAATTGCCTATTAGTGACAGATAAGCAAATTGAACTTTGTTGTTGTGATTAAAGTATTGTTTTTTTCTAAAATCTTAGTTCTTAGATCTAATCCTACTCCCTGTGGGATCAATATCTAGGACTCGATTAGAGTTCTATATTATTTGAGTGATACGTATACTTGCATTGATAAGTGTGACTTTAGAATTATTGAATATTTATTACGTCCATATTTATATTATATTTTTAAGCATATATAAAGTCGCGGTCAAGTTTTTGGCACCGTTGTCGGGGAGTGAGTGAGTGAGTGAGTAACGGACAAATTAGGATTATTAGAAAATTTTACTTGAATTGCAAGTTATTTTCATATTTAGTTAATTATATTACTGTGTACTGATTTCAAATTGTATGCGTAAATTTGGACCTGAAAATATTATACCTTATGATTTAGAATTAGAAGGCACTGTTAGAAAGATTAGAAAATTGAGAAGAGAACCTAGAAATTCTGATGCAATGGAAAATAACCTGAACAATCAAAAAATAGAAAATGAACATCAACCTAGACCCCTACAAGATTATGCAAATCCTACAGTAGATGAAATTTACTTATCTATCCAAAATCCTGATGCAGCTGCTAATTCATTTGAGCTTAAACCTGCTACTATCCAAATGGTACAAAACAATCAATTCGGAGGAACACCAAATGAAGATCCTAACTTACACCTCACAAGTTTTTTAGAACTGTGTGCTACTTTTAAATATGACAGAGTCTCAAACGATGTTGTTAGACTTAGACTTTTACTTTTGTCATTGAGGGATAAGGCTAAGATGTGGTTAAATTAGTTATCACCAAGATCTATTAGAACTTGGGGAGAACTGTCATAGAAATTTCTATCAAAATATTTCCCTCCATCCAAAACTGCTAAACTTAAAAATGACATAACATCGTTCTGTCAGATTCTTCCATCCAAAACTGCTAAACTTAGAAATGACATAACATAGTTCTGTCAGATTGATGGAGAGTCAATATATGAAGCTTGGGAGAGATTTAAAGATATAACATCTTTCTGTCAGATTGATGGAGAGTATCCAAAACTGCTAAACTTAGAAATGACATAACATCATTTTGTCAGATTGATGGAGAGTCGAAAAACTGCTAAACTTAGAAATGACATAACATTGTTCTGTCAGATTGATGGAGAGTCAATATACAAAGCTTGGAAGAGATTTAAAGATCTTCTTAGGAAATGCCCTCATCATTCATTACCAGATTGTTAATAATTTAAACTTTTTATATTCTTAGGAAGTGCCCTCATCATTCGTTACCAGATTGGTTGATAATTCAAACTTTTTATAATCTTAGGAAGTGCCTTCATCATTCGTTACCAGATTGGTTGATAATTCAAACTTTTTATAATGGATTAAGATCTCTTAGATCGATTATAGATGCTGCGGCTCGTGGTTCTTTAATGTCAAAACCTTTTGATACCCTCATCATTCGTTACCAGACTGGTTAATAATTCAAACCTTTTATAATGGATTAGTGGGATATGTTCTCATCATTCATTACTAGATTGGTTGATAATTCAAACTTTTTATAATGGATTAGTGGGATCTATTAGGTCGATTATAGATGTTGCTGCTGGTGGTTCTTTAATATCAAAACCTTTTGATAAGGCTTATTCATTAATAGAAGAGATAGCTACCAACAATTTTTAATGGCCCTCTGAATGGATAAATCCTAAAAGAGTAGCTAGTATCCATGATTTTGATGCAATATCTATGTTAGCTTCGCAGATTACTATAATATAAAAGAAATTAGATCTATGAATGAATTATTCTCCAACACCTCCTATGATGGAAGAGAATTCATCTGGGTAATTTGTGGATGTTCATTAAGTTGGAAGATCATCCAAATTTTAATTGGAATAACAATTCTTCTACAAATCAACAATGGGAACACATGAGACTTTAAATGTTATTAATAGACCCAACAACCCTTATTCAAACTATTATAACCCAGGTCTTCATATGAAACCTTAAATGCTATTACTAGACCCAACAACCCATACTTGAACTATTATAACCCAGGTTGGAAGAATCATCCAACAAATTTTAATGGAATAACAATCTTCTACGATCAACAATGTGCAAACAACCCAATGAACCCATTAGAAAATTCATCCAACCAAGGAAATGTTAACTATAGACCCCAACAATGGGCAAACAACTCAGTGAACCCATTAGGAAATTCATCCAACCAGGGAAATGTTAATAAACAATGGGCAAACAACCCAGTGAACCCATTAGGAAATTCATCCAACCAAGAAAATGTTAACTATGGCGAACAACCCAGTGAACCCATTAGGAAATTCATCCAACTAAGGAAATGTTAACTATAGACCTTAAGTTGGAAGATCATCCAAATTTTAATTGGAATAACAATTCTTCTACAAATCAACAATGGGAACACATGAGACTTTAAATGTTATTAATAGACCCAACAACCCTTATTCAAACTATTATAACCCAGGTCTTCATATGAAACCTTAAATGCTATTACTAGACCCAACAACCCATACTTGAACTATTATAACCCAGGTTGGAAGAATCATCCAACAAATTTTAATGGAATAACAATCTTCTACGATCAACAATGTGCAAACAACCCAATGAACCCATTAGAAAATTCATCCAACCAAGGAAATGTTAACTATAGACCCCAACAATGGGCAAACAACTCAGTGAACCCATTAGGAAATTCATCCAACCAGGGAAATGTTAATAAACAATGGGCAAACAACCCAGTGAACCCATTAGGAAATTCATCCAACCAAGAAAATGTTAACTATAATGGGAAAACAATCCAATGAACCCATTAGGAAATTCATCCAACCAAGTAAATGTAAACTATAGACCTTCTTATCCTCCAAGATTTAACAGCAATGCTCAAATTAAGGAGAAGAAGTTGTCTATGGAAGAGCTAATATTAAACATGGGTCAACAATTGTATAATCAAGGAAATCAATTACAAATTCAAGGAAATCAATTACAAAATCAAGGAGCTGCTGTTAAGAATATTGAAAACCAATTGGGACATATCGCTACTGCGCATAGTAACCAAACATTAGGAACTTTTCCTAGTACTGTGGAACCAAATCCTAAAGATCAAGGAAAAAAACATTTACACCAATGAAAGATATTCTGAAGTGGAAAAGAATTGGAGACAAGAGTGCAAAAAGAAACATAAACTGAAAAAGAGAAAGTGGATACTAAAAAAGAAAAGGATCATGAGTACCCAGATTTAAAGTATCCATTTACACCAATGAAAATTATTAAGGAGAAACCTCCACCGTTTCCTCAAAGATTGAAGCAACATAAATAGAATAAATAATTTTCTAAATTTTAAGAAATTCTTAAGAAGTTAACGGTAAATATTCCCTTTGTAGAAGCTTTAGAGCAAATGCCCAATTATGTGAAATTTATCTATATTCTGAACAAGAAAAGGAAGTTCATGGATAACAAAACTATTGCACTTAGTGAAGAGTGTAGTGCAATTATTAAGAAAAAGCATCCTGAAAAATTAAAAGATCCTGGCAATTTCACTATACCATGTGCAATTGGTGAAAAATTTTATGGAAGAGCTTTATGTGATTTGGGAGCAAGCATTAANAGCATACTGATCGCTCTGCTATTAAATATCTGATGCAAAAGAAGGATGTCAAACCAAGGTTGATTGATGGATACTTTTGATGCAAGAATTTGATCTTGTGGTTATCGATAGAAAGGGAACTGATAATCAAATTTCTGATCATTTTTCAAGACTAGAAACCATGAATCATCTGACACTGACAATGAAAGTACAGATAGTTTCTCTGATGAACAACTTTATAATATTAATGAGTGGAAAATATCATGCTATGCTGATATTGTTAATTATATTGTAAGTGATATTTTTCCACCTATGCTGACATTGCAGCAACAAAGGAAATTTATTCATGATGCGAAAGCATATTTTGGGATGAGCCTTACTTATATAGACAATGTAAAGATCTGATTGTGAGAAAATGTGTACCTTATGAAGAAACTGAGATAATCATTCAGAAATGTCATGATTCTGAATTTGGAGGACATTTTGGGATTGATAAAATTGCTTAATAAATTTTACAAGTTGGATTTTATTGGCCTACTATCTTTAGATATGTTTATAGATACATAAAAACTTGTGAAAAAGCTGGATTTTATTGGCCTACTATATTTAGAGATGTTTATAGATATATAAAGACTTGTGATAATTTTATTGGCCTAATCTCTTTAGAGATGTTTATATATACATAAAAACTTATGATCGATGTCAACGAGTAGGCAATATATCTAGAAGAAATGAAATGCCTCTGAATTTCATGTTAGAAGTTGAGATCTTTGACGTTTGGGGATTAGATTTTATGGGACAATTTATTCCTTCATTTGGGAACTTATATATGTTAATTGCAGTGGACTATGTTTCTAAGTGGATTGAAGCACAAGCTTTACCACGTTGTGACGCTAAAATTGTTTCAAGATTTTTAATAAAAAATATTTTCACTAGATACGGAATGCTTAGAATGATTATCACTGACGGAGGATCCCATATTAGAAATAAATATAATCAGAGATTGGCAGAAAAATTTAATATTATTCATCAAATCTCTACTGCCTATGATCCTCAAACCAGTGGGTTAGCTAAAGTTTCCAATGGAGAGATTAAACAAATACTTGAAAAGACTATAAACCCTAGTAGAATAGATTGGTCCACTAGACTGGGTACCGCATTATGGGCTTACAGGACTGCTTATAAACCTCCTATTGGAATGACTCCTTACAGACTGATTTTTGGAAAGACTTGCCACTTACTAGTAGAACTTGAGCATAAAGCATATTGAGCGATTAAAGAATTCAATTATAATTTGAAAGACGCTGGTAAGAAGAGAGCATAAAGCATATTGGGCGATTAAAGAATTCAATTATAATTTCAAAAATGCTAGTAAGAAGAGATTGTTACAACTAAATGAATTGGATGAATTAAGAAATGAGTCTTATGATAATGAAATAATTTATAAGGAAAAATTAAAGTTATGGCATGATCGAAAGATTGACCAGAAGAACTTTGAACGAGGACAAGAAGTTTTACTTTACAACACGAGGCTGAAGTTATTTCCTGGGAAATTGATGTCTTGTTGGTTAGGATCCTTTACTGTGACTCAAGTTTATACTTACGGAGCTGTTGAAATTGAAGATCAGAAGACGAGAGACCTTTTACTGTGACTCAAGTTTATACTTACGGAGCTGTTGAAATTGAAGATCAAAAGACTAGAATGATTTAAAGTGAATGGACACAGATTAAAACCATATTACGAGGGTAAAAGACCAAATTTTAAAGAGGTTTTAATGATCAGTCAACCTGAATGACACCTGAACAGGTCGAGCTGATGAAGTTAAAACCAGCGCTTTATGGGAGGTCGACCTGAATAACACCTGAATAGGTCGGGCTGACGACGTTAAACCAAGCACTTTATGGGAGGCAACCTTTATTTTTACTTTATTCACAATTATAGTAGTTGTTATTTGACTTATGGGGTCAACCTGAATAACACCTGAATAGGTCGGGCTGACGACGTTAAACCAAGCGCTTTATGGGAGGCAGCCCATATTTATCTTTACTTTTATCATGATTATAGTAGTTTGTATTTGAAATTATTGTTAGTTTGTGGTAGTATTAAGCTCTACTACTCTTATTTGCCCTGGAATCATCATAAAAATTGGATCCATAGAGAAAAATTGTAACGCATTTGGACCAGAGCAAAATTATGAAAATTTTGCCTTGGGTGCCAACGGCGCCCTCGACACCGCTGATGGTGGGTTTTTTCCCAGAGTCCAGGAAAAATTAATACATAGGCTCACCGACGGAGCCCTCGACCCCGCCAACGGCGAGATCGGTGAAATGGTGGTTACTTGGGTTCCAATGGCGGTTTTTGGCAGTTTTNTAAATAATTCTAAAAAATCAAATAAAAAAATAGAAAAAAACAAAATAAATTTCTCTCGGTTTTCTGACCTCAGAGAGATTTTCCAAAAATATAAAACATATTTTTCAACATATAAAATATTTTATTTTTATTAAAGTCCCCAAAACTTCAATTAATTTTAATAAATCACAAAAAATACAAAAAATTATGAAATTTTGGCCAAATGACTTTCTGGTCTAAGGCTAGCTCATAAAAAAAATTTGAAGTGATTAGGAGTTGTCTTAATCATCTTTTGAAATTTCCTTTGAAAATATATATTTTTGCATAAAAAAAATTATATGATTTAAATTAAATTGTGAAAATTCACATTTTCTCCTCTGATGTCTTAATTGACCTATCAGTAGGATTATATAAAAATTTCAAAGTCATTTGACTTAAATTTGATAAATTATGAAAGTTTGGACCCTTAAGGGCAAAATTGTAATTTTGAATACTTTGGCCTTAATGAATATTTAGGCTTAATAATAATAATAAATGGGTAATTTCTGATATTAATTAACTCATTTGATGATTTGCAATAAAAAAATGGGTTTAATTGGTAGAAATTCACTTCACTTTACCACATTACAAGATAAATGAATATATCCTATAATTATCAAAATTTTGGGAACTTCATTAGCATAAAATGATTTTTTTGAATTTAAGGGTATAATTTTGGGAAATTGAAGATTTCACACCCTTATTTTATAATAAAATAATATCAAAAAATCCTTGATAATGATCACTTAAGGTTTAAAATTTTTTTTTAAAAAAATTAATACACACACTTAATACATTCACTTAGCTCTTAAGGACTTAATGGTGAACTTAAGTTGAAATCCACTTGTTAAAAGAGGATTAGAAAAATCGGACTTAGTGGTGAATTTAAGTTGAAATCCACTTGTTAAAAGAGGATTAGAAAAATCAACATAAGAACTCTTTTAAAACACCACAAGTCCAGTTAGGACTAAAAATTTGGCCAAGTTTCTTAGTGACACTAATTTGCCCCTTTAGGGTCTTCACCCACATAATTTTATGATTACCTTATTCTTGGGAATAATCAAGACATCAATGTTCATCTGGATATTCACGATGAATTATTAAGCAACAAAATAAAGTTTAAATGAACCCAAGACTTTTTACCAGACATTAAGAAGGTTGCATGGACCTGCTCCCTACTCTTAATCTGGTGAATACCTTAGGGATCTATTAAACTTAATATGTTTTACTTAATAATATTATCCTTGAAATTTAAGGA
>JXCR01147414.1:37625-62766 GCA_002079205.1 Phalaenopsis hybrid cultivar
TTATTATATCTTCAGAATTAAATGATTTGCAAGAGCAAAAACTGTTAGATTCATTAAAAAGATGTAAGAAAGCTTTTGGTTGGCCCTTAGCTGATATTAAGGGAATCAGTCCTTCAATCTATATGCACAGAATTATATTAAATGAACAATATAAACCAAGAGTTGATCCACAAAGGAGATTAAATCTAATGATGAAAGAAGTACAGAGGAAATTTTGAAATGGTTAGACACTGGAATTATATATCCTATTTCAGATAGTGCGTGGGTGTATAAACCAAGAGTTGATCCACAAATGAGATTAAATCCAATGATGAAAGAAGTAGTTAAGAAGGAACAGTGAAATTATACATCCTATTTCAGAGAGTGCGTGGGTAAGTCCAATTCACTGTGTTCCTAAGAAATGAGTGACGGTTGAAACAAAAGAAAATAATGAATTAATACCTATCAGACAAGTTACTGGATGGCATATTTGCATTGATTATAAAAAATTAAACACTGCCACTAGGAAATATCACTTCCCTTTATCCTTTTTAGATCAAATAGTAGATAGACTTGTTGGGCACAAATATTTTTGGTTTTTTAGATGGATATACCGGTTAACATCAAATTCCTATTGCTCCTGAGGATTAAGAAAATACAACATTTACATGTCCTTTTGGAACTTTTGCTTTATGAAGAATGTCTTTCGAATTATGTAATACACCTGCAACATTCCAGAGATGTATGATGTCCATATTTAGTAAGTTAATTGATGNTCTCTACGCCAACTTTTAGAAAAGGGCAAGAAATTTAAATTTACTGAAAGCTATTTAAATGCCTTTGAGTTATTAAAGAATAAATTAATCACAACCCCTATTATAGTTTCACCTAACTGGGAGAAACCATTTGAACTGATGTGCGAGGCTAGTGAATAGGCTATTGGAGTGGTTCTTGGATAAATGTACGAAAAGATTTTTAAAGTGATATACTACGCTAGAGAAAAATTAATCACATGCCCTATTATAGTTTCACCTAACTGGGAGAAACCATTTGAACTGATGTGTGATGCTAGTGAAGAGAAAAATTAATCACGACCCCTATTATAGTTTCACCTAATTGGGAGAAACCATTTGAACTGATGTGTGATGCTAGTGATCTATGTTATTGGAGCTGTTCTTGGACAAAAGTATGAAAAGATTTTTAAAGTTATATAGTACGCTAGTAAAACTCGAGGCTGTTCTTGGACAAAGGTATGAAAAGATACTGATGTGTGATGCTAGTGATTATGTTATTGGAGTTGTTCTTGGACAAAGGTATGAAAAGATTTTTAAAGCTATATACCACACTAGTAAAACTCTTAATGATGCACAAATTAATTATACATTCACTGAAAAAGAGTTACTAGTTATTGTGTATGTTTTAGATAAATTTAGATCTTAATTAATTGGAGCTAAATGTGTTGAGCATACTGATCGCTCTGCTATTAAATATCTGCTGCAAAAGAAGGATGTCAAACCAAGGTTGGTTGATGAATACTTTTGATGCAAGAATTTGATCTTGTGGTTATTGATAGAAAAGTAACTGATAATCAAATTTCTGATCATTTTTCAAGACTAGAAAACCATGAATCATCTGACACTGACAATGAAAGTACAGATAGTTTCCCTAATGAACATCTTTATAAAATTAAAGAGTGGAAAATATCATGCTATGCTGATATTGTTAATTATATTGTAAGTGATATTTTTCCACCTATGCTGACATTGCAACATATACTGATATTGTTAACTATATTGTAAGTGATATTTTGCCACCTATGCTGACATTGCAACAGTATACTGATATTGTTAACTATATTGTAAGTGATATTTTGCCACCTATGCTGACATTGCAACAGTAAAAAAAGCATATTTTTGAGATGAGCCTTATTTACATAAACAATGTAAAGAAATTCATTCATGACAAAAGCATATTTTTGGGATGACCTTACTTTTATAGACAATGTAAAGATCTGATTATGAGAAGATGTGTACCTTATGAAGAAACTGAGATAATCATTCAGAAATGTCATGATTCTGAATTTGGAGGACATTTTGGGATTGATAAAATTGCTTAATAAATTTTACAAGTTGGATTTTATTGGCCTACTATCTTTAGATATGTTTATAGATACATAAAAACTTGTGAAAAAGCTGGATTTTATTGGCCTACTATATTTAGAGATGTTTATAGATATATAAAGACTTGTGATAATTTTATTGGCCTACTCTCTTTAGAGATATTTATATATACATAAAAACTTATGATTGATGTCAATGAGTAGGCAATATGTCTAGAAGAAATGAAATGCCTGTGAATTTCATGTTAGAAGTTGAAATCTTTGACGTTTGGGGATTAGATTTTATGGGACAATTTATTCCTTCATTTGGGAACTTATATATATTAATGCAGTGGACTACGTTTCTAAGTGGATTGAAGCACAAGAGAACTTATATATATTAATTGCAGTAGACTACGTTTCTAAGTGGATTGAAGCACAAGATTTACCCGCTTTGTGATGCTAAAAGTGTTTCAAGATTCTTAACAAAAAATCTTTTCACTAGATACGAAATGCTTAGAATGATTATCACTGACGGAGGATCCCATATTAGAAATAAATATAATCAGAGATTGGCAGAAAAATTTAATATTATTCATCAAATCTCCACTGCCTACCATCCTCATACCAGTGGGTTAGCTAAAATTTCCAATGGAGAGATTAAACAAATACTTGAAAAGACTATAAACCCTAGTAGAATAGATTGGTCCGCTAGACNTGGATGCGCAGCGAATCTTCAATAAGTTGCTGGCGAAGAAAAGATTGATCAAGGAACAAGGATTTGTAAATCGCGGATTGAATAATCCCACGATGGCAATTGAAGAAATGATAGTGCGGTGAAGATGGGCTACCGCCACCGTGGTGGTTCCTGTGGTAAAAAAAATTTCTGCAAATTTACATGGAATCAACAAGGGAGTTGTTTATGTGCAAGGAAGATGGATGACTTTCACTCCTGCACGGATCAACGAATTATACATGATCGAAAATATTCCTGTCTGCCACTATTCCAATTTCATCCCAACGAGAAACCAGATGAATGAAATTTACTAATATTTAATGGACGAAACTTACGACTGGGAAATAAGAAAAAACAGGTATGTTAGTTTTTCCGCGACACTCCTAAATCCCATTTCAAAACATTGGTAATTTTTCATTTATGCGAAACTTTTACCGACAATGAAGATCGGTAAAGTTTCTAAAGAAAGTGCTATTTTGAATTACTGCATCCAAAGGGGATTGTCGATCGATATTGGATCAATAATTGTGAAGTCGGTTTTGGGCTTGATAGTTCATGGATCAACTTATGGGCTTGGACACCCTTCCACAATTTTCTCACTTTAGAGTCAGTTCCAAGTGTCCTACAAAAATTGGGAAAAGGTACTTCTACCTTGGAAGCCATTGGACCCAACTGAGAGATTCCCATCTTTTGAAGATGAAAATGAAATGACCATTATAGTAGATCAATCATCTCAAAATTCAGTATCAGTTCAACCCTTAATTCCTGATAAAACTGGTGATCCTGCGCAGAATCAATAAATTGGAGGAGGTACAAAATGTCATGAATGTAATTAATAATATATCTGATTTCTTTGATCATCTAGACTGGAGGATGAAAGAACATTTTGATTATTTTGGAGATTTAGAAGATAGTTTGATACGATTGATGAGGAGGATAAAGTTAATAAAAGAGGATTCCACTGAAGAGTTTCCATTCTGACCCTTCTACAACCNGAATTCACTATCAGTTCAACCTTTAATTCCTGATAAAACTCTGGTCATCCTGCGCAGAATCAAGAAATTGGAGAAGGAGGTACAAAATGTCATGAATGTGATTAATAATATCTCTGATTTCTTTGATCATCTAGACTGGAGGATGAAGGAACATTTTGAGCATTTTGGACATTTAGAAGATAGTTTGATATGATTGATGAGGAGGATAAAGTTAATAAAAGAGGATTCCACTGAAGAGTTTCCATTCTGACCCTTCTACAACCTCTTTGTTCATGTGCAATCAATAGGTGATCTCAGAAGAGAATCTAGTACTGAGTCTGAAGATTAGTAGATTTATATTATTACCTATCTGTCTATCAATGTATTTTGATATGAACTTTATATTTGCTTTCCTTTAGAATTATGTTTTTAGATCTCTGTATAGTTGAGACCAAGCATAGGATGTTTTGTTTTCAGTGTTTTGAGTGTTGTGGCTTGGGTTGCGACGCTGACTTAATATGTTGAGGTTGAGAAAATATCAAACTTAGGTGTGTTATGTAACGTATATGTACCCCTTGAAATTTATATATAAATGTGATGCTTTGTGTAGTGAAAGTTTATATGTGCTAAGTACATTATTTAGTCACTTAAAATTATATCTATAATGATTGAAAATATGTANGTTGCGACGCTGACTTAATATGTTGAGGTTGAGAAAATATCAAACTTAGGTGTGTTATGTAACTTATATTGTACCCCTTGAAATTTATATATAAATGTGATGTTTTGTGTTGTGAAAGTTTATATTGCTAAGTACATTATTTAGTTACTTAAAATTATATCTATAATGATTGAAAATATGTATTTAAGGCTTGAAATTGATCAAAATTGCAAAAATTTGGGATTCAAACCAATATCAGTAGAGCCCGCCGACGGCACCCTCGACGCCGTCGACGACGGATTTTTCGCGATACATAAGATTTAATGCCAATAAAGCGCGACAACAACATCATCGACTCCGCAGATGGTGAGCTCATGAAAAAACACCTTTAACAATGATTTTGACCAGTCAACCGCCAATATTCATCATCCCCTTCCTCCTAAAGGTGCCATTTTTGACCTAGGGCTTGAAAGATCTTGAATTGGGAGGCGATTTCAAGGCTTTTTGACACCGGATTTGATCATCTCTAGGTAAGAGCTTCACTCCAAGCTAAAAATATTTGATTTTCACTATGGATTTCTTCCACATTGAGGAGATCCAAAAATTTTGAGAATGTGAAGAAAATATTGGGCAGAAATGATTTCTTCCACATTTAGGAGATCCCAAAAATTTGAGAATGTGAAGAAAATATTGGGAAGAAATTGATGGAACTTAGTTTTCTTCCACATTGAGGACACCCAAAAAATTTGAGAATGTGAAAAAATATTGGAAAGAAATTTATGGAACTTAGTGTTGAACTCTTAGAATTACTATTGGAAGCCATGATTTGCATATTTGAAGTACTTTTTGGAATTTTTCTATAATTTGATTAGATTGAAATGGCTCCACGTCAAAAGAAATGGGTTGAGTTCGATGAGTCTCGCTTTGTCAATGTGATGGCTCAAATAAAATTTACTTTCATATTTAAAGGAAAATAGTGTATACAAGATTGAGTTTTTGAAAGTCTGGGAGGAGAAATTGAATGAGTTATTGCCGAGCGGAGGTGGGNGTACAAGATTGAGTTTTTGAAAGTCTGGGAGGAGAAATTGAACGAGTTATTGCCGAGCGGTGGTGGGAAAACTTTTGTTACACCACCAGTAAAGCTAATGCAAATATTGTAAAGGAGTTCTACGCCAATGTAATATATTCTGAGGATGGAAACGTTCAAGTGCGTGGATTTCCTGTTGAGTTTACTGCAGCCCGCATCAACACTTTTTACAAAGTCCCAAACTCTTGTAGCTGTCGCTATGAATCCCTTAGTACAATGGAAGGCCCCCTTAAAGATGTGATCAACTTTCTCACTTGGGAAAGGAACATGGAAGATAAAGCAGCGAGAAAGGTTAAATTTTTCTGCTTCCATGTTGAATGCCACCTTTAAGGCGTGGCACTATTTTATTTCATCTACTCTGTTACCAACTTATCACCATAGTGAGGTAACTAGAGATAGTTATTCTGAATTTCTGTATTAAGAATAGTAGAACTATAAATGTGGGGAGAATAATTCTTAAGAATATCTAAATTTTTGTATTCAAAATAGTAAAACTATAAATGTGGGGAGAATAATTCTTAAGAATATATTGGCGTGACACTATTTCATTTTCTCTACTCTGTTACCAACTTATCACCATAGTGAGGTAACTAGAGATAGAGCTATTCTGAATTTTTCTGCTCTGTTACCGACCTATCACCATAGTGAGGTAACTAGAGATAGAGCTATTCTGAATTTCTGTATTCAGAATAATAGAGCTCTAAATTTGGGGAGAATAATTGTTAAGACTATATTGACGACGGCGATGAGTGAGACTAGTGGAGGTCTAGGACATCCTGGACGTATTTATGCACTTTGCCAATTTTTTGGAGCGGAAGCTAGAGATGAAGAATGGGTTTACCCTATGAAGCCCATTAGTAAAGCCAATTTAAAGACTTATGAATCATGAGAAATGGAGAACTGGAAGTAGGAGTGAAGAACATTCTAGTAGTAGAGATGTCCCCTCTACAAGTTATGACCTTCCACCTTCTAGTTCCCCTACCCTAACTGACTTNACTAATGCAAATATTGTAAAGGAGTTCTACGCCAACGTAATATATTCTGAGGATGGAAACGTTCAAGTGCGTGGATTTCCTGTTAAGTTTACTACAGCCCGCATCAACACTTTTTACAAAGTCCCAGACTCTTGTAGCTGTCGCTATGAATCCTTTAGTACAATGGAAGGCCCCTTTAAAGATGTGATCAACTTTCTCACTTGGGAAAGGAACATGGAAGATAAAGCAGTGAGAAAGGTTAAATTTTTTTGCTTCCATGTTGAATGCCACCTTTAAGGCGTGGCACTATTTTATTTCATCTACTCTGTTACCGACTTATCACCATAGTGAGGTAACTAGAGATAGAGCTATTCTGAATTTTTCTGCTCTGTTACCGACCTATCACCATAGTGAGGTAACTAGAGATAGAGCTATTCTGAATTTCTGTATTGAGAATAATAGAACTATAAATGTGGGGAGAATAATTGTTAAGACTATATTGACTACGGCAATGAGTGAGACTAGTGGAGGTCTAGGACATCCTGGACGTATTTATGCACTTTGTCAACTTTTTGGAGCGGAAGCTAGAGATGAAGAATGGGTTTACCCTTTGAAGCCCATTAGTAAAGCCAATTTAAAGACTTATGAATCCCATGAGAAATGGAGAACTGGAAGTAGGAGTGAAGAACCTTCTACTAGTAGAGATGTCCCCTCTACAAGTTATGACCTTCCACCTTCTAGTTCCCTTACCCTAACTGACTTGATGAATGAGTTGACCTTGCATCGAAAGAGCATAAAATTGATAAATGAAAGGATTGGAGGTTTAGAAAGTCGACATGATTATGATAGTGAGTACCTTCAGAGGCATTCAGATTTTGAGATAGCCTATTATGAAGCTGAGGCCCGACACTACAGAGGTGAGCCTGATGTTACTTTCTTGAGTGCCCCCGGTATACTCAGTATCAACTTGTCCACCTGATGATCAAGGCAATGAAGTTATAGCTTGGGATTTTGATATTTGAATGTAATTGATGTACTTATATTTGTACTTTTATTTCTGTGATTTTGTTAATAGAAATGGATGAATGAAATTGATGTACTTATATTTGTACTTTTATTTCTGTAATCTTTTTGTAATAGAAATGGATGTTTATTGTATTTTCATTTTTAGTATTACGTTGCACTTAGATAATTTTAATTTTTATTATAAAGTTAGTGTTATAGTTAAATGTGTATGTGTAGTTTAATAGTTGTTTTGTAGTATTTGTGGACTGTAATGTAATGTGATATTTATTTTTTTCATTTTAATTGTAATTGTTTTGTTTAGTATTGTGGTTGTGTTAGGAAATATTGTGCTTGTTTATTTAATTGTAATTGTTTTGTTTAGTATTGTGGTTGTGTTAGGAAATATTGTGCTTGTTTAATGTGTAGTATTGTGGTTGTGTTAGGAAATATTGTGCTTGTTTAATGTTTTAGTTTTATACTTATTTGTTTTATTTAGTATTGTAATTGTGTTAGGAAATGTTGTGCTTGTTTAATGTTTTAGTTTTATACTTATTTCAAAATTTCATAAAAATTTCTTTAATGATTTATATGTGTAGAAAGCGTCTAATATTATAGACCAGGTGAAGTAAGTGTTAGGAAATATTGTGCTTATTTAATGTTTTAGTTTTATACTTATTTCAAAATTTCATTACCCAGAAATTCCTCTAATGATTTATAGTGTAGAAGCTTCCCCTAATATTACAAACCAGGTGAAGTAAAAATGTTGAAAAGGCTTGCAAAAATTTTAGAATGATGAAAATGCCTAAAATACTAAGGTATGATTTATATTTAGAGTTTTTCTTTCCACCTGTATTATTTTATATTGAAAAATTTAAGTTTGAGGGAGGAAAGAAAAAGATTAACTATTAGATGTCCTCTATTTCAATATTTTCAAAAATTATTTATATGATTTTATGTAGTGAATTTAATTCAGGTAACTATATTTTTGTAACAATTTAAATATTTAGTAGATTTAAGGAAATATTTTTGTAATGAAAATTAATTTTGTAACTTAAGTTATTTAGTATAAAAGAATAAGATTATAGTTAACTATTTAAAGTAAAGAAAACTATATTTTGAAGTAGTAAGAATCTGGAAATTTATTTGAGAGAAAAGATTGGGGCTCAATGATGTAAAAACTATGAAATATTTATAAGGTAAAGGAATGCTTGATGGTGCTCAATGATGTAAAAACTATGAAATATTTATAAGGTAAAGGAATGCTTTGAGTTTCAGATTTAGGGAAAGAAAAGTGAAGTTCAAAATCATTTAAGGTTATTTAGATATAGTAATTCTCACTTGAAAAAGGAAAAAAAAGGATTGAAATCAATCCCTGAAAAGAAAAATATATATATATAGGATTGAAAGCAATCCAAATGAAAAAGAGAAAAGAAAGAAANCCAGAAATTGTAATCCTCACTTGAAAAAGGAAAAAAAAAAGGATTGAAATCAATCCCTGAAAAGAAAAGAAAAATATATAGGATTGAAAGCAATCCAAATGAAAAAGAGAAAAGAAAGAAACTGAAATGAAAAGAAAAAATATATAGGATTGAAAACAATCCAAATGAAAAAAGAGAAAAGAAAGAAAAAAAAAAAGAAAAATATATAGGATTGAAAGCAATCCAAATGAAAAAGAGAAAAGAAAGAAAAAAAAAATGGAAAGTGAGGAGAAGCTTGAGGATATGCCTAATAAAAAATTGGCTTCACTAGACCTTCCTGAAGTGAAGAGAAGCTTGAGGATATGCCTAATCAAAAATTGGCTTCACTGGACCTACCTAAATGGAAAACATAAATACATTCCTAAACTTATATTTATGAAATATATCTTTTACTAGTAGAGTTCTCATGAAGTTCCTATCTTTTAAATATTCTAAGTGACTTAATATTGCAAGATATAGTCCTTCTTGAAATGAGCAGAAGACCAGAACGCTTAAACTTGATGACTAGATAATCTTGTTGCTACAGAGTTAATTCAATTACTTGAATTTTTTTTTAAAATCTCACTATGATATTTATTTAAATCAAACTTATAGGATTTCTGAATTAAGACTTTACTACAGTAGATCATAACTTTTATATAGTACTAAAATTACTTGAGAACAAGTANAAACGCTTAAACTTGATGACTAGATAATCTTGTGGCTACATAGTTAATTCAATTACTTGAATTTTTTCTCTGAAAATCTTACTATGGTATTTACTTAAATCAAAGTTATAGTATTTCTGAATTAAAACTTTATAAAATCTCACTATGATATTTATTTAAATCAAACTTATAGTATTTCTAAATTAAGACTTTACTACAGTAGATCATAACTTTTATATAGTACTAAAATTACTTGAGGACAAGTAATAGTTAAGTTTGGGGGATTTTGACCAAAGGAAAATATGTTGAGATTTTCATACCTATTTTATACTATTTTTGATGATATTGCACTTTAAAGAAAGGTATTTTTGATGTTTTGTTGTAGGAATGATGAATTAGGGTCATTGGAGCAAAAAGATGCAAAAAGGAGCAAATTTGGAGCGAAATATAGCCAAAATATGTAGAATTGAACTAGGGCGCCAACGGCACCATCGACCCTCCGACGGCGAGATTTTCCCGAGACTCCAGAATTAATTCATTAAGAAGGTCCGCCGACGACGCCCTTGGTGGTTATGCCTAATCAGGCTTTGGATAAGGCCAAATTTTGAAGGGATGCTTAGGAAAATCATGGGAAAGCTCATCCACAACTTTAAATGACTATTTTGGCCGAAAATTAGAGAGGGAGAGAGAGTTCCTGGAGGTTAGAAAGGTTTCAATAGTGTGTAAAAATTGTGAGGAATTCTTCGAGAGATTGTTAGAGTGGAGGGAAAGTGAGAGATTTCTTCCTCCTTGCTGCTTCAAAGAGGAATTCTGTGTGTTAAAAAGAAAGAGATACAGAAGAACTTCAAGGAGTGTTCTTGGGGAGAAATTAGAGATAAGTTATTTACTTGTTGTAGTTTGTATGACTTTTATTTTATATATGCATTCCGAGTTTTGTTGTGTTTTCCCCATTAGATCTGAGTAGTTTTCTCTGTCTTTCTCCTTGTCTTGAGATTTGTGAAATGGTGATTTGAATTGGTGAAGCCATGAAAATGTTTAAGAAATTGTGATGATCTTTTCACTTTGATCTTAATTTACTTTCAATCTGGTCAATTAATTTGTTAAAATATGTTGAGTTTACAACTAAAGTGAGGATTACATCCAAGATTCAGGAAGGTCAAAGCCCTTGGAAGTTCGGTGCAAATAAATAGGGAAATAATATTATATGGCGTAGAATTGGAGATTTTAGAGTGATAGACTAAAATCCCTAATTTGGTCCTATCGTTTAGGTTCTGAAGTGTAGTTGTTAGCCCTCAGGTGAGGGGAATGTGAGAGCTCCGAAGTGAGAGCCGGTATCCTCCCAACCTAGTCGTAGATTCAGTAAACAAGCGTAGGATTAGTCAATGTTCTTTATACCTGGACCGAAGGGTAAAGAATAGGTATGCTCCTCACAATATAATTTGAACTAATTAACTTTATCAATTCACTATAATTTCTTGACAAGGAGAATGATGCTTTCTTATATATTGAATATCACTTTAAACCTTCATCAGTATCATTTGTTATTTAATAGTTATTTAAATTACATATTTATTGCAATTGGTTATTAGTGAAAGATAAGCAAATTGAACTTCGTTGTTGTGATTAAATTATTTCTTTTTCTAAAATCTTAGTTCGTAGATCTAATCCTACTCCCTGTGGGATCGATCTATAGGACTCCATTAGAGCCATATATTACTTGAGCGATATGTATACTTCCGTTGATAAGTGTGACTTCACAATTATTGAATGTTTATTACGTCAATATTTATATTATATTTTTAAGCATATATAAAGTCATGGTCAGGCTGACCCTGGGTTTTGGTCTGGAGTTAGTTCACTCACTTACACTCACTACCACCTATATTTGCTTGCAATCCTAAACCCAAAATTGTTGACTTTGATCCTTGATCTTTTGGGAGACTCATGTAGATGGTCCCCTAGACCCACTAGCCCTAGGCTAGGGTTTAGCTAGACCAGTACATAGAGGACCCAAATGGGTATTTCATTGGTCAATAGCTCATACATGGTGGTTGGCACCCCAATTATACCAAAAAAATTCAACTTGGTCTTTTGCCCCCAAATCCACCCAATTACCTAAATGCCCTTGATACCCTAAACTTGGCCAAAATTACCAAATTCAACAAAAAAAACCCAAATTTATTTAAAGATCATTTCAAACCATTTGAAAATACCTAAATTGCCCAAAACCACCCAAAATTGCCAAAATTACCAAAATATCAAATTTGCCAAAATTACAAAAATATTCTTGGTGGCCCAAACTTTCCCAAAACATCCAAAATCACTTTAAATGTCTCCAAAACAAATTTGGACCCTTTGTCAGCACTTTTTTAGTCAGAAGAGTTGCCCGTTTGATGGCAAGTGGTGCACCGTGGTGCTCGAGGATTGGTTCCTCACTTTCGATGCTGTCGTAGTTGGTATCATCGACGTCTTTTTTTGTCTTGATAACAAGTTCATAAGACTCAAGTTTGATTTGATGATCACTTTGGGAATCGAGATCAAAGTTAGATTGGGCAACATCGATTACGTTATTACCAGAAATAGTTAAAACGTAGTTGAAATCACCATCATTATATTCATAAGACCCCGGAGGGGTAAAAGATAATCATACAAGGTCAGAGGTTCAAGGATTTTCTTCTTCAAAGCTGAGACAACTAATCTAGTAGAGGGAGCCCCTATCCTACCCCCTGTGCTATCAATATTCGTGATGGTATTCTTTTTTTTTATTTATCTTTGATGATGACAGATATCCTGGTGAAATCTTCATCTCGGGCTTGGTAGGCTGAAGTGTCTGAACGGAGACTTATCTTGATGCATTCTGGATTTAGTTCAGTATTTTTTTAGATGATTTGCTCTAAACTGTACTCCATCCATCTTTTCCATTATATGGGTCAATCAGAGAGATTGACTCAGCCAAAAGCATATTTATAGAACATTTTGGGCATGGCTTCATCTTTGAAGGAATACACTACCTTCCTACGTTCTGCAATGGTCATTTTCTTATTCTCTGTTTGGTATGATCCTCCCTGAGACGGTTGTTTTCTAAACTGGCCATACTGTTATGTTTGTTGTTGAGTTTGTTGTGATGACGACTGACAAGGATTAACTGCTTGTATCTTCATTGATTGTTTTCCTTTATCGACAATTGCCACCATTCCAGACTTCTTTTCATATACTCTGGTAGCCTTGGATTTCTCATGAGAATCCATATGTTTTATTTCTTCTTTAAGACTATTGGCTGAAAAGATTTAATGGTGAGTCCCTTGAGCATGAAAGCTACTGGCCCACGAATTACTCTTGAGTAAGATCTTAATCACGTGATGTTCCTGTAGTTGTTGTTCACATTTCATGCTAAGGTTTCTCCACCTCAAAATATAGTCCACTAAAGTCTCATTGGGCTTTTGCTTTTCCATCATGAGATCTCTAATAAACACATGATGTTGCGCTCCGACAAATCTTTTCACAAATAATTGTTCTAATTCAGTGAATGTATTAATTGATCAGTTGGGTAAATCGGCATACTAATGGAAAGTAATCCCTGACAGGCCACTGACAAACTGTCGGAAGATTAAAGCTTTGTTACCTCCTGTGTTGCCACATTGGCTCAAAAATGTGCTAAGTGTTGTCTGGGTTTTCCAATCTCATCAAATATCTTAAAGTTTGGGGACACGAAACCATTAGGGAAGGGTACGACATCAAATTCTTCTAGGTAAGGTCTACCCTTTAAAACAAATGCATCACCCTTAGATTGGGCTAAGGCCTCCCGAACTTACTCAACCATTTGCTTAAATTCCTTCTCTGGCATGGCGCTCGATGGAGAATCCTTCTTTTGTTGCTCATCTCTGTTTGTTGAGGAAACTTCTCTTCTTTCATTTGTGATATGTATAATCTTTGGTTGTTTGACTTCTGGAGAGGCTAATTGTGGTACTTGAGATTGTCCTTGAACTATGGCCATGACGGTCATGGCTGNATAAAACATCGACATGATTACGATAGTGAGTACCTTCAGAGGCATTCAGATTTTGAGACAACCTATTATGAAGCTGAGGCCCGACACTACAGAGGTGCGCCTGATGTTACTTTCCTGAGTGCCCCCGGTATACTCAGTATCAACTTGTCCACCTGCTGATCAAGGCAATGAAGTCATAGCTTGGGATTTTGATATTTGAATGTAATTGATGTACTTATATTTGTACTTTTATTTCTGTGATTTTGTTAATAGAAATGGATGAATGAAATTGATGTACTTATATTTGTACTTTTATTTCTGTAATCTTTTTGTAATAGAAATGGATGTTTATGTATTTGTCATTTTTAGTATTACGTTGTACTTAGATAATTTTAATTTTTATTATAAAGTTAGTGTTATAGTTAAATGTGTATGTGTATTTTAATAGTTGTTTTGTAGTATTTGTGGATTGTAATGTAATGTGATCTTTATTTTTTTCATTTTAATTGTAATTAATTTGTTTAGTATTGTGGTTGTGTTAGGAAATATTGTGCTTGTTTAATGTTTTAGTTTTATACGTGTAGTATTGTGGTTGTGTTAGGAAATATTGTGCTTGTTTAATGTTTTAGTTTTATACTTATTTGTTTTATTTAGTATTGTAATTGTGTTAGGAAATGTTGTGCTTGTTTAATGTTTTAGTTTTATACTTATTTCAAAATTTCATAAAAATTTCTTTAATGATTTATATGTGTAGAAAGCGTCTAATATTATAGACCAGGTGAAGTAAGTGTTAGGAAATATTGTGCTTATTTAATGTTTTAGTTTTATACTTATTTCAAAATTTCATTACCCAGAAATTCCTCTAAAGATTTATATGTGTAGAAAGCTCCTAAAATTACAGACCAGGTGAAGTAGAAATGTTGAAAAGGCTTGCAAAAATTTCAGAAAGATAAAAATGCCTAAAATACTAAGGTATGATTTATATTTAGAGTTTTTCTTTCCACCTGTATTATTTTATATTGAAAAATTTAAGTTTGAGGGAGGGAAGAAAAAGATTAACTATTAGATGTCCTCTATTTCAATATTTTCAAAAATTATTTATATGATTTTATGTAGTGCATTTAATTCAGGTAATTATATTTTTGTAACTATTTAAATATTATAGTAGATTTAAAAAAATATTTTTGTAATGAAAATTAATTTTGTANAAGTGGTAGACTAAAATCTCCAATTTGGTCCTATCGTTTGGATTCTGTAGTGTAGATGTTAGCCCTCAGGCGAGGGGAATGTGGGAGCTCCGAAGTGAGAGCTGGTATCCTCCCAACCTAGTCGCAGATTCAGTAAACAAGCGTAGGATTAGTCAATGTTCTTTATACCTGGACCGAAGGGTAAAGAATAGGTATGCTCCTATTTGGCACAATATAATTTGAACTAATTCACTTTATCAATTCACAATAATATCTTGACAAGGAGAATGATGCTTTCTTATATATTGAATATCACATTTAAATATTCATCAGTATCATTTGTTATTTAATAGTTATTTAAATTACATATTTATTGCAATTGGTTATTAGTGAAAGATAAGCAAATTGAACTTCGTTGTTGTGATTAAATTATTTCTTTTTCTAAAATCTTAGTTTGTAGATCTAATCCTACTCCCTGTGGGATCGATCTCTAGGACTCCATTAGAGCCCTATATTACTTGAGCGATAAGTATACTTCCGTTGATAAGTGCGACTTTACAATTATTGAATGTTTATTACGTCAATATTTATATTATATTTTTAAGCATATATAAAGTCATGGTCAGGCTGACCCTGGGTTTTGGTCTGGAGTTAGTTCACTCACTTACACTCACTACCACCTATATTTGCTTGCAATCCTAAACCCAAAATTGTTGACTTTGATCCTTGATCTTTTGGGAGACTCATGTAGATGGTCCCCTAGACCCACTAGCCCTAGGCTAGGGTTTAGCTAGACTAGTACATAGAGGACCCAAATAGGTATTTCATTGGTCCATAGCTCATACATGGTGGTTGGGACCCCAATTATACCAAAAAAATTCAACTTGGTCTTTTGCCCCCAAATCCACCCAGTTACCTAAATGCTCTTGATACCCTAAACTTGGCCAAAATTACCAAATTCAACAAAAAAACCCAAATTTATTTAAAGATCATTTCAAACCATTTGAAAATACCTAAATTGCCCAAAACCACCCAAAATTACCAAAATACCCTCAAATTTGCTAAAATTACAAAAATATTCTTGGTGGCCCAAACTTTCCCAAAACATCCAAAATCACTTTAAATGTCTCCAAAACAAATTTGGACCATTTTTCAACACTTTTTTATTCAGAAGAGTTGCCCGTTTGATGGAAAGTGGTGCACCGTGATGCTCAAGGATTGGTTCCTCACTTTCGATGTTGTCGTAGTTGGTATCATCGACGTCTTTTTTTGTCTTGATAACATGTTCATAGGACTCAAGTTTGATTTGATGATCACTTTGGGAATCGAGATCAAAGTTAGATTGGGCAACATCGATTACGTTATTACCAAAAATAGTTAAAACGTAGTCGAAATCACCATCATTATATTCGTAAGACCCCGGAGGGGTAAAAGATAATCATACAAGGTCAGAGGTTCGAGGATTTTCTTCTTCAAAGCTGAGACAACTAATCTAGTAGAGGGAGCCCCTATCCTACCCCCTGTGCTATCAATATTCGTGATGGTATTCTTTTTTTTTCTTTATCTTTGATGATGACAGATCTCCTGGTGAAATCTTCATCTCGAGCTTGGTAGGCTGAAGTGTCTGAACGGAGACTTATCTTGATGCATTCTGGATTTGGTTCAGTATTTTCTTGGATGATTTGCTGCAAACTGCACTCCATCCATCTTTTCCATTATATGGGTCAATCAGAGAGATTGACTCAGCCGAAAGCATATTTATAGAACATTTTGGGCATGGCTTCATCTTTGAAGGAATACACTAACTTCCTACGTTATGCAATGGTCATTTTCTTATTCTCTGTTTGGTATGATCCTCCCTGAGACGGTTGTTGTCTAAACTGGCCATACTTTTATGTTTGTTGTTGAGTTTGCTGTGATAACGACTGACAAGGATTAACTGCTTGTATCATCATTGGTTGTTTTCCTTTATCGACAATTGCCACCGTTCCAGACTTCTTTTCATATACTCTGGTTGCCTTGGATTTCTCATGAGAATCCATATGTTTTATTTCTTCTTAAAGACTATTGGCTGAAAAGATTTAATGGTGAGTCCCTTGAGCATGAAAGCTACTGGCCCACGAATTACTCTTGAGTAAGATCTTAATCACGTGATGTTCCTGTAGTTGTTGTTCACATTTCATGCTAAGGTTTCTCCACCTCAAAATATAGTCCACTAAAGTCTCATTGGGCTTTTTCTTTTCCATCATGAGATCTCTAATAAACACATGATGTTGCGCTCTGGTAAATCCTTTCACAAATAATTGTTCTAATTCAGTGAATGTCTTAATTGATCTGTTGGGTAAATCAACATACTAATGGAAAGTAATCCCTGACAGGCCACTGACAAACTATCGGAAGAGTAAAGCTTTGTTACCTCCTGTGTTGGCACACTGGCTCAAAAATGTGTTATGTGTTGTCTGGGATTTCCAATCCCATCAAATATCTTAAAGTTTGGGGACGCAAAACCATTAGGGAAGGGTACGACATCAAATTCTTCTAGGTAAGGTCTACTCTTTAAAACAAATGCATCACCCTTATATTGGGCTAAGGCCTCCCGAACTTACTCAACCATTTGCTTAAATTCCTTCTTCGGCATGGCACTCGATGGAGAATCCTTCTTTTGTTGCTCATCTCTGTTTGTTGAGGCAACTTCTCTTCTTTCATCTGTGATAAGTATAATCTTTGGTCGTTTGACTTCTGGAGAGGCTAATTGTGGTACTTGAGATTGTCCTTGAACTATGGCCATGACGGTCATGGCTGCAACCATCTCTTCCATTCTTTTCTCTAGTTGGCTGACTTGCTCATCCCTTAGGAGGATAGCCCTACGCAGCTCATCTACGGCGTTCTCTTTGATAAGAGGTTGTGCGTCACACACAGATACAGTGGCTTTGATTTCAATGACATGGACATCCATGAAATCTTCCTCGAGGTATTGTTAAAGTCAAAATCTTCATCATCATCAATGAAAACTCCATGTTCTCGGGCCAACTCAGAAATCTCAATACTGAGCTTTTCGACCTTTTCTTCAATTATTTCTTCAATTATTGATTCTTGGAATGTTTTAAGGTCTGCAGGAGCCTGCTGGACCTCCTCCACTTGCTCCTCCATCTTGCTAGCAATTGCTGCGATAATATCAAATACTTCAAACCCTTGCTTCATTCCAAGATCTTGCCCTGCGAGCTTACTAGACTGTATCGATATAACGACCTTGGGTATCCATAACTTTTTCTTTAATGGTGATGTCTTAGGACAGAGTGTCTCAGGAGGAACATTGGTATGTCAAGGAAAAGTATGCTCCCCATAGTGCAGACGAGATACAGTATTGGGTAGCTACTTTTTCATTTCCTTTGGAACTTTAAGAACATCTTTATAGTGGGTGATAGGTAGAATTTTTGGACCCAGGCGTGACATGACTAGTTGACGGCCTACGGGTCTAGCAACGGTGGAATCGATAGTAACAATGGCGGTAACAACTTTACTCGCCAAACAGAACCAGACAGGAATGCAGGCAGATGAAATTTTAGTTGATTTCTGAGAGCATCTATCAAATTTGACGTCTCTTAGAATTTCTTTCTTCATGCGAGGGGATGTCGCATGTCCCACTCATTTAAGAAACTCACTAACTGAACAACCCTCCTTGGCAGCTAGCCTCTTGAAAACTAAACTGACTCAGGTGATAGGAGCAGACTTCTTTCTCTCCACACCATGTCCATGAAGTGATGGTAAAGTAGCTACGATCTTTTGGAAACTCTCGTACCCATTGGTATCAATTAAAGGGTGGAATATACTCCCTTGCAGAAGTGGATATGTCTCCAGTAATCCTGACTCATCCTGGTGAGGATCTTCCTGAACAGTTATCTCTTTAGGAGTCTGGGCTTTAGTAGCCCTCTGAACCCTCTTATTTTGGTTTCTCCTTTAGTTTCAAGTTACCGGTGCAGTCCTTAAACTTGATCCAATTTCAAATACTGATGATGGGACAACCAATCCCTCAATCAGGTCTTTAACGATCATAACTTCCCTTCTCTTAGCAGAAACGGGGATAACAAGTTTGGTAGGTGTCGTGATGGCAATAATCTTGACCTTCTTACAAGAATGAAACTCCTGAAGATAGCTTGGGTTAAACTCAACATACGGCTCCTGGACTTCTGGAGCGGCGACTTTCATTACGACGAACGGGGCTTTCCCAAGGATGACCTCGAGATCTTCAAATCATGCTCCAAACTTGATGGTGGGAGCGACATTGTGAGGGTTGTGACTCGTTGGCAGGTTGCAGGAAAAAGTTATCGTTGGACACACCATTGCAGTAGCTTCAAAATAAAAAAACTCTAGGGTTAGCTATTTTGCCAAAACCTCGTAATCTTAGTGTGAGCACTAGAAATTAATAAAGGTTGATCTTTAGATCGGGTAAGTCTTTATTTAATTTGTGGGGATTTTAAAATTTTAGTAAAATTAGTTTAAAAGTAGAAAATTTTAATTAATATAAGGAAATTTTAAAGTACGCGGAGTACGACATAATTTTATTTAATTTGCAGAATAGCACATCAGTGCAGGATCAAATTAACAATGCACAATGCCCAGGTGGAACTAGTCCACCAATACACCTATCGGGGATCCAACCCCACATGAAGATTAAAAAAAAAGTCCTTAATGGCCTCGTGAACCTCTCTTTTTGAAGGTGATCGAACAGATGGTCCTGAAGTCCAAAGAGTTGACTGTGCTTTCCCAAGATAGAAATGGGTAAAGCAAGCTAATTGAAGAAGGATAATCTGGTCCATAAGAGACATGAACACATTACCGATATATGAAGATAATATTCCCTGATTTAAATGGAGAGAGAAACTATTCCCCAGTGGTGTTTCCAGAAGCTGTCGACACTATTTTGCTTAGAGGAGTTGCCTATTGGAAGCTGTTGGTCACCGGAATCAAAATCTTATCGCCCTCTTTGGAAAGGCGTTTAATTTGCATATATATATATATATATATATATATATANTCTAAAAACTTAGGAATCATTGGAGTATTTTTCCAAGGTCTAAAAATAAAGATATCTATTTTTAAACCTTAAAATGTATTTTTAAGGCTTAAAAATAGAATTTTCACCAAAATAATTCTAAAAAATCAAATAAAAATAAAATTTTTGAGGCTTAAAAATAGAATTTTCACCAAAATAATTCTAAAAAATCAAAAATGATTTTTAAGGCTTAAAAATAGAATTTTCACCAAAATAATTCTAACAAATACAAATTCTTAAAATGATTTTTAAGGTTTAAAAATAGAATTTTCACCAAAATAATTCTAGAAAAATAAATAAGTCAAAAAAATATAAAATAAATTTTTCTGAGTTTTCTGGCTTCAGAAAGATTTTTCAAAAATATAAAACATATTTTTCCATGTATAAAATATTTTATTGAACACAAAAATACAAAATAAATTTCTCTTGGTTTTCTAACCTCAGAGAGATTTTCCAAAAATATAAAACATATTTTTCAACTTATAAAATATTTTATTTTANTTTTGGGTTTTCTAACCTCACAGAGATTTCCAAAAATAAAAAGTATATTTTTCAACATATAAAATATTTTATTTTTATTAAAGTCCCCAAAATTTCAATTAATTTTAATAAATCACAGAAGAAATATTTTATTTTTATTAAAGTCCCCAAAACTTCAATTAATTCTAATAAATCACAGAAACTACAAAAAATTATGAAATTTTGGACAAATGACTTCCTTGTCCAGGGCTAGCTCATATAAAAATTTCAAGTGATTAGGAGTTGTCTTGATCATCTTTTGAAATTTTCTTTAAAAATACATATTTTTGAATAAAATAATTATATGAATTAAATTAAATTGTGAAAATTCACATTTTCTCCTCTGAGGTCTTAATTGACCTATCAATAGAGTTATATAAAAATGTCAAAGTCATTTGACTTAAATTTGATAAATTATGAAAGTTTGGACCCTTAAGGGCAAAATTGTAATTTTGAATATTTTAGCCTTGATAAATATTTAGGCTTAATAATAATGGGAAAATGGGTAATTTCTGATATTAATTAACTCATTTGATGATTTGCAATAAAAAAATAGGTTAANATGTTCGGCTCTTCAAGACGAACATTTTAAAAAAATAATAGCTAAAATCCATTGAGAAATGAGCGAGATATTAAGCTTTTAAGATGGACGGTTCTCGGTTAAGGCCTATCGGGGACGATGAACGGATGTCGTCCATTCTCGCGTGTATTGAATGAACGGTGGAGATCTGGGGACGATGAACGGATGTTGTCTATCCGCGCGTGTATTAAATGGACGATGGAGATCAAGTCGGATGATCATCCGGGGCGATATAACGATATGCATGGCAGCTGACTCAGAAGGTGGAGTCAAATAGGAGCGTGCCGCACGGTTCTCGGTTAAGGCTATCCGAGGATCCAGTCAGCCCGCGGTTTAAATAAATAAATAGGATATTTAAAAAATTTAAAAGATAGCTCTTAAATTTCAAAAATCCATATCTTTGTGTAGAAAATTTATAAAAATAAAATAAAAATACCCTCTTGCTCAGTGAACAGTGGAGAGCCATGTGGAATTATTTTCACATTAATTTGATGCATAGATTATTTTTTTAAAAATGAATTAGGGTTAGGGGTTTTTCAATTCTCCATTCATGTTTAGATATCACCTTGACCTAAAATTTTTATATGTTGTAGCCTCTGTCTAGATGCACAATTTGAGCATTTTTGCAAAGACATAGGAGATCTCTAGGTAGAGATCTTAATTTTCTAAGTTCTTAAGCATTTTATGTTCAAATAATTATAAAAAATTACATATGTCTTAGAAAATTCTACAAATATTCATATGAGTTCTCTCTGGCCAGAGTGGTCTTAGGAAATAATTTTTTAATTTTTAAAAATCTAAACATCATTATTTTAAGCAAACCCCAATTTACTTAAAATATTTAATTTGGAGAATATAAAGATCAAAATCATTTGATTTTTATTTTCCACTGTGATTAATAAGTCAGAGAATTTACCATAAAAATTTTAAAGGATTTTGAGATCATTTAGTATTTTTAATTGGTTTTTAAAGATTATCATTAAAGTTAATACTTAAATAATTTTTTAAGAATCAAAATATAACTCAAAAAATTATCAAACTTAGTTTTTTGAGTTCTTTGATATTAGGGGAATTTAATAAANTGAGGTACTTGTTAAAGTCAAAATCTTCATCATCATCAATGGAAACTCCATGTTCTCGGGCCAACTCAGAAATCTCAATTCTGAGCTTTTCGACCTTTTCTTCAATTATTTCTTCAATTATTGATTCTTGGAATGTTTTAAGGTCTGTAGGAGCTTGCTGGACCTCCTCCACTTGCTCCTCCATCTTGCTAGCAATTGCTGCGACAATATCAGATACTTCGAACCCTTGCTTCATTCCAAGATCTTGCCCTGCGAGCTTACTAGACTGTATTGATATAACGACCTTGGGTATCCATAACTTTTTTTTTAATGGTGATGTCTTAGGACAGAGTGTCTCAGGAGGAACATCGGTATGTCAAGGAAAAGTATGCTCCCCATAGTGCAACGAGATACAGTATTGGGTAGCTACTTTTTCATTTCCTTTGGAACTTTAAGAACATCTTTATAGTGGGTGATAGGTAGAATTTTTGGACCCAGGCGTGACATGCCTGGTTGACGGCCTATGGGTCTAGCAACGGTGGAATCGATAGTAACAATGGCGGTAACAACTTTACTCGCCATACAGAACCAGACAGGAATGCAAGCAGATGAAATTTTAGTTGACTTCTGAGAGCATCTATCAAATTTGACGTCTCTTAGAATTTCTTTCTTCATGCGAGGGGATGTCGCATGTCCCACTCATTTAAGAAACTCACTAACTGAACAACCCTCCTTGGCAGCTAGCCTCTTGAAAACTAAACTGACTCAGGTGATAGGAGCAGACTTCTTTCTCTCCACACCATGTCCATGAAGTGATGGTAAAGTAGCTGCAATCTTTTGAAAACTCTCGTACCCATTGGTATCGATTAAAGGGTGGAATATACTCCCTTGCAGAAGTTGATATGTATCCAGTAATCCTGACTCATCCTGGTGAGGATCTTCCTTAACAGTTATCTCTTTAGGAGTTCGGGCTTTAGTAGCCCTCTGAACCCTCCTATTTTGGTTTCTCCTTTAGGTTCGAGTTACCGGTGCAGTCCTTAAACTTGATCCAATTTCAAATACTGATGATGGGACAACCAATCCCTCAGTCAGGTCTTTAACGATCATAACTTCCCTTCTCTTATCAGAAGTGGGAATAACAGGTTTGGTAGGTGTCGTGATGGTAGTAGTCTTGACCTTCTTACAAGAAGGAAACTCCTGAAGATAGCTTGGGTTAAACTCAGCATACGGCTCCTGGACTTCTGGAGCGGCGACTTTCATTACGACGAACAGGGCTTTCCCAAGGATGACCTTGACATCTTCAAATCCTGCTCCAAACTTGATGGTGAGAGCGACATTGTGAGGGTTGCGACTCGTCGACAGGTTGCAGGAAAAAGTTATCGCTGGGCACACCATTGCAGTAGCTTCAAAATAAAAAGTTCTACGGTTAGCTATTTGGCCAAAACCTCGTAATCTTAGTGTGAGCACTAGAAATTAACAAAGGTTGATTTTTAGATCGGGTAAGTCTTTATTTAATTTGTGGGGATTTTAAAATTTTAGTAAAATTAGTTTAAAAGTAGAAAATTTTAATTAATATAAGGAAATTTTAAAGTACGTGAAGTACGACATATTTTATTTAATTTGCAGAATAGCACATCAGACTCAAAAAGGAGATGTGAAGTGTTTAGGACCCAGTGCAGAACCAACTTAACAACGCACAATGCCCAGGTGGAACTAGTCCACTAATACACCTATCGGGGATCCGACCCCACATGAAGATTAAAAAAAAGTCCTTAATGGCCTCGTGAACCTCTCTTTTTGAAGGTGATCGAACAGATGGTCCTGAAGTCCAAAGAGTTGACTGTGCTTTCCCAAGATAGAAATGGGTAAAGCAAGCTAATTGAAGAAGGATAATCTGGTCCATAAGAGACATGAACACATTACCGATATATGAAGATAATATTTCCTGATTTAAATGGAGAGAGAAACTATTCCCCAGTGGGGTCGCCAGAAGCTGTCGGCACTATTTTGCTTAGAGGAGTTGCCTGTTGGAAGCTGTTGGTCACCGGAATCAAAATCTTATCGCCCTCTTCGGAAAGGCGTTTAATTTGCATATATATATATATATATATATATATATATATAGTTTTAGAAAAATATAGAATCAAACTGACCCCATATTTCTCATAGTTTAAATGAAAGAGCACTATACCTCAAACCCTGTATCTATCTCGAAAGATAAACACAAGACTTGAGGGTGAGGTCAATCAAATAAACTAAGAAATATATGACATTCAATTGTTCTGCAAAAATCATTTTATTTGCCAACAATTTTTCCTATTTAATACAAAGAATTAAATGGGGTTTATATTCAGCTGGGTTCGGAAAAGTTTCCTATAAGGACAAGCCCCTATAGTTAATTACATCTTAGATAACTGAAGTCACCTAAGAAAACTCTTGATAAAAATTAGGGAATATTATCTTCAAGGAGTTCAAAAGGATAGAACTTTTCAACGAGATTAGACAAATATCAGTGAAACAAAAATGGCTCAATTTGGAACATTTTGTTGTAGAGTCCAAAGAAGGGAGAACTAAGGGATGTCATAGATATGGAGGAGAACCTCGTTGAATTCCCAATCTTTCCTATGGTTTGGCTTCAATTTTGAGGAGAAATATTTAAGCATTTCATCCTGCCAATTTTATTAATTTAGGTCTTACATTTATGTGAAACTATTACACAAATTGCCTGAAAGATGTGATGGTTTAGGTAGTAACGAACGACAACCTCAGAATCCTAAGACGAGTTAGGGCTTATATTGTATAGCAGAGCCACACAAAGGCCTAAATATGAGTTGATGATTAATGTTGCGCTAGGAAAACAACCTCAAAATCTTATGGATTTGTTGTTTAAGTCTAAGGAAAGATATGTTGTTGTAGAACCTCTTGTTGTTGAAGATGTTCGTGCTGCCCACAACGCTAGCTCCAAGCTCCTTGTCGTGGCGAGTTCAAGTTTTCTAAGGTGTCAGGTTATAATGTCAAATCAGGTGGCCTTATGGTTATGGTTCTTTTAATGTTATGGAGTATGTTAAAGTTAATTATAGTGACACCAATTAGGATCCTACGGTTCCCTCATTC
>JXCR01147414.1:64889-82997 GCA_002079205.1 Phalaenopsis hybrid cultivar
TCCCCATGATAGAGACTATGTCCTCTGATTTTCCAAGGTCAGAGGATATCTCTGTTCTTCTAGCCCTAATCTTCACGCTAAGGAGGCTATTTTGTCTTCTTCTAATTATATAAATCAAAATATCATTTAGAAAATTATGGAACTAGTTTTAGTAGGTTTCCTATGCTAAGGGAAGTATAGAAAATTTATCATGATTTCTTGAATTATCTTGTAAATTTCTATATTTAATTAAAAGTAAATATTTTGTGTTAATTTTTGTAAATTATATACTTATCCAAAATTGACAAATCAATCCCACATTGTTCATAAAAATCATGTTTATCCACTGTAACAATTTTAAAATTATTTAATTAACTTCAAGTATCAAAGTTGATTTTCTAAGGAATCTTGAATTTTTGTACAAAAATAATTATATTGAATTAAATACACTTAGGAAAATTATGAAAAGTGTTTTCTGAGTTCCATGTGATCAGATGGACTTAGGAAAAATAAATATTATTTTTAGAAAAATACTTAACTTTTGAGCTTTATTTTGATTTTAAAAATAGTTAAAAATCTCAAAAATTTTAAAATATTTCAAAATGCTCCTAATGGTTTCCTGATCACTTGGGACTCATTAAAATATTTCTTTTCTAAATTTCCTAAATTAAAAGAAAAATAAAAGCTTAAAAATGAATTTTCCTTATTTTTCCATTAAAATAATTATAATAATTAAAGTAAAAATCATAAAAATACAAAATTTGATTGTCTGAGTTTTATGTGCTCAAAGGAGCTTAATAAAAATACAAAAATAATTTTAGTAATTAAAACATTATTTTATATTTAATTAAATCTTTTAAACTTGTTAATAACTGAATACTAATAATAATAATTTAATTCAAAAAATCATGAAATTTTGTCTACGTATTTCTTTCACCTAGGGAAACCTCTAATAATTTTCTAATAAATAAAAAACTTTATCTTTGAAAGTTAAATAAATCAATTTCTAAAAAAGTTTTGAGAAGTCCACATATTCTCCTCTAACATTATAATTACCATATGGATATGACACTCTAAACCCTCAAAGTCATTTGAGATGTGGTTAATGAGTTATGAGGTGAAGTGCCTCAAAGGCAAAATAGTCATTTTAGACTTTGGTGCCTTAATCAAATTTTAGAATTAACCAAGGGAAAATGGGTAATTTTGATCTTAGTAAACATGCTTAGATGATTGAAATGCAATGGGATTAAAAGGTGGAAACTCACTCACCACCCTTGCTCAACATCATCAAAATCATAAATCTCTTATTCTACATGACTTGGAAGTCGACTAAGATCAAATGATTCTTAAGTGATGGGCTTAAGATAAAAGAAATGATAATTTAATTTTCTAAAGCCCAAAGTTAAGGATGATGAGATCATTCAATAAGAATACATATCAGTTAAATTAAAATTTTGATGCTCACCATTTCACCTATCATGATTGTTAAAGGCTTAGTAGTGACCTAGGCTCAATGTCTAAACTCAATCGATCGGATTTAGAAGATAACATGATTGGTGATTAACATCTTTAAACACTACAAGCTTGACTTTAATTGTGGGCACCATAATCTTTAAATAACATAAATTTGCTTTAGGGGCACCCACTCATATAACCTTTAAATGAAACATCAATTGATTAATTGGGTATTTTATCCTCGGGATAATTAAACTGTCAAGTTTCATTAAGAAACGGGGTAGTCACACTTCGACCTCAGATGATTAATGAAAAACTATGATAAGTTCAAAATGAACTTGGAATATTTCAAGGATCTTCAAAATGGTCCAGGGTCATGCACCAAGCATTTTTGAAATCTATTAGACATTCTGAAGGGCAAATTGAACTTGTCATATTTTGTTCNCGAGATTAGACAAATATCAGTGAAACAAAAATGGCTCAATTTGGAACATTTTGTTGTAGAGTCCAAAGAAGGGAGAACTAAGGGATGTCATAGATATGGAGGAGAACCTCGTTGAATTCCCAATCTTTCCTATGGTTTGGCTTCAATTTTGAGGAGAAATATTTAAGCATTTCATCCTGCCAATTTTATTAATTTAGGTCTTACATTTATGTGAAACTATTACACAAATTGCCTGAAAGATGTGATGGTTTAGGTAGTAACGAACGACAACCTCAGAATCCTAAGACGAGTTAGGGCTTATATTGTATAGCAGAGCCACACAAAGGCCTAAATATGAGTTGATGATTAATGTTGCGCTAGGAAAACAACCTCAAAATCTTATGGATTTGTTGTTTAAGTCTAAGGAAAGATATGTTGTTGTAGAACCTCTTGTTGTTGAAGATGTTCGTGCTGCCCACAACGCTAGCTCCAAGCTCCTTGTCGTGGCGAGTTCAAGTTTTCTAAGGTGTCAGGTTATAATGTCAAATCAGGTGGCCTTATGGTTATGGTTCTTTTAATGTTATGGAGTATGTTAAAGTTAATTATAGTGACACCAATTAGGATCCTACGGTTCCCTCATTCTGGTACCATTATTTTCTATTAGATTCACTTAGTCCAAATGAATTTACTAAACTCAATTTAATGAGTTCCATACTTTCATTTAGACCGTGGGAAGCCTCGTTAGCAACCGTAGGTCACCTCCTCTGAGGGATTCCCGATCATCCGATAGATACGTCTTAATTTAGTTGAATTGTGGTTTTGTGATGTTTGTGATTAAATTTTGAGTTTTCTTATATTTTGAATGTTGTGGCAGTGAATTTTATTTTGGTTGATTTTAGTTTTGGTTTTGGTTTTGGGTTTTGCGGCTATCCTAACAGTTTTGGTTTTCATGCAGGGTGACATCATTGTTTAACATGCAAGTTTGTGTTTTTATTCATACATGCAGATGAGTAAGTACAGCAACGTACTGGAATGTAAAGTATGGGAAACTAGAAATGCAGGTAAAATAAATTACAATAAAAGCGTACCTGAATGGTCTTCCCGACATCTTCAAATGAAACTCAAAATGCATGCAAGAGTATTTATATATCAAAAGCATTTTATATAAAGCGGGGAAATAAGGTTCTGGTGATCTACCAAATCCTAAATCATATCTTGGTGAGCCTCATTAATTTGATTAAAGATGATTTTATTAAGCAAACATACGAAGTTTAGTAGACCTCCGAGGTATCCAAAAGTTCAGGATAAAGAAACAGATCCATGCTTCCCTCTCACCACTTGATGAGAATTCTTGAGCTCATTTAAACTTATTATGTTGCTTAATAATTCATCCTTTGAATACATCCAATGCTCAGTGAACATTAACGTTTCAATTATCCCTAAGAGTAAGGTTATTATCATTTGTCATTTAATTTGAGAATTATGTGGGTGAAGACCCTTAAAGGGGCAAATTAACGTTATTAAGACACTTAGCCAATTTTAGTTTTAACTTGTGCTTGTAGTGTTTTAAAGGTATTCAATTTTTAGTTACATTCACTTTTCTAATCCTCATTTAACCAAATTTGATTTAGCTTAGGTCACTACTAAGCCCTTAAGACCTTGGTGGATATATTACTAATTTTTGAAAGAAATTGAATTTTATGTGATAATAATTCATTATCAAAACATTTAAATGTCATTTGAATACCAAATAGTGGAATTAAATTAGTGAGTTATTAACATCCAAAATCATACCCCTAAGTCTAAGATCATTTAATTTAATAAACTTTCNATTCATTATCAAAACATTTAAATGTCATTTGAATACCAAATAGGGGTATTAAATTAGTGAGTTATTAACATCCAAAATCATACCCCTAAGTCTAAGATCATTTAATTTAATAAACATTCAAATTTTAATAATTTAGAAAATAACAAATTTATCCTTTAATTAAGAAAAGTTAGATTGGTTTATACCAATTAATTCCTTCTATTTTAATCATCTAAATGTGTTAATTAAGATCAAAGATTTCCCATTTTCCCTTCTTGAATTAAGCCTAAATGTTAATTAAGACTAANTTTCAAATTTTAATAATTTAGGAAATAACAAATTTATCCTTTAATTAAGAAAAATTAGATTGGTTTCTACCAATTAATTCCTTCTATTTTAATCATCTGAATGTGTTAATTAAGATCAAAGATTTCCCATTTTCCCTTCTTGAATTAAGCCTAAATGTTAATTAAGACTAAATTTCTAAAATTATACATTTGCCCCTACAACTCTATCACTTCATAATTCATCAAATTTAATTCAAATAACTTTGGAATTTTTATCCTACCTCACTCATGAGTGAATTAAGACATCAGAAGAGAAAATATGATTTTTCAAATTTTAATTTAATTTATATGATTATTTATATGCAAAAATTGGATTTTTCCAAGAAAATTCAATAACTTGACCAAGACAAAGCCTAATCACTTGAGATTTTTACTTGAAGTAGAAGTAGACTAGATAACCACTTGGACTAAATTTCATGATTTTTTCAATTTTATTTCAATTACTAGAATTATTTTAATATTTGGATTATTAATTAATTATAAAATATTTTAATGGTGGAAAATTAAGTTTTACATTTTTCTTAAATCTCGCCAAGGTCAAGGAACCTAGAAAACCAAATTTTTTATTTTTCAAAGCTTTCTTTGAATTATTAGAATTATTTTAGTGAGAAATTAAAGAAAATCTATTTTTAGCCTTTAAAAATTATTTTTGAGCTTTAAAATTCAATATCCTTACCTAGAAAATTAGGNGCATGGGTGAATTAAGACATCAGAAGAGAAAATCTGATTTTTCAAATTTTGATTTAATTTATATGATTATTTATATGCAAAAATTGGATTTTTCAAAGAAAATTCAATAACTTGACCAAGACAAAGCCTAATCACTTGAGATTTTTACTTGAAATAGAAGTAGACTAGATAACCACTTGGACCAAATTTCATGATTTTTTCAGTTTTATTTCAATTACTAGAATTATTTTAATTTTTGGATTATTAATTAATTATAAAATATTTTAATGGTGGAAAATTATGTTTTACATTTTTCTTAAATCTCGCCAAGGTCAAGGAACCTAGAAAACCAAATTTTACATTTTTCAAAGCTTTATTTGAATTATTAGAATTATTTTAGTGATAAATTAAGGAAAATCTATTTTTAGCCTTTAAAAATTATTTTTGAGCTTTAAAATTCAATATCCTTACCTAGAAAATTAGGAAAAATATTACAATTGCTCGAAAGGGCTTAGGAAACAATTTAGAACATTTTAATGAATTTTATTCATTTTGTGATTTTTATTAATTTTTCATTATTTAAATATTTAAAATATGCTTAAAAATGAAATTTTTACTTTAATTACAATTATATTTTTAGAAAATATCTCTGATCATAGAGAACTCACAAAAAACCAATTTTATAATTTTTAAAAATCAGTGAACAGAGGAGAGCATTGTGGATAAAAAATAAAAATTATTTTCTTATTCCTTTATTTTTAATAAATTAAATACCATCTGTAGTATTNAAAATTTTTACTTTAATTACAATTATATTTTTAGAAAATGTCTCTGATCATAGAGAACTCACAAAAACCAATTTTATAATTTTTAAAAATCAGTGAACAGAGGAGAGTATTGTGGATAAAAAATAAAAATTATTTTCTTATTCCTTTATTTTTAATAAATTAAATACCATCTGTAGTATTTTAATTCATTATGATCAAACATTGCTCACCATGGCTTGAAATTTTTGAGGGTTTACTCCCCATGATAGAGACTATGTCCTCTGATTTTCCAAGGTCAGAGGATATCTCTGTTCTTCTAGCCCTAATCTTCACGCTAAGGAGGCTATTTTGTCTTCTTCTAATTATATAAATCAAAATATCATTTAGAAAATTATGGAACTAGTTTTAGTAGGTTTCCTATGCTAAGGGAAGTATAGAAAATTTATCATGATTTCTTGAATTATCTTGTAAATTTCTATATTTAATTAAAAGTAAATATTTTGTGTTAATTTTTGTAAATTATATACTTATCCAAAATTGACAAATCAATCCCACATTGTTCATAAAAATCATGTTTATCCACTGTAACAATTTTAAAATTATTTAATTAACTTCAAGTATCAAAGTTGATTTTCTAAGGAATCTTGAATTTTTGTACAAAAATAATTATATTGAATTAAATACACTTAGGAAAATTATGAAAAGTGTTTTCTGAGTTCCATGTGATCAGATGGACTTGGGAAAAATAAATATTATTTTTAGAAAAATACTTAACTTTTGAGCTTTATTTTGATTTTAAAAATAGTTAAAAATCTCAAAAATTTTAAAATATTTCAAAATGCTCCTAATGGTTTCCTGATCACTTGGGACTCATTAAAATATTTCTTTTCTAAATTTCCTAAATTAAAAGAAAAATAAAAGCTTAAAAATGAATTTTCCTTATTTTTCCATTAAAATAATTATAATAATTAAAGTAAAAATCATAAAAATACAAAATTTGATTGTCTGAGTTTTNCAAAATATTTCAAAATGCTCCTAATGGTTTCCTGATCACTTGGGACTCATTAAAATATCTTTTTTCTAATTTTCCTAAATTAAAAGAAAATTAAAAGCTTAAAAATAAATTTTCCTTATTTTTTCCATTAAAATAATTATAATAATTAAAGTAAAAATCATAAAAATACAAAATTTGATTGTCTGAGTTTTATGTGCTCAAAGGAGCTTAATAAAAATACAAAAATAATTTTAGTAATTAAAACATTATTTTATATTTAATTAAATCATTTAAACTTGTTAATAACTGAATACTAATAATAATAATTTAATTAAAAAAATCATGAAATTTTGTCTACGTATTTCTTTCACCTAGGGAAAGCTCTAATAATTTTCTAATAAATAAAAAACTTTATCTTTGAAAGTTAAATAAATCAATTTGTAAAAAAGTTTTGAGAAGTCCACATATTCTCCTCTAACATTATAATTACCATATGGATATGACACTCTAAGCCCTCAAAGTCATTTGAGTTGTGGTTAATGAGTTATGAAATGAAGTGCCTCAAGGGCAAAATAGTCATTTTAGACTTTGGTGCCTTAATCAAATTTTAGAATTAACCAAGGTAAAATGGGTAATTTTGATCTTAATAAACATGCTTAGATGATTGAAATGCAATGGGATTAAAAGGTGGAAACTCACTCACCACCCTTGCTCAACATCATCAAAATCATAAATCTCTTATTCTACATGACTTGGAAGTCGACTAAGATCAAATGACTCTTAAGTGATGGGCTTAAGATAAAAGAAATGATAATTTAATTTTCTAAAGCCCAAAAGTTAAAGATGATGAGATCATTCAATAAGAATACAATCAGTTAAATTAAAATTTTGATGCTCACAATTTCATCTATCATGATTGTTAAAGGCTTAGTAGTGACCTAGGCTCAATGTCTAAACTCAATCGATCGGATTTAGAAGATAACATGATTGGTGATTGACATCTTTAAACACTACAAGCTTGACCTTAATTGTGGGCACCATAATCTTTAAATAGCAAAAATTTGCTTTAGGGGCACCCACTCATATAACCTTTAAAAGAAACATCAATTGATTAATTGGGTATTTTATCCTCGGGATAATTAAATTGTCAAGTATTATTAAGAAACAGGATAGTCACACTTCGACCTCAGATGATTAATGGAAAACTATGATAAGTTCAAAATGAACTTGGAATATTTCAAGGATCTTCAAAATGGTCCAAGGTCATGCACCAAGCATTTTTGAAATCTATTAGACATTCTGAAGGGCAAATTGAACTTGTCATATTTTGTTCTAAAATCATCTACTATGATCTTCTGAAACTCAATAAAATCATAGCTTTGGGTTTGGTAGCTAAACCTTTGTCTACTCCTCCAATTTAAATTCCTCACAAAATTATAGACATGTCTTGCCAATAATATCCTTTCAGGTGATGGAATGAGAAGAATTGACAGGTACAGTTTTAAATTAATGCATTTACCTTTTTTTATGCTTCTTGCCTCGAGCTTGCATGTCAAAAAACGATGTCACCCTGCATGAAAATCAAAACTGTTTGGATAACCGTAAAACCAAAACCAAAACTAAAATTAATCATAATAAAATTCACCGCCACAACATTCAAAATAATAAAACAACTCAAAATTTAATCAGAAACATCATAAAGCAACAATTGCAATTAAATTAAAACGTCTCTATCGGATGATCGGAAACCCCTCGGAGGAGGTATCCTACGGTTGCTAACGAGATTTCCCATGGTACAAATGAAAGTAAAGAACCCATTAAGTTTAGTTTAGTAAATTCATTTGGACTAAGTGGATCTAAAAGAAAATAGTGGTGACGGAATAAGGGAACCGTAGGATCCTAACCGGTGTCACTCTAATCAACTTTAATATGCCCCATAAAATTTAATGAACCATAACCATAAGAACATTTGATTTGAAATCATAACCTGACACATAAGGAAACTTAAACTCATCATGGCAAGGAGCTTGGAGCTAGGATTGTAGGCAACATCGCCATCTTCAACAGCAAAACATGTCTTCATCAGCTAAACCACTCCTTAGAATTAAACAACAAGCCATAAGATTTTGTGGTTGTTTGCTTATGCAACATAAATCCTTAACTTATTTTTAGGCCTTTTGTATATCTCTAATTTACAATATAATCCCTAACTCATCTAAGGATTTCAAGGTTACGTTCGTCACAACCTAAATTCTCACATCTTCCAGACCATTTGTGTGATCGTTTCACATGAATGTAAGTTCTAAAAAAATAAAATTGACAGGATGAAACATTTAAATTTTTCTATCCAAACCTTAAACCAAACATTAGGATAGCTTAGGAAGTCACTGAGGTTCTCCTCAGGATCTGTGACATCCCCTAGTTCTTCCTTCTTTGGACTCCACAACAAAATGTTTCAAATTTGGTTATTCCCCTTTCACACCTCTTTATCTGATTTTGTTGAAATGTTATATCCTTTTGACCACTTTGAAAATAATATTCCTTAATTTTTATCGAGATTTTTCTTAGGTGACTTCGGTTATCCAAGATGTAATTAATTATAATGGCTAGCCCTTATAGGTAGCTTTTTTTACCCCAACTTAATATAAACCCTATTTAATTTTTCATATTAAATAGGGAAAATTTTTGGCAAATAAAATGGTTTTCACAGATAAAATGGATATTACATATTTCTTAGTTTATTTGATCGTGTCTCACCCTCAAGTCTTGTGTTTAACTTTTGGGATAAATAAATGGCTGGAGGTGTAGTGCTATTTCATTTGAACTATGAAAGATATGGGATCAGTTTGATTTCATATTTTTCTAAACTTATATATAAATATATTTAAATTAAATGTCTTTCCGAAGCGGGCGACGAGATTCCGATTCCGGTGACCAACAACTTCCAACAGGCAACTCCATAACCAAAATTGTGCTGACATTGAGAGATGAGTTTCATTATGAGTACACTACATTTGATACTTTTGATTCTACATTAAATGAAGTTATAGCTTATCTGACTAATGGAAGAGGAGTTTTGAAGATGAAGAATGATAATAAGATAAACTTCTCTACTTCTAGACTAAATGTTCATTCTAAAGTGTGGCATTATTTTATTTTTGCTTAACTCTTTCCAAGAAAATCATCCGAGTAAGTCACTAAGTGAGAGCTAATTTAAATTTCTACATTCAAAAAAGGAAGAAATTAAACATTGGTTCCCTTATCTATCAGAATGCCCATACTTCTTCTGGAGGTGGCACTACTGGAGGTTTAAGTTACCCATATTTGATTTTTACTCTATATGACCAATCTAGAGTGGGGTATGATAGATCTGAAGAATTGATACAATCACTTAAACCTATTAGTACATTTAGTGTTCATACATATGAGTTTCATGCTAGACAGAAAGCTAGAGGTAAGAGTAGTGATATACCTTCTACTTCAGCTTCTCGACCTTTTACATCCCACACTAACTTTTTAGAGAATGTTATTGAGCAGATACTTAATTAACATGGCAATATTTTGATAATTAGGAATCATATGAGAGCCATTGAGGCAATAAATTATCATAATGATGGGTACATACAAAGGAAAGTAGATTATGAAATTGCTTATAGTAAAGCCATGATAAGGTATTTGAGGGGCAATCATAATGTAGAATTCCCTACATGCCCCTGTTTTACACCCTATGAGCCTGAAGTAGAATTTTATGAAGAAGATGAAGATGAGGAGGAGGATGATGATGAGTGCTTTACTTTCAATCTTATTTTATGTAGTTTGATGTTATTTTCATGTAGTTGTTAGTAGGTGAACTCTATTTTTGAGTTATATGTATTTTAAACAGGTGTTAAACTTTTTATGTTTAGTGTTGATTATCTGTTTTTTGTTTCAGTGTTGTTTATTTTTGCAATTTGTTGCTTAGGTTTAGAGTTCTTCTTTAGCAAATCTTTTTTATATATCATGTTTTACATAATATTTTATACCTTTTTCTTTTAAATTGGTACCTGCAAAGTTTTAAGTTCAAAGCTCTCTAAAGGTTAGTTTTATTTAAATGCATTTTATGTTTTCTTTTTACCTTCATTTTTGTATTAAATGCTTTATCAATTAAAAACTTATGTTTGGGGGGAAAAANAGTGTTAAACTTTTTATGTTTAGATGTTGATTATCTATTTTTTTTTTCAGTGTTGTTTATTTTTGCAATTTGTTGCTTAGGTTTAGAGATCTTCTTTACTTAGCAAATCTTTTTTATATATCATGTTTTACATAATATTTTATACCTTTTTCTTTTTAAATTGGTACCTGCAAAGTTTTAAGTTCAAAGCTCTCTAAAGGTTAGTTTTATTTAAATGCATTTTATGTTTTTTTTTTACCTTCATTTTTGTATTAAATGCTTTATCAATTAAAAATTTATGTTTGGGGGGAAAAAAATTTAAAAGAAACTAAACTTTATTTGTCCTTAATAAACTATAATTTAAAATTAATTTTAACATAACTTTTGGTATCAAAGGTCAACTTAAAAATAACTATATTTTTGAATTTATAATATGAGTACAAACCTAGCTAAAAATCTTTAATAATGAAGGTTAGTTCTAAAATATAAGATATTTAGTATCAAATTATAAGGTTATTTGTGTACTACTTAAAGTAAAGGAAATTGTATTCTTGAAATATTAAGAGAGTCTTAGAGTTATATAAAAAAAGAAAAAATTGAGACTTCATGAAAAATCTTTTTCAAAGCTAATATGCATTTATAAATAAGTTATATATGAGGTTTCTAACTTTAAGAAGAGGATAGTGAAGTTCAAAATTATTTAAGGCTATCCAGATATAGTAATCCTCACATGAAAAAGAAATTAAAAAAGGGGAATTGAAAATGATCCTAAAAGATAAAATAAAAGAAAAAGGAAAAAAGAGAAAAAGAAAAGCAAAAAAATGTGAGGAGAAGCCTAATAAAAAATTGACTTCACATGAATCAACTTAAGGGAAGAGGCTTATATTCATTTCTAAGCTGATATTAAAATATTAGCATCTTTACTAATGAAGTTCTCATGAAGTTCTTTTTTATATAGTTCTTCTAAGCATCCTTATTATGATGTATTAAAATTATAATGAATAGGAAACCAAAGCTCTTAGACTTAAGTTCTAGAGATTTTTATATTTTTAATTTTAACTTAAGTTATTAAAATTTTCTAAAGTCATACTATTATCTTTATAAAATAAAAACTTTTGAAGTTTTTAAGTGATGCTCACTACCTTAAGTCATATTTTTTTTATGTAGTAAAAAAGTTACTTGAGGACAAGTAATAGTTAAGTTTGGGGGATTTTGATACACCAAAAAATATTCAATTTTTTATAAGTATTTAAGGCTTATATTTGGTGATATTGCACTTTAAAAGAATGTATTTTCATGTTTTCTTGTAGGTAAACTAAGTCTAGGTATTTGGAGCTTAAAGGATGTAAAAAGTACAAAATTTGGAAACAAAAGTGGAGTTTTCCAAAAATTAAATTATCGCCTAGGCGCCAGAATACATAGAANCTTTTTATAAGTATTTAAGGATTATATTTGGTGATATTGCACTTTAAAAGAATGTATTTTCATGTTTTCTTGTATGTAAACTAAGTCTAGGTATTTGGAGCTTAAAGGATGTAAAAGGTACAAAATTTGGAAACAAAAGTGGAGTTTTCCAAAAATTAAATTATCGCCTAGGCGCCAGAATACATAGAAGATGACGCCTTGGCGCCAAAGACAGTTATTTTGACAAATGCATTGAATTTGAATGGATTTTGAAGAGTTCTTATGGAGACTTTTGAGAAATTCATACCTATATTATAAAATAGTTTTTTAATGTGAAAATGAGTGAGTGACATGTGTCTTAGGGGTGTGTGTTGAATGTTAGTGAGTGGAGCATGAGTTCCAAGTTGTGGGAGAGTATTTTAAGTGTCTCTAAGAGTTGAAAGAGGAGAGAGAAAGTGAAAGNATTTTGACAAATGCATTGAATTTGAATGGATTTTGAAGAGTGCTTATGGAGACTTTTGAGAAATTCATACCTATATTATAAAATAGTTTTTTAATGTGAGAATGAGTGAGTGACATGTGTCTTAGGGGTGTGTGTTGAATGTTAGTGAGTGGGGCATGAGTTCCAAGTTGTGGGAGAGTATTTTAAGTGTCTCTAAGAGTTGAAAGAGGAGAGAGAAAGTGAAAGATTCTTCTTCCTTACATTTCTAATAAAAATTTGAGTGTTATTGTAAATAGAGAAATAGATTCAAAGGAACTTTCTTGGGAAGGGATCGAGTTAAGTTGTTTTATTTTTCTTTCTTATTTTGTCAACTTGTTTTTATATAAAAAATCTAAGTTTTGTTGTATCTTACTCATAAATTCTGAGTAGATTTAATTATCCTTCTCCATACAAAGAGAAATAGTCATGTGAAGAATCAAGATTGTTGAGCAATATTTTAATTTCATATTTTTGATGATTTAAACTTAAGACTTTATTTACTTTTTTATCTAGCCAGCTGAATTGTCAAAAGTTATTGTGAAACATACGATTTGAGAGGGCTATGATCTCTATAACAAAGTAAGAATCATATTTGATTTCATTAATGAGAATGTATTCCATGTGGTTAAGTGCAAATAAATCAGGAAATATTCATTGATGGGGGTGTTTGAAAACTAAAGTGAGATGTTAGCCCTCAGGCGAAGGTAATGTGGGAACTCCCAGCCTAACCGCAGATTTAGGGACTAAATACTAGATTAGATAATGCTTTTTATCGCTTGTAAAAAGGATAAAGAATATAATTGCTCCGATTCAACACAATATAATTTTCTTCATTTTAATGATTTATTGACTATAAGCTCATTGAAAGGGAAAGGATGCTTTCTTAAATTTGAACGTTTTGTCACAAAACCTAATTTATTTTTTTGTAAATTTAGCTTTGAAGTTTAGAGATTAGTGTATTAAACGTAGTTTCATCAGTGGTGTTAAGCAAGTTTGGACCTATTTTCTTGTTTAAGTTTTCCATAGTTTAAATATTGTGCTTTTGCTTGATTTTCCAAACAAAGTTTCACCTCCTTGTGTGATCAATACTTGAGACTCCATTAGAGCCCTTTATTACTTGAGAATATGTATACTTTTATTTGTAACCTAATGACGATTTGAAATTGAAAGTATACCTTAATTCACTAGGAGTGGCAGCTTTAGATATTTTAAAGGAAAAAACTTATTATACTGATGTAAATTTTATTATGGTTAATTTGCATATTTTTTATTATAGTTGTCGTGTGTGTTGTGGTGTTGAAAAACATTTACAATGCAAAGCAAAAACCTGCATCAAAGAGCAATATTTTACTCTAAAAAGAAATACAAAATGTCGACCCAAGGGAATTTTGAGGACTTGTCGAGATTGCTCTACAAGTATGATCAGTGCTAATTTTGAAAGGAAATGAAGCAGATCTAGCAAAGCACTCCATCAATGGAGTTCCACGAAGAATAATTTCAGTTACATTACGAAGGATGGACGATAATAAGGTACCACATGGATATCGGCCTGACCTAGACTTAGAAGGACTACGTCCACTCAAGTTGTGAGATAGTTGTACCTCTAAGTATAAGTAAGGAGATTTTTGCCATGAAGCGTGGCTTAGGAGGTTAGCTTGATCACAAGATGGCCTTAGGGGATAGATAGTTGTACCTCTAGAACAACGAGAATATGACATAGGAGATTACAGTTTCTATTTGGATATACTCATGATGTTGCTTTGGGTAGTGTCAGCATATGATCCGTTATGTTGCATTTTAGAAAAGAATTAACAAAGATCATTTCTTATTGCTTTTGCATGAGTTGTTGAACAACAACATTTATGCAATCGATAAAAAGCTGCAAGACCATATGTTAGTCCCAAACTATAATGAACAAAGAATGATACAAAGAAAGTCCGACAATAAATGAAATTAAAATTTAAATTTAAAAGAGAATGAAAAAACATCAAATTTGGAAAATATCTTAATAATAAGAGAAAATGATGAAAATAATAAACAAGTTTACTTGAAACTCCGCACTCTTTGCAACACAAATTCAACCATTTGCACAAATTTCCACAAATTCCACTCTCAAAAGATTCCTAAACTCTGCACGAAATGTCCATTACTTTTCACATTTCTTTCTACCAAGTTTTCAACTCTCACAAATCTTCAGGTTCTGTACCTAAATTCTAATTCCCATCATGGGATACGTACCAAAATTATGATTCCCCTCCACTACCTCTTGGGTTGGATGTGTGTCCCTGCGCTTTCCTTCTTATTATAGCAAAATCAATTTCTCAAGGTCGGTACCTAATTTCCAGTTATCATTTTGGGGTCGAAACCTAAATTTGATTCCCATCCTGGGATCAATACCTAAATTATGACTCCGCTACCTCTTGTGTTGGATGTGAATCCCTTAGCTTTCCATCCCAATGTAGCAAAATCATATTCTCAAGTTCAATACCAAAATTTTGATTCTCTTTCAGGGGTCAGAACCTAAATTTAGATTCTCATCCTGTGATTAATACCTAAATTTTGATTCCATTCTGTTAACACTTGGCCTGGATGTAAGTCCCTGAGCTTTTCTTCCCAATATAGCAAAATCAAATTCTCGAGGTTGGTACCAAAATTTTGATTCTTATTCCGGGGTTGGTACCTAAATTCTAATTCCAATCTCGTGGGCAGTACCTAAATTATGATTCCCTTCTTTACCTCTTGGTTTGGATGTGAATCCCTGAGCTTTTTTTCCCAAATTTTGGGGTTGGTACCAATATTTTAATTCTCATTCCGGGGTTGGTACCTAAATTCCAATTTTCATCTCAGAATCAGTACCTAAATTCTAGTTCTGACTGCTACCTCTTGAGCTAGATGTGAGTCCCGAGCTTTTTATCCCAATGTAGAAAAATCAATTTCTCGAGGTCGGTACCTAATTTCTAATTCTCATTGTGGGGTTGGTACATAAATTCCAATTCTCATCTCGAGGTCAGTACCTAAATTCTGATTCCCTTCGCTACCTCTTAGGTTGGATGTGTGTCCCCAAGTTTTTCTTCCCAATGTAGCAAAATCAAATTCTAGAAATCGTTGTAACTAAATTCCGAGTCTCATTCTGGGGTTAGTACGTAAATTCTAATTCCCATCTTGGGGCCAGTACCTAAATTCTAATTCCCTTCTGTCACCTCATGAGTTGGATGTGGGTCATTGTGCTTTCCTTCCAAATGTGACATTCTCAGCAATTTGAGAAAGGTGTGAGACCCTCTTAAATGGATTAAGACATCCTATTCTCTTCTCAGCAATTCAAGATAGGTGTGAGACCCCCATAAATTGAGAAAGGCATCCTATTATCATCTCATCACCACTCGTCACCTCTTAAGTTGGATGTGAGTCCTTATGCTTTCCATCTTAATTGTGCACTCTCTACACTTTTGTTACCTCTTTGATTGGATGTGAGTCCCTCTGCTTTCCTTCCTAACGTAGCACGTCTTTTGCTCTTCAGTCCTTGAGTTGGATATGAGTCCCTGTGCATTCAATATCAACTTGGTCTTTTCACTTTTCTATATTTAAAATTCTGCAAGATAACATATCTAATTCAAAATTCTAATCTAAATCAAAATCTAAATTCAAATTGAAAACAAATTGATCTTATGATGACTATCAAGTTCCCAACATGGAACCTTGATGGTCGGCCATCTAAATTCATAAAACGCCCCTTTATATGAACCAAGATCATCATTAAAATTTCACAACTTCAATCGAAGGTTCACCTGCTACTCCCCAGCAAAAGCCTTCTTCACTCGTTCTATGTTTTGTTCTGAGTTTGTTGGCTTAGAACATCTGTGTTGGTTTTGTTTATCTTTTCGGTCAACACCAATATGTGCGATGTGATCGTCATGCACACCACACCTATTGAGTTCCATTTGTTACATCACTTTTGTTGATGTCTAGTCTTTCTTTTTTAAGGGCCTAAAATCTAATAATAGGACTTTCTTGTTGATTATCCTAAAGGGCTAATGATGGAACCCTACCACATTAGAAATTTTGACATCTCTTTGCTTTGCTTGGAGTTTCACATGTTTAGTTTTGACCTCCAGCACCTAGAAGGTTGAAAGCAACATGGGAGAGCTGAAGAGGAATCTCCATAGTATTGTTAGGCCTTAGGGTTAGCCCTGGCTGGCTAGGTTTTGGTCTTGGTCAGACATTCACACACTCAAGCACTCAAATATCCTCCACTTAGCCTATTTCCCTACTCATTCCAAAACTCATGTGAGTGGTCCCCAAGCTCTTAACCTTTGTCTAGAGTTGCTAAGACCAACACATAGAGGATCCAAAATGGGCTTTCCCTTGGTTTTACTGAATAAAAAGGGTAATATTATGATTATAATCTTCAATAAACTGCAATTTCACCTAAACACCAAACTTTGGTCTTTTGCCCCTAAATTTTTCAAAAATTATCAAAAAGCCCATAGACCCTAATTTTCCCAAAATTGCCCTAATTGTCAATTCTCACCAAAAAATCATATCAAACCATTCCAAATCATTCAATATGCCCAAAGTACCCCAATTTTTCAAAAATTCCTAAAATACCCTTACATCACCCAAAATTTCCAAAATAACCCCCATTTCCCAAAATTTGCCAAAATTTCCAAAATCATTTCAAACCTCACCTAAACCAATCCTAACCACCAAATGACCCCAATTGCACCTAAATCCACAAAAATTAGCTAAAATTCCCAAATTACCCCCAAGTGAATAAAATCATAACCACTTAATGACCCCAATTAAGCCCTCCTTCTTCCTTTATTTAAACCACTAATCTCAGAGGCAAAAGGGGACATGTTCCAAATTCTATGGGAAACTCTGTCAATTTGTTCCCAAAGCTTCTGACAACCTTNGTGGAAACTTTACATAAACTCGAAAAAGAAGAAGGCACAATAAATGCGGTTGTAAATATCAATGAAGACTGGCGAAAGCCATTAATAGAATATTTGCATACTAGAAAGCTGTCAGAGGATAAGTCCGAGGCGGAAAGCCATTAATAGAATATTTGCATACTGGAAAGCTGCCAGAGGATAAGTCCGAGGCAAACTAGATTATAAAAAGAGCTTTGTCATATGCTCTCATGAATGGTGTTCTCTACAGGAGATCATTCGATCATAATATTTGCATACTGGAAAGCTGCCAGAGGATAAGTCCGAGGCAAACCAGATTACAAAGAGACTTTCATATGCTCTCATGAATGGTGTTCTCTATAGGAGATCATTCGATCAAATGTGGCTACGGACTTCATAAATGGTGTTCTCTATAGGAGATCATTCGATCAAATGTGGCTACGGTGTCTGAGCAGTTGCCAGAGGATAAGTCCGAGGCAAACCAGATTACAAAAAGAGCTTTGTCATATGCTCTCATATGTCAGAGGATAAGTCCGAGGCAAACCAAATTACAAAGAGAGCTTTGTCATATGCTCTCATAAATCGTTCTCTATAAGAGATCATTCAATCAAATGTGGCTATGGTGTTTGAGTAGAGCCGAGGCATAGCATATTGTTAAAGAAATGCATGCCGGATTGTGTGGTGCTCACCAGTCGGGACCAAAGATGAAAATGAAAAT
>JXCR01147414.1:91506-152721 GCA_002079205.1 Phalaenopsis hybrid cultivar
TTTTCAAAATTAATACACACACTTAATACATTCACTTAGGTCTTAAGGACTTAGTCGTGAACTTAAGTTGAAATCCACTTATTAAAAGAGGATTAGAAAAATCAACAAAATCGAACTCTTTTAAAACACCACAAGTCCAGTTAGGACTAAAAATTTGGCCAAGTGTTCATAGTCACTAATTTGCCCCTTTAGGGTCTTCACCCACATAATTTTATGATTACCTTATTCTTGGGAATAATCAAGACATCAATGTTCACTACCTTATTCTTGGGAATAATCAAGACATCAATGTTCACTGAGCATCAGGATATTCAGGATGTTTACACTATTCTTAGGGATAATCAAGACATCAATATTCACTGAGCATCAGGATATTCAGGATGATTATTAAGCAACATAATAAAATTTAAACGAACCCAAGGCCTTTTACTAGACATTAAGAAGGTTGCACAACATATAAAGTTTAAATGAACTCAAGTCATTTTACCACATATTAAGAAGGTTGCATGGACCTGCTCCCTACTCTTAACCTGGTGAATACCTTAGGGATCTACTAAACTTANTATAAAATAGTATAATTTACCCCCACAACATTTCAAAAATATAATACAACTCAAAATTCAATCACAAACATCACCAACAATACAACTTCAACTAAATTAATACGTCTCTATTGGAAGACCGGGAACCTCTCGGAGGAGGTAACCTACGGTTGCTAATGAGGCTTCCCAAGGTCTAAATGAAATTATGGAACTTATTAAGTTGAGTTTAATAAATTCATTTAGACTAAGTGATGTCTAAATGAAATTATGGAACTCATTAAGTTGAGTTTAGTAAATTCATTTGGATTAAGTGATCCACGGTCTAGATGAAATTATGGAACTCATTAAGTTGAGTTTAGTAAATTCATTTGGACTAAGTGATTCCAATGAAAAATAGTAGTACCGGGACGATGGAACCGTGGGATCTTGACCGGTGTCACTTTAATAAACTTTAATATGCCCATAATAAAATTCAATAGTGGTGCCGGGACGATGGAACCGTGGGATCTTGACCGGTGTCGCTTTAATCAACTTGTAGTGGTGCCGGGACGATGGAACCGTGGGATCTTGACCGGTGTCGTTCTAATCAACTTTAATACTATGGAACTCATTAAGTTGAGTTTAGTAAATTCATTTGGACTAAGTGATTCCAATAAAAAATATGGAACTCATTAAGTTGAGTTTAGTAAATTCATTTGGACTAAGTGATTCCAATAGAAAATATTAGTGCCGGGACGACGAAACCGTGGGATCTTGACCGGTGTCACTTTAATAAACTTTAATATGGCTACCGGGACGACGGAACCGTGGGATCTTGACCGGTGTCGCTTTAATCAACTTTAATATGCCCGTGCCGGGACGATGGAACCGTGGGATCTTGACCGGTGTCACTTTAATATGCCCATAATAAAATTTAAAGAACTTTAACTATAGGGTCGGGACGACGGAACCGTGGGATCTTGACCTAATTTGACATTATAACCAAATGATTTAGAAAACTTGAACTCTGCTACAACGAGGAGCTTGGAGCTTACATGGTGGGCAGCCCGACTATCTTCAACAACATGAGGATCTACAACAACATATTCTTTCTTAGCTGTAAACAACAAAGCCATAAGAATTCGAGGTTATTTTCCTAGTGCAACAGAAATTGTCAAACACATCTTTTAAGCATTTGTACAATCCTGTTGTACAATCTAAGCCCTAACTTGCCTTAGGATTCCGAGGTTGTCATTTGTTATGACTTAAATCCTCACATCTTCAAGGTTATTTGTGTTGATTGCTTCACACAAATATAAATCCTAATAAATAAAAATTGCAGGATGAAACATCTAAATGATTTCTCCTAAACTGAAGCCAAATAATAGGATAGCTTGGGAAGTCACCGAAGTTCTCCTTCAGATCTGTGACATCCTCTAATGTTTCCTCCTTTGGACTCCAAAACAAAATGTTCCAAATTTGAACCAATCCCCTTTCACACTTCTTATTCCAATATCTTTGAAATATCCTTATCATTTGTACTCCTTGAAGATAATTTTTCTTAACTTTTATCGAGAGTATTCATAGGTAACTTCAGTTATCTATGATGTAATTAACTATAGGGGCTTGCCCTTATAAGAAGGTTTTTCCGAACCCAACATAATATAAACCTTATTTAATTGCTTATATTAAATAGAGAAATTTGTCGGCCAATACATTGGTTTCGTAGACCAAATGGATGTCATAATTTTCTCTAGTTTATTTGATCTAGCCTCACCCTCAATTCTTGTGTTCATCCTTCGGGATAGATACAAGATTTGAGGTAAAACGCTCATTCATCTAAACTATGAAAATTATGGGGTCAGTTTGACTTCATCTTTTTCAAAATTAAAATTTAAAAAAAAAAGATGTCCTTCCGAAGCGGGCAACGGGATTTCAATGCCGATGACCGACAGCTTCTTACGGGCAAACCCCACACCAAAAATAGTGCCGACAGTGATAATAATTCATTATCAAAACATTTAAATGTCATTTGAATACCAAATAGGGGTATTAAATTAGTGAGTTATTAACATCCAAAATCATACCCCTAAGTCTAAGATCATTTAATTTAATAAACATTCAAATTTTAATAATTTAGAAAATAACAAATTTATCCTTTAATTAAGAAAAGTTAGATTGGTTTATACCAATTAATTCCTTCTATTTTAATCATCTAAATGTGTTAATTAAGATCAAAGATTTCCCATTTTCCCTTCTTGAATTAAGCCTAAATGTTAATTAAGACTAAATTTCTAAAATTATACATTTGCCCCTACAACTCTATCACTTCATAATTCATCAAATTTAATTCAAATAACTTTGGAATTTTTATCCTACCTCACGCATGGGTGAATTAAGACATCAGAAGAGAAAATCTGATTTTTCAAATTTTGATTTAATTTATATGATTATTTATATGCAAAAATTGGATTTTTCAAAGAAAATTCAATAACTTGACCAAGACAAAGCCTAATCACTTGAGATTTTTACTTGAAATAGAAGTAGACTAGATAACCACTTGGACCAAATTTCATGATTTTTTCAGTTTTATTTCAATTACTAGAATTATTTTAATATTTGGATTATTAATTAATTATAAAATATTTTAATGGTGGAAAATTATGTTTTACATTTTTCTTAAATCTCGCCAAGGTCAAGGAACCTAGAAAACCAAATTTTACATTTTTCAAAGCTTTATTTGAATTATTAGAATTATTTTAGTGATAAATTAAGGAAAATCTATTTTTAGCCTTTAAAAATTATTTTTGAGCTTTAAAATTCAATATCCTTACCTAGAAAATTAGGAAAAATATTAAAATTGCTCCTAAAGGCTTAGGAAACAATTTAGAACATTTTAATGAATTTTATTCATTTTGTGATTTTTATTAATTTTTCATTATTTAAATATTTAAAATATGCTTAAAAATGAAATTTTTACTTTAATTACAATTATATTTTTAGAAAATATCTCTGATCATAGAGAACTCACAAAAAACCAATTTTATAATTTTTAAAAATCAGTGAACAGAGGAGAGCATTGTGGATAAAAAATAAAAATTATTTTCTTATTCCTTTATTTTTAATAAATTAAATACCATCTGTAGTATTTTAATTCATTATGATCAAACATTGCTCACCATGGCTTGAAATTTTTGAGGGTTTACTCCCCATGATAGAGACTATGTCCTCTGATTTTCCAAGGTCAGAGGATATCTCTGTTCTTCTAGCCCTAATCTTCACGCTAAGGAGGCTATTTTGTCTTCTTCTAATTATATAAATCAAAATATCATTTAGAAAATTATGGAACTAGTTTTAGTAGGTTTCCTATGCTAAGGGAAGTATAGAAAAATTATCATGATTTCTTGAATTATCTTGTAAATTTCTATATTTAATTAAATGTAAATATTTTGTGTTAATTTTTATAAATTATATACTTATCCAAAATTGACAAAATCAATCCCACATTGTTCATAAAGATCATGTTTATCCACTGTAGCAATTTTAAAATTATTTAATTAACTTCAAGTATCAAAGTTGATTTTCTAAAGAATCTTGAATTTTTGTACAAAAATAATTATATTGAATTAAATACACTTAGGAAAATTATGAAAAGTGTTTTCTGAGTTCCATGTGATCAGATGGACTTGGGAAAAATAAATATTATTTTTAGAAAAATACTTAACTTTTGAGCTTTATTTTGATTTTAAAAATAGTTAAAAATCTCAAAAATTTCAAAATATTTCAAAATGCTCCTAATGGTTTCCTGATCACTTGGGACTCATTAAAATATCTTTTTTCTAATTTTCCTAAATTAAAAGAAAATTAAAAGCTTAAAAATAAATTTTCCTTATTTTTTCCATTAAAATAATTATAATAATTAAAGTAAAAATCATAAAAATACAAAATTTGATTGTCTGAGTTTTATGTGCTCAAAGGAGCTTAATAAAAATACAAAAATAATTTTAGTAATTAAAACATTATTTTATATTTAATTAAATCATTTAAACTTGTTAATAACTGAATACTAATAATAATAATTTAATTAAAAAAATCATGAAATTTTGTCTACGTATTTCTTTCACCTAGGGAAAGCTCTAATAATTTTCTAATAAATAAAAAACTTTATCTTTGAAAGTTAAATAAATCAATTTGTAAAAAAGTTTTGAGAAGTCCACATATTCTCCTCTAACATTATAATTACCATATGGATATGACACTCTAAGCCCTCAAAGTCATTTGAGTTGTGGTTAATGAGTTATGAAATGAAGTGCCTCAAGGGCAAAATAGTCATTTTAGACTTTGGTGCCTTAATCAAATTTTAGAATTAACCAAGGTAAAATGGGTAATTTTGATCTTAATAAACATGCTTAGATGATTGAAATGCAATGGGATTAAAAGGTGGAAACTCACTCACCACCCTTGCTCAACATCATCAAAATCATAAATCTCTTATTCTACATGACTTGGAAGTCGACTAAGATCAAATGACTCTTAAGTGATGGGCTTAAGATAAAAGAAATGATAATTTAATTTTCTAAAGCCCAAAAGTTAAAGATGATGAGATCATTCAATAAGAATACAATCAGTTAAATTAAAATTTTGATGCTCACAATTTCATCTATCATGATTGTTAAAGGCTTAGTAGTGACCTAGGCTCAATGTCTAAACTCAATCGATCGGATTTAGAAGATAACATGATTGGTGATTGACATCTTTAAACACTACAAGCTTGACCTTAATTGTGGGCACCATAATCTTTAAATAGCAAAAATTTGCTTTAGGGGCACCCACTCATATAACCTTTAAAAGAAACATCAATTGATTAATTGGGTATTTTATCCTCGGGATAATTAAATTGTCAAGTATTATTAAGAAACAGGATAGTCACACTTCGACCTCAGATGATTAATGGAAAACTATGATAAGTTCAAAATGAACTTGGAATATTTCAAGGATCTTCAAAATGGTCCAAGGTCATGCACCAAGCATTTTTGAAATCTATTAGACATTCTGAAGGGCAAATTGAACTTGTCATATTTTGTTCTAAAATCATCTACTATGATCTTCTGAAACTCAATAAAATCATAGCTTTGGGTTTGGTAGCTAAACCTTTGTCTACTCCTCCAATTTAAATTCCTCACAAAATTATAGACATGTCTTGCCAATAATATCCTTTCAGGTGATGGAATGAGAAGAATTGACAGGTACAGTTTTAAATTAATGCATTTACCTTTTTTTATGCTTCTTGCCTCGAGCTTGCATGTCAAAAAACGATGTCACCCTGCATGAAAATCAAAACTGTTTGGATAACCGTAAAACCAAAACCAAAACTAAAATTAATCATAATAAAATTCACCGCCACAACATTCAAAATATAAAACAACTCAAAATTTAATCAGAAACATCATAAAGCAACAATTGCAATTAAATTAAAACGTCTCTATCGGATGATCGGAAATCCCTCGGAGGAGGTATCCTACGGTTGCTAACGAGATTTCCCATGGTACAAATGAAAGTAAGGAACTCATTAAGTTTAGTTTAGTAAATTCATTTGGACTAAGTGAATCCAAAAGAAAATAGTGGTGACAAAATAAGGGAACCGTAGGATCCTAACCGGTGTCACTCTAATCAACTTTAATATGCCCCATAAAGTTTAATGAACCATAACCATAGAAACATTTCATTTGAAATCATAACCTGACACATAAGGAAACTTAAACTCATCATGGCAAGGAGCTTGGAGCTAGCATTGTAGGCAACATCGCCATCTTCAACAGCAAAACATGTCTTCATCAACTAAACCACTCCTTAGAATTAAACAACAAGCCATAAGATTTCGTGGTTGTTTGCTTATGCAACATAAATCCTTAACTTATTTTTAGGCCTTTTGTATAGCTCTAATTTACAATATAATCCCTAACTCATCTAAGGATTTCGAGGTTACATTCGTCACAACCTAAATCCTCACATCTTCCAGACCATTTGTGTGATCGTTTCACATGAATGTAAGTTCTAAACAAATAAAATTGACAGAATGAAACATTTAAATTTTTCTATCCAAAACTTAAACCAAACATTAGGATAGCTTAGGAAGTCATCGAGGTTCTCCTCAGGATCTGTAACATCCCCTAGTTCTTCTTTCTTTGGACTCTACAACAAAATGTTTCAAATTTGGCTATTCCCCTTTCACACCTCTTTATCTGATTTTGTTGAAAAGTTATATCCTTTTGACCACTTTGAAAATAATATTTCTTAATTTTTATCGAGATTTTTCTTAGGTGACTTCAGTTATCCAAGATGTAATTAATTATAATGGCTAGCCCTTATAGGTAGCTTTTTTTACCCCAACTTAATATAAACCCTATTTAATTTTTCATATTAAATAGGGGAAATTTTTGGCAAATAAAATGGTTTTCACAGACAAAATGGATATTATATATTTCTTAGTTTATTTGATCGAGCCTCACCCTCAAGTCTTGTGTTTAACTCTCGGGATAAATAAATGGCTGGAGGTGTAGTGCTATTTCATTTGAACTATGAAAGATATGAGATCAGTTTGATTTCATATTTTTCTAAACTTATATATAAATATATGTAAATTAAATGTCTTTCCAAAGTGGGCGACGAGATTCCAATTCTGGTGACCAACAACTTCCAACAAGCAACTCCATAACCAAAATTGTGTTGACATTAAGAGATGAGTTTCATAGTGAGTACACTACATTTGATACTTTTGATTCTTCATTAAATGAAGTTATAGCTTATTTGACTAATGGAAGAGGAGTTTTGAAGATGAAGATAAACTTCTCTACTTCTAGACTAAATGCTCATTCTAAAGTGTGGCATTATTTTATTTTTGCTCAACTCTTTCCAGAAAAATCATCTGAGTAAGTCACTAAGTGAGAGCTAATTTAAATTTCTACATTCAAAAAATGAAGAAATTAAACATTGGTTCCCTTATCTATCAGAATGCCCATACTTCTTCTGGAGGTGGCACTACTGGAGGTTTAAGTTACCCATATTTGACTTTTACTCTACATGACCAATCTAGAGTGAGGTATGATAGATCTGAAGAATTGATACAATCACTTAAACCTATTAGTACGTTTAGTGTTCATAAATATGCGTTTCATGCTAGACAGAAAGCTAGAGGTAAGAGTAGTGATATACCTTCTACTTCAGCTTGTCGACCTTTTACATCCCACACTAACTCTTTAGAGAATGTTATGGAGCAGTTACTTAATTAACATGGCAATATTTTGATAATTATGAATCATATGAGAACTATTGAGGCAAGAAATTATCATAATGATGGGTACATACAAAGGAAAGTAGATTATGAGATTGCTTATAGTAAAGCCATGACAAGGTATTTGAGGGGCAATCATAATGTAGAATTCCCTACCTGCCCCTGTTTTACACTCTATGAGCCTGAAGTAGAATTTTATGAAGAAGATGAAGATGATGAGGAGGAGGATGATGAGTGCTTTATTTTCAATCTTATTTTATGTAGTTTGATGTTATTTTCATGTAGTTGTTAGTAGGTGAACTCTATTTTTGAGTTATATGTATTTTAAACAGGTGTTAAACTTTTTATGTTTAGTGTTGATTATCTGTTTTTTGTTTCAGTGTTGTTTATTTTTGCAATTTGTTGCTTAGGTTTAGAGCTCTTCTTTACTTAGCAAATCTTTTTTATATATCATGTTTTACATAATATTTTATACCTTTTTCTTTTTAAATTGGTACCTGCAAAGTTTTAAGTTCAAAGCTCTCTAAAGGTTAGTTTTATTTAAATGCATTTTATGTTTTCTTTTTACCTTCATTTTTGTATTAAATGCTTTATCAATTAAAAACTTATGTTTGGGGGGAAAAAAATTTTAAAAGAAACTAAACTTTATTTGTCCTTAATAAACTATAATTTAAAATTAATTTTAACATAACTTTTGGTATTGAAGGTCAACTTAAAAATAACTATATTTTTGAATTTATAATATGAGTACAGACCTAGCTAAAAATCTTTAATAATGAAGGTTAGTTCTAAAATATAAGATATTTAGTGTAAAATTATAAGGTTATCTGTGTACTACTTAAAGTAAAGAAAATTGTATTCTTGAAATATTAAGAGAGTCTTAGAGTTATATAAAAAAGGAAAAAATTGAGACTTCATGAAAAAATCTTTTTCAAAGCTAATATGCATTTATAAATAAGTTATGTATGAGGTTTCTAACTTTAAGAAGAGGATAGTGAAGTTCAAAATTATTTAAGGCTATCCAGATATAGTAATCCTCACATGAAAAAGAAATTAAAAAAGGGGAATTGAAAATGATCCTAAAAGATAAAATAAAAGAAAAAGAAAAAAAGAGAAAAAGAAAAGCAAAAAAATGTGAGGAGAAGCCTAATAAAAAATTGACTTCACATGAATCAACTTAAGGAAAGAGGCTTATATTCATTTCTAAGCTGATATTAAAATATTAGCATCTTTACTAATGAAGTTCTCATGAAGTTCTTTTTTATATAGTTCTTCTAAGCATCCTTATTATGATGTATTAAAATTATAATGAATAGGAAACCAAAGCTCTTAGACTTAAGTTCTAGAGATTTTTATATTTTTAATTTTAACTTAAGTTATTAAAATTTTCTAAAGTCATACTATTATCTTTATAAAATAAAAACTTTTGAAGTTTTTAAGTGATGCTCACTACCTTAAGTCATATTTTTTTTATGTAGTAAAAAAGTTACTTGAGGACAAGTAATAGTTAAGTTTGGGGGATTTTGATACACCAAAAAATATTCAACTTTTTATAAGTATTTAAGGATTATATTTGGTGATATTGCACTTTAAAAGAATGTATTTTCATGTTTTCTTGTATGTAAACTAAGTCTAGGTATTTGGAGCTTAAAGGATGTAAAAGGTACAAAATTTGGAAACAAAAGTGGAGTTTTCCAAAAATTAAATTATCGCCTAGGCGCCAGAATACATAGAAGATGACGCCTTGGCGCCAAAGACAGTATTTTGACAAATGCATTGAATTTGAATGGATTTTGAAGAGTGCTTATGGAGACTTTTGAGAAATTCATACCTATATTATAAAATAGTTTTTTAATGTGAGAATGAGTGAGTGACATGTGTCTTAGGGGTGTGTGTTGAATGTTAGTGAGTGGGGCATGAGTTCCAAGTTGTGGGAGAGTATTTTAAGTGTCTCTAAGAGTTGAAAGAGGAGAGAGAAAGTGAAAGATTCTTCTTCCTTACATTTCTAATAAAAATTTGAGTGTTATTCTAAATAGAGAAATAGATTCAATGGAACTTTCTTGGGAAGGGATCGAGTTAAGCTGTTTTATTTTTCTTTCTTATTTTGTCAACTTGTTTTTATATAAAAAATCTAAGTTTTTTGTATCTTACTCATGAATTCTGAGTAGATTTAATTATCCTTCTCCCTACAAAGAGAAATAGTCATGTGAAGAATCAATATTGTTGAGCAATATTTTAATTTCATATTTGTGATGATTCAAACTTAAGACTTTATTTACTTTTTTATCTAGCCAGCTGAATTGTCAAAATTTATTGTGAAACATACGATTCGAGAGGGCTATGCTCTCTACAACAAAGTAAGAATTATATTTGATTTCATTAATGAGAATGTAGTCCATGTGGTTAAGTGCAAATAAATCAGGAAATATTCATTGATGGGGGTGTTTGAAAACTAAAGTGAGATGTTAGCCCTCAGGCGAAGGTAACGTGGAAACTCTAGAGTGAGGGCCAGTATCTTCCCAGCCTAACCGCAGATTTAGGGACTAAATATTGGATTAGGTAATGATTTTTATCACTTGTAAAAAGGATAAAGAATATAATTGCTCCTATTCAACATAATATAATTTTCTTCATTTTAATGATTTATTGACTATAATCTCATTGAAAGGGAAAGGATGCTTTCTTAAATTTGAACGTTTTGTCACAAAACCTAGTTTATTTTTTTGTAAATTTAGCTTTGAAGTTTAGAGATTAGTGTATTAAACATAGTTTCATCAGTGGTATTAAGCAAATTTGGACCTATTTTCTTGTGTAAGTTTTCTATAGTTTAAATATTGTGCTTTTGCTTGATTTTCCAAACAAAGTTTCACCTCCTTGTGTGATCAATACTTGAGACTCCATTAGAGCCCTTTATTACTTGAGAATATGTTTACTTTCATTTGTAACCTAATGAAGATTTGAAATTGAAAGTATACCTTAATTCACTAGGAGTGGCAGCTTTAGATATTTTAAAGGAAAAAACTTATTATACTGATGTAAATTTTATTATGGTTAATTTGCATATTTTTTATTATAGTTGTCGTGTGTGTTGTGGTGTTGAAAAACATTTACAATGCAAAGCAAAAACCTGCATCAAAGAGCAATATTTTACTCTAAAAAGAAATACAAAATGTCGACCCAAGGGAATTTTGAGGACTTGTCGAGATTGCTCTACAAGTATGATCAGTGCTAATTTTGAAAGGAAATGAAGCAGATCTAGCAAAGCACTCCATCAATGGAGTTCCACGAAGAATAATTTCAGTTACATTACGAAGGATGGACGATAATAAGGTACCACATGGATATCGGCCTGACCTAGACTTAGAAGGACTACGTCCACTCAAGTTGTGAGATAGTTGTACCTCTAAGTATAAGTAAGGAGATTTTTGCCATGAAGCGTGGCTTAGGAGGTTAGCTTGATCACAAGATGGCCTTAGGGGATAGATAGTTGTACCTCTAGAACAACGAGAATATGACATAGGAGATTACAGTTTCTATTTGGATATACTCATGATGTTGCTTTGGGTAGTGTCAGCATATGATCCGTTATGTTGCATTTTAGAAAAGAATTAACAAAGATCATTTCTTATTGCTTTTGCATGAGTTGTTGAACAACAACATTTATGCAATCGATAAAAAGCTGCAAGACCATATGTTAGTCCCAAACTATAATGAACAAAGAATGATACAAAGAAAGTCCGACAATAAATGAAATTAAAATTTAAATTTAAAAGAGAATGAAAAAACATCAAATTTGGAAAATATCTTAATAATAAGAGAAAATGATGAAAATAATAAACAAGTTTACTTGAAACTCCGCACTCTTTGCAACACAAATTCAACCATTTGCACAAATTTCCACAAATTCCACTCTCAAAAGATTCCTAAACTCTGCACGAAATGTCCATTACTTTTCACATTTCTTTCTACCAAGTTTTCAACTCTCACAAATCTTCAGGTTCTGTACCTAAATTCTAATTCCCATCATGGGATACGTACCAAAATTATGATTCCCCTCCACTACCTCTTGGGTTGGATGTGTGTCCCTGCGCTTTCCTTCTTATTATAGCAAAATCAATTTCTCAAGGTCGGTACCTAATTTCCAGTTATCATTTTGGGGTCGAAACCTAAATNGTCAAGTTTCAACACTCACAAATCTTCAGGTTCTGTACCTAAATTCTGATTCCCATCATAGGATCCGTACCAAAATTATGATTCCCCTCCACTACCTCTTGGGTTGGATGTGTGACCCTGTGCTTTCCTTCCTATTATAGCAAAATCAATTTCTCAAGGTCGGTACCTAATTTCCAGTTATCATTTTGGGGTCGAAACCTAAATTTGATTCCCATCCTGGGATCAATACCTAAATTATGACTCCGCTACCTCTTGTGTTGGATGTGAATCCCTTAGCTTTCCATCCCAATGTAGCAAAATCATATTCTCAAGTTCAGTACCTAAATTTTGATTCTTTTTCAGGGGTCGGAACCTAAATTTAGATTTTCATCCTGTGATTAATACCTAAATTCTGATTCCATTCTGTTAACACTTGGCTTGGATGTAAGTCCCTGAGCTTTTCTTCCCAATATAGCAAAATCAAATTCTCGAGGTTGGTACCAAAATTTTGATTCTTATTTCGGGGTTGGTACCTAAATTCTAATTCCAATCTCGTGGGCAGTACCTAAATTATGATTCCCTTCTTTACCTCTTGGTTTGGATGTGAGTCCCTGAGCTTTTTTTTTCCCAAATTTCGGGGTTGGTACAAATATTTTAATTCTCATTCCGGGGTTGGTACCTAAATTCCAATTTTCATCTCGGAATCAGTACCTAAATTCTAATTCCGACTGCTACCTCTTGGGCTAGATATGAGTCCCGAGCTTTTTATCCCAATGTAGAAAAATCAATTTCTCGAGGTCGGTACCTAATTTCTAATTCTCATTCTAGGGTTGGTACATAAAGTCCAATTCTCATCTCGGGGTCAGTACCTAAATTCTGATTCCCTTCGCTACCTCTTGGGTTAGATGTGTGTCCCCAAGTTTTGCTTCCCAATGTAGCAAAATCAAATTCTATAAATTGGTGTAACTAAATTCCGAGTCTCATTCTGGGGTTAGTACGTAAATTCTAATTCCCATCTTGGGGTCAGTACCTAAATTCTAATTCCCTTCTGTCACCTCATCAGTTGGATGTGGGTCATTGTGCTTTCTTCCAAATGTGACATTCTCAGCAATTTGAGAAAGGTGTGAGACCCTCTTAAATGGATTAAGACATCCTATTNTAGTTACATTACGAAGGATGGACGATAATAAGGTACTACATGGATATCAGCTTGACCTAGACTTAGAAGGACTACGTCCACTCAAGTTGTGAGATAGTTGTACCTCTAAGTATAAGTAAGGAGATAGTTGCACCTCTAGAACAGCGAGGATATGACATAGGAGATTACAGTCTCTATTTGGATGTACTCATGATGTTGCTTTGGGTAGTGTCAGCATATGATCTGTTATGTTGCATTTTAGAAAAAAATTAACAAAGATCATTTCTTATTGCTTTTGCATGAGTTGCTGAACAACCACGTTTATGCAATCGATAAAAATCTGGAGGACCATATGTTAGTCCCAAACAATAATGAATAAAGAATGATACAAAGAAAGTCCGACAATAAATGAAATTAAAATTTAAAGTTAAAAGAGAATGAAAAAACATCGAATTTGGAAAATATCTTAATAATAAGAGAAAATGATGAAAATAATAAACAAGTTTACTTGAAACTCCGCACTNGTTCTTTCCTTCCTAACATAGCACGTCTTTTGCTCTTCGGTCCTTGAGTTGGATATGAGTCCCTGTGCATTCAATATCAACTTGGTCTTCTCACTTTTCTATATTTAAAATTCTGCAAAATAACATATCTAATTCAAAATTCTAATCTAAATCAAAATCTAAATTCAAATTGAAAACAAATTGATCTTATGATGACTATCAAGTTCCCAACATGGAACCTTGATGGTCGGCCATCTAAATTCATAAAACGCCCCTTTATATGAACCAAGATCATCATTAAAATTTCACAACTTCAATCGAAGGTTCACCTGCTACTCCCCAGCAAAAGCCTTCTTCACTCGTTCTATGTTTTGTTCTGAGTTTGTTGGCTTAGAACATCTGTGTTGGTTTTGTTTATCTTTTCGGTCAACACCAATACGTGCGATGTGATCGTCATGCACACCACACCTATTGAGTTCCATTTATTACATCACTTTTGTTGATGTCTAGTTTTCTTTTTTAAGGGCCTAGAATCTAATAATAGGACTTTCTTGTTGATTATCCTAGAGGGCTAATGATGGAACCCTACCTCATTAGAAATTTTGGCATCTCTTTGCTTTGCTTGGAGTTTCACATGTTCAGTTTTGACCTCCAGCACCTAGAAGTTTGAAAGCAACATGGGAGAGCTCAAGAGGAATCTCCATAGGATTGTTAGGCCTTAGGGTTAGCCTTGGATGGCTAGGTTTTGGTCTTGGTCAGACATTCACACACTCAAGCACTCAAATATCCTCCACTTAGCCTATTTCCCTACTCTTTCCAAAACTCATGTGAGTGGTCCCCAAGCTCTTAACCTTTGTCTAGAGTTGCTAGGACCAACACATATAGGATCCAAAATGGGCTTCCCCTTGGTTTTCCAGAATAAAAAGGGTAATATTATGATTATCATCTTCAATAAACTGCAATTTCACCTAAACACCAAACTTTGGTCTTCTGCCCCTAAATTTTTCAAAAATTATCAAAAAGCCCCCAGAACCCTAATTTTCCCAAAATTGCCCTAATTGTCAATTCTCACCAAAAATCATATCAAACCATTCCAAATCATTCAATATGCCCAAAGTACCCCAATTTTTCAAAAATTCCTAAAATACCCTTACATCACCCAAAATTTCCAAAATAACCCCCATTTCCCAAAATTTGCCAAAATTTCCAAAATCATTTCAAACCTCACCTAAACCAATCCTAACCACCAAATGACCCCAATTGCACCTAAATCCACAAAAATTAGCTAAAATTCCCAAATTACCCCCAAGTGAATAAAATCATAACCACTTAATGACCCCAATTAAGCCCTCCTTCTTCCTTTATTTAAACCACTAATCTCAGAGGCAAAAGGGGACATGTTCCAAATTCTATGGGAAACTCTGTCAATTTGTTCCCAAAGCTTCTGACAACCTTCCTAAGTAGAATCTTACCAACCTTAGCCACAAATTTCTACTGTTTCAGCTCACTTTCAACATTGAAAGTCAAGACCTTNTAGCCTATTTCCCTACTCATTCCAAAACTCATGTGAGTGGTCCCCAAGCTCTTAACCTTTGTCTAGAGTTGCTAAGACCAACACATAGAGGATCCAAAATGGGCTTTCCCTTGGTTTTACTGAATAAAAAGGGTAATATTATGATTATAATCTTCAATAAACTGCAATTTCACCTAAACACCAAACTTTGGTCTTTTGCCCCTAAATTTTTCAAAAATTATCAAAAAGCCCATAGACCCTAATTTTCCCAAAATTGCCCTAATTGTCAATTCTCACCAAAAAATCATATCAAACCATTCCAAATCATTCAATATGCCCAAAGTACCCCAATTTTTCAAAAATTCCTAAAATACCCTTACATCACCCAAAATTTCCAAAATAACCCCCATTTCCCAAAATTTGCCAAAATTTCCAAAATCATTTCAAACCTCACCTAAACCAATCCTAACCACCAAATGACCCCAATTGCACCTAAATCCACAAAAATTAGCTAAAATTCCCAAATTACCCCCAAGTGAATAAAATCATAACCACTTAATGACCCCAATTAAGCCCTCCTTCTTCCTTTATTTAAACCACTAATCTCAGAGGCAAAAGGGGACATGTTCCAAATTCTATGGGAAACTCTGTCAATTTGTTCCCAAAGCTTCTCACAACCTTCCTAAGTAGAATCTTACCAACCTTAGCCACAAATTTCTACTGTTTCAGCTCACTTTCAACATTGAAAGTCAAGACCTTCTGCGGCCATTTTACAAACTCACTAAAACTCTAAATTAAGTTGCTCTTAAGCTTCACCAGAGCTTAAGAACACTTCCTTAATCAAAACCCCTCTCTCTCAAACACTCTAACCACTCCTAGACCAAACCCAAATCATAATTTGGTTCAAATTGTACTTGGACATGATTCCATCTCAAAGAAACACTTAGAGGACGTTCGTGGACTCAGGATGAAGCTCAAGAAAAAATCCAATTGAGGCTACACCTCTTGGATGAAAGTATATACGAAAATCCCTAAATTCATACTCAGTTTTATCAATTGTGGAGAGAATGTATATTTCATATATTTTTAACCATATGGGTGTATTTTTCTCACCTAGATGAACCTATAGGAACAAACACCATGCCATGTAGTTGAGTAACGAGTGAGAAATTAGGGTTAGAAGTTGAACGGTTCTCGGTTTGAGTCTGATGGGAACGATGAATGGATGACATCCATTCGAACCTGTATCAATTAGACTGCAAAGATGGAGTCGAATGAGTAGATGAAGCGGTAAAGGCAAGACGAGTGGCGGCTGACTCAGAAGGCGGCGTCCAATAGCACGACTGCATGCGTGCGTTCACGGGTTCGAGGAAGCGTAGGTGTCACGTGGATAAATAGAAAAAATTAGGGTATTTTTAATTTAATCAATTTCATAAACCTTAAAAATGCATAATTAGTGTAGAAAAATCATAAAAATAAAAGAAAGTTACATATGTGTTCAATGAACAGAAGAGAATATTATGAACTAAAAATCAAAATTGTTTGTTATTTATTTTATACTTAATTATTTAAAGGCCCCAAAACTCATTTCAATTTTATATAGTTAAATATGAGTAATCATAATGTGAAATTTTGTGGGCTTGTTCTTCAGGTGGTTAGAAGTGTTCTCTGATTTTTAGAGCCAGAGAACACCTATGACCTTAAAAGCCTTTATTTTCCATGTTATGTGATCCTGAGAAAATATAGTTATGTAAAATTTATAAATTTGACTCCACTTTACAACGGTGCCAAAAATTTGATGTGGTATTTTATGAATAATAATGTCAAGTACTAAATATGGGGATTCTACGCAAGTATACGGATCGTTATCAAGTAATATAAGACTTTCTTTTTAAGTCTCAAATATCGATCCCAAGAGGAAGATTTAAATTTTAAATGATAAATTAACTAGGAAATTTACAGGAATAAAATGAAATTACTGCCACTAACTTCGAATGTTTGAGATACTATCAAAACTAAATTATTAACTACTAGCAAAATTTAAATGCAATGTTTAAAAGTGTAACTAATATACTATGTTTATGTAATGAAGTTTTTTAATATGAAAAAACATCATTCTCACTAAAATTAGTTTTTTGGTGAAATGAGATGAGATAAATGGTTTAAATATGTATTGTACCAAATAGGTGCAAATTTAATTCTCTACCTTGATTCAGCGTTATAGAAAATCATTAGCAAAACTCAAGTTTAATCCTTAAATCCGTGGCTAGACTAGGAGGATAATGGCTCCCACTCCAGAACTCTCACTTCCCTTCCCCTGAAGGCTAACTCTCGCTTTAGTTCTTAAACACTAAGATNAAACCTATAGGAACAAATCCCATGCCATGTAGTTGAGTAACGAGTGAGAAATCAGGGTTAGAAGTTGAACGGTTCTCGGTTTGAGTCTGATGGGAACGATGAATGGATGACGTCCATTCGAACCTGTATCAATTGGACTGCAATGATGGAGTCGAATGAGTAGATGAAGCGGTAAAGGCAAGACGAGTGGCGGCTGACTCAGAAGGCGGCGTCCAATAGCACGACTGCATGCGTGCGTTCACGGGTTCGAGGAAGCGTAGGTGTCACGTGGATAAATAGAAAAAATTAGGGTATTTTTTATTTAAATAATTTCATAAACCTTAAAAATGCATAATTAGTGCAGAAAAATCATAAAAATAAAAGAAAGTTACATATGTGTTCAATGAACAGAGAGAATATTATGAACTAAAAATCAAAGTTGTTTGTTATTTATTTTATACTTAATTAATTAAAGACCCCAAAACTCATTTCAATTTTATTTAATTAAATATGAGTAATCATAATGTGAAATTTTGTGGGCTTGTTCTTCAGGTGGTTAGAAGTGTTCTCTGATTTTTAGAGCCAGAGAACACCTATGACCTTAAAAGCCTTTATTTTCCATGTTATGTGATTCTGAGAAAATATAGTTATGTAAAATTTATAAAGTTGACTCCACTTTACAACGGTGCCAAAAATTTGATGTGGTGTTTTATGAATAATAATGTCAAGCACTAAATATGGGGATTCTACGCAAGTATACGGATCGTTATCAAGTAATATAAGACTTTCTTTTTAAGTCTCAAATATCGATCCCAAGAGGAAGATTTAAATTTTAAATGATAAATTAACTAGGAAATTTACAGGAATAAAATGAAATTACTGCCACTAACTTCGAATGTTTGAGATACTATCAAAACTAAATTATTAACTACTAGCAAAATTTAAATGCAATGTTTAAAAGTGTAACTAGTATACTATGTTTATGTAATGAAGTTTTTTAATATGAAAAAACATCGTTCTCACTAAAATTAGTTTTTGGTGAAATGAGATGAGATAAATGGTTTAAATATGTATTGTACCAAATAGGACCAAATTTAATTCTCTACCTTGATTCAGTGTCATAGAAAATCATTAGCTAAACTCAAGTTTAATCCTTAAATTCGTGGCTAGACTAGGAGGATAATGGCTCCCACTCCAGAACTCCCACTTCCCTTCCCCTGAAGGCTAACTCTCACTTTAGTTCTTAAACACTAAGATCGAATTGGAGATTTTCTGTCTGTCACCCTAGAAATCTCCAATTCTACACCCAACAATATATATTTCCCTATTTATTTGCACTTAATTTCATGAACAAAATACTCTTTCATGGACTTAAATGTGGTTCTCACTCTATTTTAGAACTCATACTCCATTGCCCGAATCATATGTTTCACAACATATATTAATAATTTAANATTTTAGAACTCATACTCCATTGCCCGAATCATATGTTTCACAACATATATTAATAATTTAATTGGTCAGATCAAAAAGTAGATTAAGGCAGAGTTGAAAAACCATCATAATTTATTTAATATTTTAACATTGGCACTTCCAAAAATATCTCTTCATTTCACCATTTCTTAGAGTAGATAGAAAGATAAAGCAAACTACTCAGACTTCATGAGAAAGATACAAGAAAACATAAATTTTATATATAAATGAAGTTCATACAATTANAATTAAAAAGTAGATTAAGAGCGGAGTTGAAAAACCATCACAATTTATTTAATATTTTAACATTGGCACTTTCAAAATATCTCTTCATTTCACCATTTCTTAGAGTAGAGAGAAAGATAAAGGAAACTACTCAGACTTCATGAGAAAGATACAAGAAAACATAAATTTTATATATAAATGAAGTTCATACAATTATAATAAATGAACAACACTTATCTGAAACTATTTCTCAAAGAAAATCCCTTGTAGCCTCTATTAGGAAATGTAGGAAGAAAAAATCTCTCACTTTTCTCCCTCTCCAACACTCTCTTACTCACACTTTAACTCATCACAAAAATTGAAAACTATAAAGAAAATAAATGACTAATGGTGTGGAATGGCGTNCTGTAGCCTCTATTAGAAAATGTAGGAATAAAAAATCTCTCACTTTTCTCCCTCTCCAACACTATTAGAGAAGAACTCACACTTTAACTCATCACAAAAATTGAAAACTATAAAGAAAATAAATGACTAATGGTGTGGAATGGCGTAGAAGGATGCGAAGTGGCACAAAGGGGGCAAATAGATGCGAAGAGACACCAAGAGCCTAACGTCCCTGTAAAATTTGGAAGTCATAAAAATTGTTTTCGATACCAAATTGTATTTTTCTAAGTAAATAGGAATTTTGCACTAAAGTAATTATAAAAATTTTAAAAACTAGAAAACTATGAAAATTTGTTTGGAGTGTTCCTTATGACGAGGGGAACCGAGAAAAAATAAAATTATTGTTAAAATAAAAAGTCCATCTTTGGGCAGTTATTCAATTTAAAATAATTAAAATCACAAAAATACAAAAACACACCCAAAATGTCACAAATTATTCTCTGACCACTTGGGATCACTTAAAATATTTTTCCTAATTTTCATAATATAGTTATATATATTTCTAAATGGATAAAATGTATTTTTTATAATATTGCATTAAAATAATTACAATAAATAGAATAAAAGTTACGAAAATGCAAAATTTATTTCTATCAATTCTCTAATCTCAAAGGAAATAAAAAATATATATATATATATATAAAAGGTAATTTTTAAGATTAAATTATTTTTTCTACTTAATTAATCACCANAAATGGCGTAGAAGGATGCGAAGTGGCACAAAGGGGGCGAATAGATGCGAAGAGACACCAAGAGCCTAACGTCCCTATAAAATTTGGAAGTCATAAAAATTGTTTTCGATACCAAATTGTATTTTTCTAAGTAAATAGGAATTTTGCACTAAAGTAATTATAAAAATTTAAAAAACTAGAAAACTATGAAAATTTGTTTGGAGTGTTCCTTATGACGAGGGGAACTGAGCAAAAATAAAATTAATGTTAAAATAAAAAGTCCATCTTTGGGCAGTTATTCTATTTAAAAATTATTTAAAATAATTAAAATCACAAAAATACAAAAACACACCCAAAATGTCACAAATTATTCTCTGACCACTTGGGATCACTTAAAATATTTTTCCTAATTTTCTTAATATAGTTATATATATTTCTAAATGGCTAAAATGTATTTTTCATAATATTGCATTAAATTAATTACAATAAATAGCATAAAAGTTACAAAAATGCAAAATTTATTTCTATCAATACTCTAATCTCAAAGGAAATAAAAAATATATATATAAAAGGTAATTTTTAAGATTAAATTATTTTTTCTACTTAATTAATCACCAAAATTAACAAATAATTATAATAATTAAAATAAAACTCAAAAAAATTATAAAAATTGTTCTTAGAGGTCGTCAAATCTAGGTGAACCTCCAATAATTTTTTTAAGGATAAAGGATTTTATTTTGTCAACTAAATGAATTGACATTGAAAAACTTAACTCATAGGATAATTAAATCATCAAGTTTCATTGAGCACAAGTTAAAATATCATCACTGAATCTTAATTTGGATTCAGATGATTAATTTATCAACAAAATAAATCTAAATAAGCTCAAAATGATTCAAAAGACTTTAAATTTTTTTAGGGTTGTGCCCCAAACAGTTTTACAATCTTTTGGATATTTTGAAGGATAATTGAACTATAATGCTTTATTAAAGAAAAACATCCTTAAAAATTTTGGGGACCTGCCAAGTTATGCCTCGGGACCCGCTAATTCACACATATCAATATAAATGCCCTACATTACTTATCCTACATATATGACCCCATGCTCAAGGATTTAGGCCTTCTATAAGGTATTTAAATCCTTATGAGTAAATGGGGATATTTGTTTTTGTCACAAATGGATCATCGAACTGGTTTGAGACTAAGGACTAAGTGGCTAGGGCGATGATGATAATGTTAATGTTTGCTAAATGAGGGATATGAAGTGAATAATATCTCCTACCTCGAGGAGCTCCAATAAAAGGGAGAGGATAAGACCGATGATATTATTTGTAGACTCTTGATGAGATTGTTGCCCTCAATACTCTTAGGTTGTCAGTAGTCATAACTCGATTTGAGTGATTAACCTTTAGTTTGTATTACTTTGCAGAAAATACTTCAACTCAACAATCTTTTTCACAACTTAACTATTTTGCCTACTATAGTAAATTTTACATGCATGAAAATTAAATTAAAATGAAATCTCATAAAGGTCCACGATTAATCACTTGGATCGAGGTTAGGACTACCCTACGTAGCTTATCGGGTTGGTAGCTCTTACTCAAGGCTAGGAAACATACAGTCCAGCTCTGAGCTCCCACCTTAACTGAGGCCTTACACTTAGTTTCGTTCTTTTATATGTGACTATAGGTTTTTTTTATTTACTCACGTTTTCTTACAACTTGCTTTTCAAATTTTCATATTAAATGTTCCTGTTTTATTTTCCTGTAATTAATTTAAATTCCTTGCAAATTATGTTATGTTTTATGGGTGCTAACTATATAGCATTAGTAGAGGTCCACATACGCATTTACATTTTTATGTACTACAATTTTTCTATTTACCTTACAACAACTTCTACCTACATTTGTTTATTTTATATGCAAAATTAAACCAAAATGGAAAACAACAAAAACACACTTTCAAAAATTAAATATACACTTTTAAAACAATAAATTAACATAATACACTCCTTTTGGGTTTACGAGGATTTCTCGAATGAGGTAACCTATGGTTGCTAACAAGAGTTCTTCGGTTTAAATAAGCTTGATAACTTGTTGAAACTAAGTAAACTCATAAGAAAATAGTGGTACCGGGATGATGGAACCGTGAGATCTTAACTGGTGTCGCATAACATAAATTAAAATTCCCCCCAAAACACTTAGATAACAACACCAAACCTGACATACATACTACAAACTGTAAAACCTTAAACTGTGGAACCGTTACTTCGACGAGGAGTGTGGAGCAAACTTTGTGGGCAGCATGAAGGACTTACAGAAGAACATCTTGAGAGAGCAAACAAGACCTTCATCAACAACCCTTTCTTAAAATTACATACAAGTCATAAGATTTTGAGGTAGCTCGTTACGACATAAATTCTCAACTTATCTCTTAGGCTATTGTACAACCATAATGTGCAATATAAGAAATAACTCACTCTAAACTCTCAGGTCATCGTCCGTTGCGACATAAACTGTCCTATCTTCCAGTCTATTTGTATGACCGTGTAATGCAAGTGTAAGCCCTAGATAATAAAATTGGCATAATGAAACATCTAATAATATTCCTCAAAATTAAAATCAAACCATAAGATAACTTGGAAAGTCACCGAGATTCTCCTCTACATCCGTGACAACCCTAGTTTTTTCCCTTTTGATTTTAAAAATAAATGTTCCTATTCGATTTTTCCCATTTGAAATTTCCTACATGTGACCGTAAACCCTAAACCTTGAAAATCTTGAAGACAAATACCTTTAGTCAAAATAGAGAGTTTTCTTGAATAACTTCTGTGATTTATGATGTAATTAACTATAGGAGTTTTCATTTATATGGAGCTTTAAAAACCCGGGTAACATAAACTCTGTGTAATATTTTATATTAGATAGATGAATTTGTCCGTCAACATAAAAAGTTTGGCGGATAAAAAAAATATCATAAATTCTTTAGTTTATTTAATCGAGCCTCACTATCAAGTAACGTGTCTATTTCCTAGGATAGATGGCTGGCTCATAGTATTGTGGTCGTTTATTTAAAATAGTCTTTATGAGATCAGTTAGGCCTCTTATTTATAAAATTAAAAATGTTACTTTTCAAAATTATACATACATACACACACAGATATATATATATATATATATATATTAAATATATTTTAAAACAATAACTTGCCCATTGTTGATGCCGACATAGTGTCGCATCTCGAAGGTGGTGTACTAAAGTTCCTGCAACTACCTCCAACTACAATTACTCCCATACATAATGCAACAGGCATTGCATCCCAATGAACTATGTAGTCCTCTCCTGTGAGACAAAGTCATGTATGTGTGCTCAATAATTCATAGTGGATTGTTTTAACTGCGCTATGACCCATGACTTTCCCCCTTTCTGGGTTTTTCATGTAATTTTTTTTTATCATTTCTACTTGTCGCCACTACTATCGGAGTATGTGATGGATTCTCATATATCGCTAAGACGATAATTCATTGCTCTGATGTCAAGAATTCTCTTGCACTCATCAAGTACGACAAAGAAGAATTCATCTATCACAAACATTTTTTAATGCGCATATTACAATAAATTAACTATATACAATAAATATTGTAAAGTCATAATTAGGAGAGTAATTAAATTACAAAGTGTGAAACTATCATAGAAGATTTAGCGAATTCACCCCTGACTTAAAAATTCTTAATAAAAAGGAAAAAAAAGCCATTTTATCCCTCTTTTAACAACATGAATGAAGAGGAAAGTACAACTAAAACAAAATAGCTGGAAAAAAAATAAAATTAAATGATGCAGAAACAAAACTAACATATGACATCAAAATTCATCAAATACAAATTTATGATCACCAACTTATCATAATAAGCATTACCATTCTATAAACTATATTCCTTTTGAATGTTTCATATTTATAAATTAAATTAGGGATATGTTTATTTTGTTTGAAAATTATTGCCCTTCAAGAAATAGAGAAAAAAAATCACACAACATGCAACCTCATCAACCAACTATAATTATTTTTCGCCTAAATTGCTCCGGCACCGCTGTCTATTAGTTTTGTCCAGCTCAATAAACCAATAAAATTTACCCAAATATATTTATCCACTTATGCTGCGAGGTGNACGCATCTCGAAGGTGGTGTACTAAAGTTCCTGCAACTACCTCCAACTACAATCACTCCCATACATAATGCAACAGGCATTGCATCTCAATGAACTATATAGTCCTCTCCTGCCTGTGAGACAAAGTCATGTATGTGTGCTCAATAATTCATAGTGGATTGTTTTAACTGCGCTAGGACCCATGACTTTCCCCCTTTCTGGGTTTTTCATGTAATTTTTTTTTATCATTTCCACTTGTCGCCACTACTATCGGAGTATGTGATGGATTCTCATATATCGCTGAGACGATAATTCATTGCTCTGATGTCAAGAATTCTCTTGCACTCATCAAGTACGACAAAGAAGAATTCATCTATCACAAACATTTTTTAATGCGCATATTACAATAAATTAACTATATACAATAAATATTGTAAAGTCATAATTAGGAGAGTAATTAAATTACAAAGTGTGAAACTATCATAGAAGATTTAGCAAATTCACCCCTGAAAAATTCTTGATAAAAAGGTAAAAAAAGCCATTTGATCCTTCTTTTAACAATATGAATGAAGAGGAAAGTACAACTAAAACAAAATAGCTGGAAAAAAAATAAAATTAAATGATGCAGAAACAAAACTAACATATGACATCAAAATTCATCAAATACAAATTTATGATCACCAACTTATCATAATAAACATTACCATTCTATAAACTGTATTCCTTTGGAATGTTTCACATTTATAAATTAAATTAGGGATATGTTTATTTTGTTTGAAAATTATTGCCCTTGAAGAAATAGAGAAAAAAAATCACACAACATGCAACTTCATTAACCAACTATAATTATTTTTCCCCTAAATTGCTCCGGCAACGCTGTATTAGTTTTGTCCAGCTCAATAAACCAATAAAATTTACCCAAATATATTTATCCACTTATGCTGCGAGGTGGCCAACATGCACTGAGCTACAACACCCGTCCTCCACGTATTCGGCACGTGGCATTTCAGCTAAAATTTAAAAACGCAAAATTCCAAAATTTTTATCAATTCTCCGTTCACAATTATCATCTTTATAACCGTNTTACAACACCCGTCCTCCACGTATCCGGCACGTGGCATTTCATCTAAAATTTAAAAACGCAAAATTCCAAAATTTTTATCAATTCTCCGTTCACAATTATCATCTTTATAACCGTCATCTCCACATTCTTTCCTGCATCAATTTAAAAATTTTATCTGTACGTAAATCTTAGTCTCGAAGCTATGGATAGCGTTACACCGTCCAGCACTTACCTCCACGGCGAACACCCACCACGANTTGAATCTTAGTCTCGAAGCTATGGATAGCGTTACACCGTCCAGCACTTACCTCCACGGCGAACACCCACCACGAACGGGGGAACAAGATGAAGATCACCATGAGAAGAAGCCAGTGTTGAAGAAAGTAATGGACAAGGTGAAGAAGATAAAGAAAGCCATCAGCAAGAAATCTCCCCGCCATGGCAAAGAAGGTGACGGTGATGATCACCACCAAGAAGGCGACTTGGATGAAGAGGAGGAGGAATTCGAGGATGATGATGAGATTAATGAAGACCGCGCGGTCCACGGCGGCTCAGGTGCGTACTCTGTTCGTATATCTTTATATTTCACTTTATACAGTTTAAACAGACTTAACATGGACATGACTGTAAATGACAGCAGCTGCTGGTGCTGGAATTGCTGCGAGGGAAATACCGGGTGGAGAAGAAGCTACGAAGGGAGCTGGTGATGGTTTGANGGAAGGCGACTTGGATGAAGAGGAGGAGGAATTCGAGGAGGATGATGAGATTAATGAAGACCGCGCGGTCCATGGCGGCTCAGGTGCGTACTCTGTTCATATATCTTTATATTTCACTTTATACAGTTTAAACAGACTTAAGATGGACATAACTGTAAATGACAGCTGCTGCTGGTGGTGGAATTGTAGCGAGGGAAATACCGGGTGGAGAAGAAGCTACGAAGGGAGCTGATGATGGTTTGAGTTTTATCAGGGAACAGTTCGATAAAAATCAAGACAAGCCCAGGACTTATAACGAAACGGACACCACGACTGAACAAAGTCGAAGCTTGCCAAACCCTATAATTGAACCAAAACGAGGTATGCCGTTATCTTTGAAATCGTTTTCTTAATTTTACTTGAGGAGAAGAGAAAAAAAAAAGTGTGGATAAATCTTACTTCTCTGTTTTAACAAACTTATATGTCTATTAAAGAAAATGAGAGTTCTGCTACTGGAGTGAATGAACTTCCGAGAGGAGGAGAAAGTGCTGAGGGAGTTGGAGATGGTTCGCCCTTGACCACCGAAAAGTTTGTTGGGGATCTAACCGCGCCCACTGATGATGCTAAAACGAAATGGGGAATTGAACAGAGTCGAGGTTACCATTTATCCGTAGTTATTAATATACAAGCTTCGGTATATAGCTTTAGCCTGCTCTGTTTAAACATAATTTGCTTCGCTGTTACAGCGTATGAGAGTCCAGCTACTAATGTGATTACTGGGGAGAATGATGGTGCTGAGAGAGTTAACGATGGCTTGGGTATCATCAATGATGGTGCTGAGAGAGTTAACGATGGCTTGGGTATCATCAAGGAAGAGTCTGTTGAGGATCCAGGGGCTCCCACAAATGAAGGTAAAAAGAATATAGCAATTGAACAAGGTCTTTATTAATATTTTCATTATTAATTGAATTTAATTTACAAAATAAAACCCACAGGTAGAAATATTAAATGCGGATTCTAAATATTTTTGTCGTGGGATTTTACGTGACAAGTGGGTTCACTCTAACGTTTGCCGTTGACATTGGATGTATGTAATATTTCCTTCAATTGGAAAAATATTTCATACGGACCTCAGATGCTATTTGAGTTTGTAGTCTAATGGTGGGTTCCAGGTCAATTGGGTTCTGCTGCAATACAGTGCGTTCAAAGCAGTCGGGCTACCTACTTGACATGTGACCCCACTATTGGACTTCGGATGCAGAATGCATAAGTACTTTATGTAATATTATTTTAATTAAAATAATATTACATACATACATTAGAGGCTATTTAGTTCAGAGTCAAATGGTGAAGCGAACATAACTTATGGTTACCCTGTTTTGGTCTAAACCCTAAAGTCTAATTTAAATGGCCATGTCAGTGTATGAGAGTCCAACTACTGGTGCGAGAACTGGAGCGAGTGAGAGAGTTAAAAATGGTTTAGCTTTGATTACCGACGACTTTATTCAAGATTCAACTCCGCCCTCAACTGAAGCTGAAACTAACCCAAGAAGTGAACTGACCCGAGGTTTTCCATTTATTTTATCCTTGTTTCTATTTATTAAAATTGGAGGAATCAATGAGTGCACATAACCTTAACTTGGCGTGTTATAACACAACTCACTTCGCCATGGCAGTGAATGAGAGTCCAACTTCAGGTGCGCGAACTGGAGCTAATNACTTCTAGAAGGTATTTAAATCCTTATGAGTGAATGGGGATATTTGTTTTTGTCACAAATGGATCATCGAATGGGTTTGTGACTAAGGACTAAGTGGCTAGGGCGATGATGATAATGTTAATGTTTGTTAAATGAGGGATATGAAGTGAATAATATCTCCTACCTCGATGACCTCCAATAAAAGGGAGAGGATAAGACCGATAATATTATTTGCAGACTCTTGATGAGATTGTTGCCCTCAATACTCTTAGGTTGTCAGTAGTCATAAGATTGTACTACTTTGCAGAAAATACTTCAACTCAAGAATCTTTTTCACAACTTAACTATTTTGCCTACTATAGTAAATTTTACATGCATGAAAATTAAATTAAAATGAAATCTCATAAAGGTCCACGATTAATCACTTGGATCGAGGTTAGGACTACCCTACGTAGCTTATCGGGTTGGTAGCTCTTACTCAAGGCTGGGAAACATACAGTCCAGCTCTGAGCTCCCACCTTCACTGAGGCCTTACACTTAATTTCATTCTTTTATATGTGACTATAGGTTTTTTCTATTTACTCACGTTTTCTTACAACTTGCTTTTCAAATTTTCATATTAAATGTTCCTGTTTTATTTTCCTATAATTAATTTAAATTCCTTGCAAATTATGTTATGTTTTATGGTGCTAACTATATAACATTAGTAGAGGTCCACATACGCATTTACATTTTTATGTACTACAATTTTTCTATTTACCTTACAACAATTTCTACCTGCATTTGTTTATTTTATATGCAAAATTAAACCAAAAAGGAAAACAACAAAAACACACTTTCAAAACAATAAATTAACATAATACACTCCTTTTGGGTTTACGAGGATTTCTCGAATGAGGTAACCTATGGTTGCTAACAAGAGTTCTTCGGTTTAAATAAGCTTGATAACTTGTTGAAACTAAGTAAACTCATAAGAAAATAGTGGTATCGGGATGATGAAACCGTGAGATCTTAACTGGTGTCGCATAACATAAATTAAAATTCCCCCTAAACACTTAAATAACAACACCAAACCTGACATACATACTACAAACTGTAAAACCCTAAACTGTGGAACCGTTACTTCGACGAGGAGTGTGGAACAAATTTTGTGGGCAGCATGAAGGACTTATAGAAGAACATCTTGAGAGAGCAAACAAGACCTTCATCAACAACCCTTTCTTAAAATTAAATTCAAGTCATAAGATTTTGAGGTAGCTCGTCTAGTATGACATAAATTCTCAACTTATCTCTTAGGCTTTTGTACTACCATAATGTGCAATATAAGAAATAACTCACTCTAAACTCTCAGATCATCGTCCATTGCGACATAAACTGTCCTATCTTCCAGTCTATTTGTATGACCGTGTAATGCAAGTGTAAGCCCTAGATAATAAAATTGGCATAATGAAACATCTAATAATATTCCTCAAAATTAAAATCAAACCATAAGATAACTTGGAAAGTCACCGAGATTCTCCTCTACATCCGAGACAACCCTAGTTTTCTCCCTTTTGATTTTAAAAATAAATGTTCCTATTCGATTTTTCCCATTTGAAATTTCCTACATCTGACCGTAAACCCTAAACTTTGAAAATCTTGAAGACAAATACCTTTAGTCTAAATAGAGGGTTTTCTTGAATAACTTCTGTCATTTATGATGTAATTAACTATAGGAGTTTTCATTTATATGGAGCTTTAAGAACCCGCTGTATAATATTTTATATTAGATAGATGAATTTGTCCGTCAACATAACAAGTTTGGCGGATAAAAAAAAATATCATAAATTCTTTAGTTTATTTAATCGAGCCTCACTATCAAGTAACGTGTTTATTTTCTAGGATAGATGGCTGGCTCATAGTATTGTGGTCGTTTATTTAAAATAGTCTTTATGAGATCGGTTAGGCCTCTTATTTATAAAATTAAAAATGTTACTTTTCAAAATTATACATATATATATATATATNAGGAATTGAACAACGTCTTTATTAATATTTTCATTATTAATTGAATTTAATTTGCAAATAAAATCCACTGGCAAAAATATTAAATGAGGAGGTTATCAGTTGGTGGGTCCCACTGCACTTGACATTCTAATGGTGGGCTCCACGTCAATTGGGTTCCACTGCAATATAGTGCATTCAAAGCGGTCGGGCTTCCCCGCTTGGAAAAATTATTTCATACGGACCGGACACCGCACGCAGCTTGCATTCGGCGTCCGATCCGGACCGTAAATCACCTGATCTACGGTCCCGATGTATTTCGGAGGGCCCCACCTAAAACTTTTATTTTTTTTTTTAAAAAAGGTAAATAATCCTGACCGTAGATCCCCGTGATCTGCGGCCAGGATCGGACACCGCATGCAGAGATGCATGCGGTGTCCGCACGCAATAATCCCTCGCCCGCTTGACAGGTGACCCCATTATTAAAATTCGGATGCATATCTAGTCTTTATGTAATATTCTTTCAATTGAAACAATATTACATACATACATCAGATGCTATTTAGTTCGAGATGCTATTTACTTCGGAGTCAAATGGTGAAGCATCGCCGTGAACATAACTTATGGTTGCCCTGTTTTGGTCTAAACCCTAAAGTCTAATTTAAATGGCGATGGCAGTGTATGAGAGTCCAACTACTGGTGCGAGAACTGGAGCGAGTGAGAGAGTTAAAAATGGTTTAGCTTTGATTACCGACGACTTTATTCAGGATTCAACGCCGCCCGCAACTGAAGCTGAAACTAACACAAGAAGTAAACTGACCCGAGGTTTTCCATTTATTTTATCCTTGTTTTATTTTTAAAAATTGGAAGAACCAATGTGTGCACATAACCTCAACTTGGCCTGTTATAACACAACTCACTTCGCCATGGCAGTGAATGAGAGTCCAACTTCAGGTGCGCGAACTGGAGCTGATGAAACGTTGGGAGAAGGAAGAGAAGATGCTAAGGGAGTTACAGATGGTCTAGGCTTGCTCTCAAAGGATTTCGTTAAAGATCCAGCCGCGACCAGGAGTGATGATGATTATGAAACAAATAAGATAATTGAACAGAGTCAAGGTTTGCCATTTTCATATTCATCATACAATATTAAATTGTTATATAAAGTTTCTATGTTTTTAACTTAATTTACATTGCTATTGTAGTACATTTGAGTCCGACTAGTGCTAGATCTGGGATGAATGAATTGTCCGGAAGAGCTGAAGAGGGTGATGAGGCCGTTAGCGATGGCTTGGGTATGGTCACCGACATGGAGTTGGTTGAGNGAACCATTTATTTTGACAGACAAATTCCCCTTTATAATATAAAGATTAGATAGGGTTTATTTTGCCTGGGTTCTAAATTTTCCTATAGAAACAGTCCTTTATAGTTAATTACATCTTAAGTAATTGAAATCACTTAAGAAACTCTCGATCTAAATCAGAGCTACTAGTCTTCAAGAATTCGACATTCAAGTTTTCGCGGTAGGACATAGAAAGTCAAGTAGGAGTGGATCAATCGGGAGCAGCTATTTTTGAAGTCAAATGAGTGAGGACTAGGGATGTCATGAAATAGAGGCAAACATCGATGACTTCCCATACTATTCTATTGTTGGGCTTTAAATTTTAGATGAGAATTCATTTAAATTTCAATCCTGTCAATTATTAATTATAGGATTTACACTTACATAATATCCAATTATGCAGAAGACCAAGGAGATATGAGGATTTACATCATATCAAATAACGAACTTGGAATCCTAAAGTGAGTTAGGGCTTATATTGTACGATGTGCAAAAGCCTAATTGTTAAAGTGAGGATTAATGTCGCACTAAGTGGACCACCTCAAAGTCCTATGGCTTATGTTATTTAAACTAAGAAAAAGATTTAGTTGATGTAGATATGCTTTGCTATTATAGATCTGTTGTCCTTCGTCCATTATAGCTCTAAGTACCTCGTAGTAGCATCTCCGGGATTATGTATGTTATGTTTTATATCTTTAATTTTGATCATTATTAATCCAATTAATTAAAAGGTTTGTGTTCAATTTTATAGTGATCCACCCTATGTAAACTGACTTCTCTTCTCTATCCTAAAAGGTCTGACAACTCATATAAATGCAAGAGTAAAGAAATGCTTTAAAATAAAATAATGAGATTACAATAAATAAATGTTTACATGGGAATCCGCTACCTCTGCATAGATATTATTTTAAGAATAGTATACTTGCAGAAAATTCAAATTTCAAGAATTTAATTAAATTGCTAAGAAAATGCGGTACAAGATCTTCCAAAAGTATAAGCAAAGTGAATCGAGATAAAATCTTGTATGAAGAAAATTAAATAAAGCGTCGGAAAACACGAGCAAGTAAAACAAAACCCCCAGTCACTTATGAAAGTTAAATAAATTTTAAAGTCTTAAAAAAGATTTTTTTCATATTTTCTCATTAAAATAATTATATTAAATAAATTAAAAATCACAAAAATACATTATTTAATTCTCTAAGTTTTCTAAACTCAGAGGAGTCTAATAAAAGTATAAAAATAATTTTTGAAATTAAAATGCTATTTTCTATTTAGATAAATCATGAAAATTGATCAAAAATAAAATAATAATAATAGAAATTTGATTCAAAAATCATGAAATTTTGTCTAAGTGTTTCTCTGACCTTAAGAAACCTCTAATAAATTTTTCATAAATATAATTTTTTTTTTGGATAATTAAATAAATTAACTTTTGAAAATCTTATTTTCTAATTATAAATAATTATGAGAGGTCAACATATCCTCCTCTAGCATTTTAATTACCTCATGGACATAACACTTTTAACCCTCAAAGTCATTTGAGTTGTGTTTAAAGAGTTATGAGGNATCGGGAGCAGCTATTTTTGAAGTCAAATGAGTGAGGACTAGGGATGTCATGAAATAGAGGCAAACATCGATGACTTCCCATACTATTCTATTGTTGGGCTTTAAATTTTAGATGAGAATTCATTTAAATTTCAATCCTGTCAATTATTAATTATAGGATTTACACTTACATAATATCCAATTATGCAGAAGACCAAGGAGATATGAGGATTTACATCATATCAAATAACGAACTTGGAATCCTAAAGTGAGTTAGGGCTTATATTGTACGATGTGCAAAAGCCTAATTGTTAAAGTGAGGATTAATGTCGCACTAAGTGGACCACCTCAAAGTCCTATGGCTTATGTTATTTAAACTAAGAAAAAGATTTAGTTGATGTAGATATGCTTTGCTATTATAGATCTGTTGTCCTTCGTCCATTATAGCTCTAAGTACCTCGTAGTAGCATCTCCGGGATTATGTATGTTATGTTTTATATCTTTAATTTTGATCATTATTAATCCAATTAATTAAAAGGTTTGTGTTCAATTTTATAGTGATCCACCCTATGTAAACTGACTTCTCTTCTCTATCCTAAAAGGTCTGACAACTCATATAAATGCAAGAGTAAAGAAATGCTTTAAAATAAAATAATGAGATTACAATAAATAAATGTTTACATGGGAATCCGCTACCTCTGCATAGATATTATTTTAAGAATAGTATACTTGCAGAAAATTCAAATTTCAAGAATTTAATTAAATTGCTAAGAAAATGCGGTACAAGATCTTCCAAAAGTATAAGCAAAGTGAATCGAGATAAAATCTTGTATGAAGAAAATTAAATAAAGCGTCGGAAAACACGAGCAAGTAAAACAAAACCCCCAGTCACTTATGAAAGTTAAATAAATTTTAAAGTCTTAAAAAAGATTTTTTTCATATTTTCTCATTAAAATAATTATATTAAATAAATTAAAAATCACAAAAATACATTATTTAATTCTCTAAGTTTTCTAAACTCAGAGGAGTCTAATAAAAGTATAAAAATAATTTTTGAAATTAAAATGCTATTTTCTATTTAGATAAATCATGAAAATTGATCAAAAATAAAATAATAATAATAGAAATTTGATTCAAAAAATTATGAAATTTTATCTAAGTGTTTCTCTGACCTTAAAAAACCTCTAACAAATTTTTCATAAATATATATATATTTTTTTTGGATAATTAAATAAATTAACTTTTGAAATTCTTATATTCTAATTATAAATAATTATGAGAGGTCAACATATCCTCCTCTAGCATTTTAATTACCTCATGGACATAACACTTTTAACCCTCAAAGTCATTTGAGTTGTGTTTAAAGAGTTATGAGGTGAAGTCCCCCAAGGGCAAGATAGTCATCTTGGACATTGGTGCCTTAATTAAAATTTAGGGTTAACCACCGATAAATGGGTAACTTTGATCCTGATAATTGTGTTTGGATGGTTGAAATACAATGAGATTATAAGGTAGAAACTTACCCTCCACCTTTGTACAATATTAACAGAAAATAACTTCCCCCAATCTTCATGACTTGGAAGTCAACTAATCTCAAAAGTTGTCTTAAGTGAGGGGCTTAACCTAAAAGGATGATAATTTAATTTCCTTAAGCCCAAAATTGATGATAATGTGATCTTTAAATTAAAATACATGTTACTTAAATTAAAATCTTAACTTTCACCAAAATCCTCATTATGATTGTTAAGGGCTTGGTAGTGACATAGGCTCAATATCTAAACTCAACTGATTGGATTTAGAAGATGATATGATTGGTGATTAATATCTTTAAACACTACAAGCCTGACCTTAATTGTGGACACCACAAACTTAAATGACTTAAACTTGCCTTAAGGGCACTCTCTCACATAACTCTTAAATGAAACATCAATTGATTAATTGAGAACCCTACCCTTGGGATAATTGAATTGTTAAGTTTCACCGAGCAATGGGGTAGCTACACTCTAAACTTGGATGATTAATGAAACATTATGATAAGTTCAGAAATGAACTCAAAATAATTCAAGAGATCTTCAAAATAGTTTGGGGTCATATCTCGGGCAATTTGAAATCTTTTGGAAGCATTAAAGAACAAATCGAACTTACCGTACTTTGTCCCAAAATCATCTACTAGGATCTTCCGAGATTCAACAAAGTCATAGCTTGGGGTTTGGTAGCTAAACCTTCATCTAGTCATGCAATTTAAATTCCTTGCAATATTATATACATGCCTTGCAAGTACTGACCTTTCAGGTGGTGGAACGAGAAGACTCGCCAGGTACGCTTTTACATTAATGCATTTACCTTCTCGTACTTCTTGTCTTAAGCTTTCATGTTCAACAACGATGACACCCTGCATAAAAACTAAAATTGCTAGGGTAGCCACAAAACCAAAACCAAAACCAAAACTAAAATCAACCAAGATAAAATTCACTGCCACAACATTCAAAATATAAGACAACTAAAAATTTAATCACAAACATCACAAATAACAATTACAACTAAATTAAGACATCTCTATCGAATGACCGGGAATCCCTCGGAGGAGGTAACCCACGGTTGCTAACGAGATTTCCCATGGTTTAAATGAAAGTATAGAACTCATTAAGTTAAGTTTAGTAAATTCATTTGGACAAAGTGAATCCGATAGAAAATAGTGGTGCCGGAATGAGCCAACTATATGATCATAACCAGTGTCACTCTAATCAACTTCAACATGCCCCATAACATTTAAAGAACTTTAACTATAGGGCCATCTGATTTGACATCTCAACTTGACACACTAGAAAACTTAAACTCGTCACGATGAGGAGTTTGGAGCTAGCACTATGAGCAGTACAACCATCTTCAACAGCAAGAGGATCTACAACAACATATATTTCCTTAGAATTAAACAACAAGCCATAGAATTTTGAGATGGTTTGCTTATGCAATATAAATTCTCACCTCATCTTTAGGCCTTTGTACAGCTCTGTCATACAATCTAAGCCCTAACTCGTCTTAGGATTTTGAGGTTTTTGTTTGTCACGACCTAAATCCTCACATCTTCCAAGCTATTTGTGTGATCTTTTCACACAAATGTAAGCCCTAACAAATAAAATTGGCAAGATGAAATACCTAAATATTTCTCCTCAAAACTGAAGCCAATTATTAGGATAGCTTGGAAAGTCGTCGAGGTTCTCCCCCAGATCTGTGACATCCCCTAGTTCTTCCTTCTTTGGACACCACAACAAAATGCTCCAAATTTGAGTCATTCTCCTCACAACACTTTGTCCAATTTCGTTGAAAATTCCTATCCTTTTGACCTGTTTGAAGATAATATTTCCTGATTTTTATCGAGAGTTTTCTTAGGTGGCTTCGGTCATTTAAGATGTAATTAACTATAGGGGCTTGCCCTTATAGGAAGCTTGTTTGAACCCAACTTAATATAAACCTTATTTAATTCTTTGTATTAAATAGGGGAATTTGTCGTCAAATAAATGGTTTTGCGAGCCAAACAGATGTCATATATTTCTTACTTTATTTGATCAAGCATCATCCTCAAGTCTTATGTTTATCCTTTAGGATAGATATAGAGTTTGAGGTATAATGCTCTTTCATTTAAACTATTAATTTCTTTCTTCCTGGGCCTAATAATGTTTCAGAATTTCTGCTCACGTGATTAAAAATATTTTTCGTTATTCAAATATTTTCTCAAACCTATTAATAGCCAACCAAAAGACTCGAGATCACTTAACTTTTTCCTAAATATAATATTAGTAGAATTTTCTTAAGAGAGACTTTCATGTTTTATTAATTAGGGGAGAACATGGACACCAATTTTTTATTACATGTCTACCTCAAGCTTTATCTCTCAGAGACTTTTTTTATTTTTAGTTCAAGCTTTTCACATAATCTTTTATTTTCTTTATCTTTTTTCTCTGTTTTGCTGTGAATTACTATAACTGGTAGAGCATAATTTTATGATTTTGAATGCGTGAATTCAGATGCTAATTTTTAATTTTATACTCACCTCAAGCTTCTTCTCAGAGGACTTTCACACAATTTTTCTATTGCTCCCTTTTTTTTCTGAGAATTACTATATCTGGTGGAGTATATTTCTTTTAAGATTTTAAATGTCCAAACGCCCTTGACTAATAATCCTCAAATATTTCTTAAAATGAATTATTGAATATTATAACTCATTCAAAAGTCAAGACCCAATCACATATTAGGAGATTAAAAGTTTCAGAATATCCCGAGTCAATTTCTCATATTTCAACCACACTATTTTATGTTAAAATGCACTTAGGACCAAGTNGTTTTGCTGTGAATTACTATAACTGGTAGAGCATAATTTTATGATTTTGAATGTGTGAATTCAGATGCTAATTTTTAATTTTATACTCACCTCAAGCTTCTTCTCAGAGGACTTTCACACAATTTTTCTGTTGCTCCCTTTGTTTTTTGAGAATTACTATATCTGGTGGAGCATATTTCTTTTAAGATTTTAAATGTCCAAACGCCCCTGACTAATAATCCTCAAATATTTCTTAAAACGAATTATTGAATATTATAATTCATTCAAAAGTCAAGACCCAATCACATATTAGGAGATTAAAAGTCTCAGAATATCCCGAGTCAATTTCTCATATTTCAACCACACTATTTTATGTTAAAATGCACTTAGGACCAAGACCAAATTCTTTAAATTCAAGGACCCAATTATTAAAGAATTAATTTCATTCTTCCCTTACGTCATAATCTTATTAAAATATCTAAATTTAATAAGCTTTCCAAATATTGAACAATTTTAGAAACAACAAATTCTTTTTTATCTTTCATTCATTACAGTGGGAGAGATGGGACAGCATAACATCGATCCTGTAAAAGTCCCCCTTTACACTGATTGTAGTAGTCAGAAGATAAACCCTATTATCTCTNTTTTATTTGGGTTGATGAGCTTTCCAAATATTGAACAATTTTAGAAACAACAAACTCTTTTTTATCTTTCATTCATTACGGTGGGAGAGATGGGACAACATAACATCGATCCTGTAAAAGTCCCCCTTTACACTGATTGTAGTAGTCAGAAGATAAACCCTATTATCTCTCGATAGAGAGAAGGCCTTGAACTCTGTGTTCTAGATTCCACTGAAATATCTTGGATTTGGTTTGCTCTTTTCCTTTGAAGCCTTCACATGAGATGTGTTCCATTTGACATCAGTTGCATAGGAGTCAATTGGGACAAAAGGATTGACTGAAGTCATATTGATGAAACCTCTTTTAGGTTCTGTCAAATATTCTTTTGGGATAATTATGTTCCCATTCCTAAAGTTATTCTCAAGCCAGTCTTGGGTAATCTGAACTTCAACTTCTTAATCAAATTCTGAAACATCGTTGCTACTATCTCATCCTTGAAGGGATATACTTTGTTTAAGAGTTCGACCATAGATCGACCCTGCTTTCCATCCATCTGATGTGGCCTCTTCTTGGACGACTGTCGACTATGTTGCAGGTTGTATCGCTATTGATGTTGGTAGATCTGTCGATGCGGCTCAATTTGGATCTGCATCGGNTGGCCATAGATTGACCTTGCTTTCCATCCATCTGATGTGGCCTCTTCTTGGATGACTGTCAACTATGTTGCAGGTTGTATCGCTATTGATGTTGGTAGATCTGTCGATGCGGCTCAATTTGGATCTGCATCGGCTGCTTACCCTTGTTAACTATTGTCACTGTCTCTGATCTCCTTTCAGATGTATTTGTTGGCTTCAGCTCTATCAGTCGCTAAATTAGAAATTATCGGTCCTGGAATGGATATCCCGACGTCTAATTTTATAAGTTTGTTTAATATATATATATATATATNGATTCAAAAATCATGAAATTTTGTCTAAGTGTTTCTCTGACCTTAAGAAACCTCTAATAAATTTTTCATAAATATAATTTTTTTTTTGGATAATTAAATAAATTAACTTTTGAAAATCTTATTTTCTAATTATAAATAATTATGAGAGGTCAACATATCCTCCTCTAGCATTTTAATTACCTCATGGACATAACANGATCTCATTCATTTAATAGTGGCAAAAGTGCACAACACCGCAAGTAGTGCACCTATCACGAGGAATAGACATATTACTTGATAATGATACTAGATTAAATACACTAATGAATTTATGACATCCGTTTGGTCTACGAACCATTTATGTTGACAGAAAAATTTCCCTTTCTAATATAAAGATTAGATAGAGTTTAATTTACCTGGGTTCTAAAGTTTCCTATTGATGCAAACCCTTATAGTTAATTACATCTTAACTAATCGAAATCACTTAAGAAGCTCTCAATCAAAATCAGAGGTACTAGTCTTCCAGAATTTGACATTCAAGTTTTTGTGGTAGGACATAGAAAGTCAAGTAGAACTGGATCAATCGGGAAAAGCTATTTCGAAGAAAAATGAGTGAGGACTAGGGCATGTCACAAAATAGAGGCAAACATCGATGACTTCCCATACTATTCTATTGTTGGGCTTTAAATTTTAGAAGAGAATTCATTTAAATTTCGATCCTATCAATTATTAATTATAAGATTTACACTTGCATAATATCCAATTATGTTGAAGATCTAGAAGATATGAGAATTTACATCATATCAAATGAAGACCTTGGAATCCTAAAGCGAGTTAGGGTTTATATTGGACGATGTACAAAAGCTTAAATGTTAAAGTGTGGATTAATGTCGCACCAGGTGGACCACCTCAAAGTTCTATGGCTTATGTTATTTAAACTAAGAAAAAGATTTAGCTGATGTAGATATGCTTTGCTATTATAGATATGTTGTCCTCCGTTCATTATAGCTCTAAGTACCTCGTAGTAGCATCTCCGGGATTATGTGTATTATGTTTTATATCTTTAATTTTGATCATTATTAATCCAATTAATTAAAAGGTTTGTGTTCAAGTTTATAGTGATCCACCCTATGTAAACCGACTTCTCTTCTCATCCTAAAAGGTCTCACAACACATATAAATGCAAAAGTAAAGAAATGCTTTAAAATAAAAAAAATGAGATTACAATAAATAATTGTGTACAAGGGCATATGCTATCTCTACATAGATAGTATTTTAAGCAAGTATACTTGCATAAAATTTAAATTACAAGAATTTAATTAATTTGCTAAGAAAATTCGGTACAAGATCGTCCAAAAGTATAAGCAAAGTGAATCGAGAGAAAATATGGTATGAAGAAAATCAAATAAAGCATCGAAAAACACGAGCAAGTAAAACAAAACCCGCAGTCACTTATGAAAGACCAAAGCTAGGTGTAAGACATTGTTGAAGGTGGGGGTTCAAAGCTAAACTGTGTGCTTCCCAACCTTGGGTAAAAGCTACCAACTCGACAATCTACGGGGAGGGGGGGAGGAGGGAGGGGGGGGGGCAGTCTTAACTTCNCAAATGGGCGACAACTCATCGACATCGGGCCGTCAAGGTGATATCAACGAAGTCAAGGAGCGACAGGGCTCAAAGGAGCTCAACAAAAGGGAAGGTAGAGTGATCCTAAAAGGTAGAGGTAACTAGGTCGGGGTACCACGAACCCGTCATACACAACTATTAGGACCCTAAGTCTATCTGGTCGTGAAGGTAGTCGACCCAACACGTCCTGAAATCCTCGGTCAGCAATCCGTGAATTGCATCATCCACGGGAACCTCGGTAGCCCTAAGGTCAAGGTCGACCCAACACGTCCTGAAAACCCCGGTCAGCAATCTGTGAATTGCATCATCCACGGGAACCTCGGTAGCCCTAAGGTCAAAGGAAATAAACTCTATCCTATGACTACAAATTGGAGCTCCAAGAGATGAGACTTATACTTGTTGAAATAGCAAGGATGCCTTAAGAAAGAAAGAGAAAGTGGAGGTTCAGCTACAAAGCTGGAAACACTCCAAACAAAAGGACTTACCCCGTCTATGGAGGTTCAGCTACAAAGCTGGAAACACTCCAAACAAAAGGACTTACACCCCGTCTGGGTCGAGGAGCCCTTCTAATACACTAGGCGCACTAGACAACCACCTATATGAAGGTACGTTGGGACAGTTAGGTTGGAAAAGTATGAGGACTCCTCCTCGGGACATACAAATATGAATGCAATTATTTAGAATGATCCTAAGTATTGTGGAGGCTCTATTAATATATATAAGAAAGTAAACGTTGCAATTTTTAAATCCTAAATTTTAATTATCTTAAATATTTTATTTAGGATTTTGTAGAAAATTATAATTTTAGGATCCTTAATGAGTCTATGTTGTATCGCGAAATCCTAGATAAAAAATAGAAAGAAAATGAGGAAAACATATGCAAGTGCAGACATGCAACATGATGCAAAAAAAAAAGCAAAGCAAGTCAAACCAAAATAATAAATAGGCCGGTGCCGCTGGGTCGGCAACATATCCCAGAAAAGAAAAAGGGCGGTCGGACTCCGCATATACATGCCCGGTCCTAATTCTATACATCAATATAAAAATGCAATTAAGAACGGGGCACGAGCATCTGCTCCTAGTCCCCACCACGTGGTTCCCGTGCTAACGACTCGGAACCCGTTCCCATATCTTATTTCTGCTACAAGACTCTCCTAGACTCTAAAAAATACATAGAGAAAAGAAAAAGACTCAATCCTGCATGGAAACAAGTGATGATTCATCACGCAGGTCTACGGGACTTGTGATAAGGCTCACAACAAATGGGAGACACTCGGCTCTACGGAGGTCATTTGGTTAAGCACAGGAAGTCCTAACCTAAAGGCTAGCTCTAGAAAATTGATGATCCATCACGCAGGCACGTCATCGCGCCGACCCATGTCGGCGCACGCACCCCGTGTGGGAGATCAAACCCACACGCCTAGACACCACTAAACCAAGGGCTAGTTAGGAGTTTAGGGGATCTCACCATCGCGAAGTTTGCAGGCACGTTCTCTTTACTTTCTCCAAGTCGTCGACGTCCAATCTGTGCTCTAGAGTATCCTACAATGAATCATGTAACAAGGAGAATAAGAGATAGGAAGTAGTGAGGTATGTGTAGTACCAAAAATAAAAGATTTAACATATAAAACACATGCAACACTACAGTAAAGGTACCTTCGCAAGAGAGAATCGCTCGACGACGATGAAGGTGGGGAACCCATAAGTATGCCGGCGAAAAAAAGCGTCGGTGGAGGCTTTTCATGCGAGGTGGAGGACTTAGTTCGTTGGCGGTGCGCACCGGGAGTGAAGGAAACGCGGAGGAGAGCCCAAAAAAATTGACGCCTTTCTTTGCCATTTTACTCCAATGAAAACACAACACCAACGAGATAAAAGTCGGTGGGGTGAATGAAATCCGGCGAGGTTGGCTGGTTGTCTGAGAAAAAGAAGAAAAGGTTGAGGAAGAAGAAAGGAAAAAAAAAGAAAAAATGAGGTGAAAAAAAAGAAGAGGAAGAAGAAGAAGAAGAAGAAGAAGAAGAAGAAAAAGAAGAAGATGATGAAGAAGAAGAAGAATAAATAGAAGAAGAAAAAAAGGAAGAGGAAGAACGATGACCGAGGAAGAAGGATTCGAGCGGTTCTTCTTTATCGTGAATGGGGAGGGGAGAATCGCAATTTCAGAGGCTGCGATTCAGAGGAGGCCAGTGCTCGTGCTGGGGGCTCCGGCGGCGCGGAGGAGGACTTCGACGTCGGTGTTAGCCGTCGACCAGGAGCTCGGATCGATTTTCGCAAGGCGGTCCGGGGAGGAGTTGCGTGCGTTCGGTAGTTTTGCCAGAGGAGCGTGAGATAGAGGGAGAGATAAGGTTATATATATATATAATAATAATATATATTACATTATATTATAACAATAATTATTATTATATTATTATAATTAACCTCCGTGTATTCTTCACTCGTACACGCCCTCGCGGCGAAGTGAACGTCCTTGTTGGCTAAAATTGATGTTCCGGATGCATTGGCGCTGTTCGTTTCATCATTCAGGATTATTTGGGCCATTTTTTTGACGATTGTGCCTAAAACAATAATTCACACATTCTTACCCTGCCCGTGAAGTTGTAGCAAAGCGAACATCCCCCGTAAGTGAAATCAACATTCCAGATGGACTCGCGTGGTCCGTTTCGTCGTTTGAGACCATCTAAACAAGCTCACTCTTGCTCAGGTCAATGTAAGACAAATTCGTGCATGACATGATAACTAGTTTTTGTCGATCACAGGTGGACACCCTACACCTATGATATCCAAAAATTGATACCAACAAAGGACCCCCAACAAGCGTGCTGCGCCACTGAGGCACATTGCACTTGTTGGCAGCATCCTCAAAATAAAGGCTCGCCTAGTAGTCAAGGTGACATCTCAAGAGGAGGCTATAAGAAAACCTCAACCAAACCAGATAAACTGGACAAGGTATGGTTGAGGGTGTGGCTTGCTATTCAAAACCAGTCAACCCTAAAAATAGGTTCAGAGGCCATTGAGGCATAACCAAGAAAATAAATTTAGAGGTCATTAAAGCATAACCTAAGAGGGTGGTTCAGNCCATACACGTCCTCGTGGCGAAGTGAACGTGCTTGTTGGCTAAAATCGATGTTCCGGATGCATTGGTGTTGTCCGTTTTGTCATTCAGGATTGTTTGGGCCATTTTTTTTTATGATTGTACCGAAAACAATAATTCACACATTCTTACCCTGCCCGTGAAGCTGTAGCGAAGTGAACATCCCCTATAAGTGAAATCGACACTCCGGACGCACTCGCGTGGTCCGTTTCGTCGTTCGAGGCCATCTAAACAAGCTCACTGGTGCTCAGGTCAATGTAAGCCAAATTCGTGCATGACATGATAACTAATTTTCGTCGATCACAGGTGGACACCCTACACCTATGATATCCAAAAATTGATGCCAACAAAGGACCCTCAACAAAGCGTGCTGCGCCACTGAGGCACATTGCACTTGTTGGCAGCATCCTCAAAATAAAGGCTCGCCTAGTAGTCAAGGTGACATCCCAAGAGGAGGCTATAAGAAAACCTCAACCAAGCCAGATAAACTGGACAAGGTATGGTTGAGGGTGTGGCTAGCTAGTCAAAACCAGTCAACCCTAAAATAGGTTTAGAGGCCATTGAGGCATAACCAAGAAAATAAATTTAGAGGTCATTAAAGCATAACCTAAGAGGGTGGTTCAGAGGCCGTACAACCATATAAATAGGTTCAGAGGCCATAAAAGGCATAACCTAGGAATGAGTTCAGAGGCCATAGAGGCATAACTCAAGCTAGTGGTTCAGAGGCCGCAAAGGCAAAACCACGAAAATAGGTTCAGAGGCCGCAGAGGTTTAACCTAGGAGGGTGGTTCAGAGGCCGTAGAGGCATAACCACAAAAATAGGTTCATAGGCCATAGAGGCATGANTAAGCTAGTGGTTCAGAGGCCGTAAAGGCATAATCACGAAAATAGGTTCAGAGGCCGTAGAGGTTCAACCTAGGAGGGTGGTTCAGAGGCCGTAGAGGCATAACCACAAAAATAGGTTCATAGGCCATAGAGGCATGACCTAGGAATGAGTTCAGAGACCATAGAGGCATAACTCAAGCTAATGGTTCAGAGGCCGTAAAGGCATAACCATGAAAAAAGGTTCAGTGGCCATAAAGGCATAACCTCAGAATGAGTTTAGAGGCCATAGAGAAAAAACTCAAGCTAGTGGTTCAGAGGCCGCAAAGTCATAACAACGAAAATAGGTTCAGAGGCCATAAAAGGCATAACCTAGGAATGAGTTCAGAGGCCATAGAGGTATAAATCAAGCTAGTGGTTCAGATGCCGTTAAGGCATAACCACAAATATAGGTTCAGAGGTCGCAGAGGCATAACCTAAGAGGGTGGTTCAGAGGCCGTAGAGGCATAACCACAGAAATNGCCATAGAGGCATAACTCAAGCTAATGGTTCAGAGGTCGTAAAGGCATAACCACGAAAAAAGGTTCAGTGGCCATAAAGACATAACCTAGGAATGAGTTCAGAGGCCATAGAGGCATAACTCAAGCTAGTGGTTCAGAGGACGCAAAGACATAACCACGAAAATAGGTTTAGAGGCCATAAAATGCATAACCTAGGAATGAGTTCAGAGACCATAGAGGTATAACTCAAGCTAGTGGTTCAGAGGCCGTTAAGGCATAACCACAAAAATAGGTTCAGAGGTCGCAGAGGCATAACCTAAGAGGGTGGTTCAGAGGCCGTAGAGGCATAACCACAGAAATAGGTTCAGAGGTCAAAAAGACAATCTAGAAAATAGGTTCAGAGGCCATAAAGGCATAACCTAAGAGGGTGGTTCAGAGATCGTAGAGCCATAACCACAAAGATAGGTTCAGAGGTCATAAATACATAACCTAGAAAAGAGGTTCAGAGGCCATAAAAGCATAACCTAAGAGGGTGGTTCAGAGGCCGCAGAGGCATAACCACAAAAATAAGTTCAGAGGTCATAAAGACATAACTTAGAAAATAGATTCAGAGGCCATAAAGGCATAACCTAAGAGGGTGGTTCAGATGCCACAGAAGCATAAACACAAAAATAGGTTCAGAGGTCATAAGGACATAACCTAGAAAATAGGTTCAGAGGCCATAAAGGCATAACTTAAGAGGGTGATTCAGAGGCCGTAGAGGCATAACCATAAAAATAGGTTCAAAGGTCATAAAGACATAACCTAGAAAATAGGTTCAGAGGCCATAAAGGCATAACCTAAGAGGGTGGTTCAGAGACTGTAGAGGTATAACCACAAAAATAGGTTCAGAGGTCATAAAGACATAACCTAGAAAAGAGGTTCAGAGGCCATAAAGGCATAACCTAAGAGGGTGGTTCAGATGCCGCAGAAGCATAACCACAAAAATAGGTTCAGAGGTCATAAAGACGTAACCTAGAAAATAGGTTCAGAGGCCATAAAGGCATAACCTAAGAGGGTGGTTCAGAGACCGTAGAGGCATATCCACAAAAATAGGTTCAGAGGTCATAAAGACATAACTTAGAAAATAGGTTCAGAGGTCATAAAGGCATAACCTAAGAGGGCGGTTCAGAGGCCGTAGGGCATAACCACAAAAATAGGTTCAGAGGTCATAACGACATAACCTAGGGATGAGTTCAGAGGCCATAAAGGCATGACTCAAGCTAGTGGTTCAGGGGCCATAGAGGCATAACCACGAAAATAGGTTCAGAGGCCGTAAGGGCATAACCTAAGGGTGGGTTTAGAGGTCGTAGAGGCATGACCCACGGTATGTCTGAAGACAGGGTACTCTCATAAATGAATCAGCCCAAAAGGGCATGTGGTTCTAGAAGCATCAAAGTTTAAGGCTATATGAAGGCAAAGGTGTCAAAAGACAAGATATCCTCATAACAGAGCCGACCCTAAAGTCACATGGCTTGGTGAACATGACTATAAAGCCAAAAGCGTCTAAAGACAAAATGTTCCCATAACCGAGCCGACTCTAAGGTCATATGGCTCGAGAAATGTGACTATAAAGCCAAAGAATGTACGAAGACAAGAAGTGCTCAAATTGAGCCAATTACAATGTAGTCGAGCTTGAGTGACATCGAACATATGGCTATATAAAGCCGAAGATGCTCTCATAAAGGAACCGGTCAAAACGGGTATATGATTCGAGAGGCTTCAAAGCCAAATGGCTACAAAACCCGATGTGCCTCAAAACGAGGTCTTATCATCAAGGGTCTGCCAAGTGAAGGCAATAGTTCTATTGATCGGAACATTAAATGATCATGGAGGTATATACCCCGATCAAAATAGTCTGGGAGGTATGTATCCTAACCAAGTATCAAATAAGCCAAGAAGTATGTATCTTGGCCGAGCATATGAAATAACGCAAGAGGTATGTATCCTGGAAAAATATCAAATGAATAGTCATACGACATAACATTCTGAGGTATCACGCTCAAAGTATAGCCGGACATCCAAGTAATTTGATTGAACATGGATCAGTGGTAAAACCGATACAACATGCCATTCAACTTGGCGGAAAAAACCAACCAAAGTAGTCAGAACCATCAAATGGGGTTAAATATCAGAAAGGTGTAACCACAAGAGTGCTTCTACATCAGCACTAGCGAAGCAACTTTCACTGAGGATCCATGGATCAGACGTGAGACTAATACAACATGGTAGTTGACATGGCAGACATAACCAACCAGATCAATCGAGAATATCAACAGGGTTACATAACCTAGTACGGTCTAAACCCCAAGGCGCTCAAAGTGAGCTAGCGAGGCAAATCTCGTTGGGCGACTCTCCCATTTAACAAAGTAGTTCTGTTGGGGAGACATCAAATATCCCGATGGGGATATGGACCAGCTGAGCTACTGATACAACATTTCAATCGGTGGGGTAGACCAAACCAACCAAATCAACTGAAAATCATCGAGGTGGACTTACAAGTCCAAATGTAGGGTGCTTGAAGCAAGCATTAGTGAAGTAAGTATCGCTAAAAGGTCCTCAGAACTAGCAAAATAACTATAGCAGGGGAGAGCTCAACTAATATTTCCAACAAGAACTTACTAAGGCAATTCTCGTAGGGAAAAATATCAGGGCAAACGTCAGGCATCAAAAGTGGCTTCGATGAAGGACATGGATCGGACATATAACAGACAAATTTCAGAACCAATACAACATGTCGCTCTGACAAGACAATGAAAATTGACCGTTTCAGGATTATTAAAGAGGGTGGATGAATAGACCATACCAATCGTATATATGATACTGCTACCAAAGATTTGGTAGAATGAATTCCGCTAGAGAATTGCTGCAGTATCTAAGAATAGTTGGCACAAGGGTATGTTGCCCTCAGGCTAACTCTAAAACATCCCTCAAAATGGAAAACACCACACTCATTTGAAGTGAGTGGGAAACCCTAATTTGGACCCACACGGGGTGCTCAAAAGAATAGAGGTGGCGAGGAATGGAGCATAGCTTCCCGCACAAAAAGGTATCAATCGAACTTAACCTCGGACAATCGAGACACCTGAGAAGGGTTGGACAAAATGGAGTGTACCAATCAAATGGTGTTTAACCATAAGACAAAAACCAAAACATATCCCATAAGAGGGAATACACCACACTTATCTGAAGTGAGCAAGAGCATATTCGTATAAAGGTGCTGGGTTCAGACCCTATGTTGAAAAGGTAATCAAAACAAAATGCTAAGAAAGGGCATGATTTTCCTACATAAGGCAAATATCAATCAAAATTGACTTCCATCAATCGATATATTGCAAAAGGTTAGCTAGTCAAGATATGCTAATGAGGGAATGCCTAGTAATGAAACTAAGCTGAGATACTCTAAAAAGAGGGTATCTTCCACTCTCATTTAGAGTGAGTGGGGAAAAACATATCTACCACACTCATTTATAATGGGTGGGACACGCTCGTTTAGACCCGCTCGAAGCGAGGAACTGTAGAAAGAAAGATAAGAGAAGTACTTAGCTTCTCTTGCACTGATTGCTGGTTGCGTCAGGTATAAGCCCCCCGTAGGACTTCCACTTTGTCTGTGTGGCAATTCAGAAATCTGTGTTAAGAGATGTTCAAGACCTCTCTTACGTGCAATAACACACACAAAAGGGTGGGTGTACGATATGTCGTACCACATGCCCACTAAGAAGACTAGTCAACCTCCAAAGAAAGGACTATCGGACCCAGAGGGTCAAAGCATAAAGCGTAGAAAAAGGTGAATGTATGATATGTTGTACAACATGCCCACAAAGCTACTAAGGGTCTTCCATGCCATTCATATATATATATATATATATATATATTTGGCATATATATTTTTTTTATCTCTGGCTTAAGCTGTTTTCAGAAATGATCTGGTGTGACATACCAAAATTGAATTATCAAAGAGAGTGGACGATTAAAACATACCAACCCTATATACTGCTACCAGAGATTTAGTAAAATGAATTCCATTGGGGAAATACCACAATATCCAAAAATGATTGGTCAAAAAAAATTTTTCCAACCACAAGGGTATGTAGCTCTCAGGCTAACCCAAAAAAAACTCTAAAAGGGGAAGGGAAAACACCACACTCATCTGAAGTGAGTGGGAAACTCTATTTCGGATCCACATGGGGTGCTCAACCGAATAGAGGTGGCGAGGAATGCAGCATAGTTTTCTCGCATAAAAGAGGTATTAGTCGAACTTGACATCGGTCAGTCGAGACACGTATGAAGGGTTGGGCAAAATAGAGTGTACCAACCAACTGGTGCCTAGTCGTAAAACACAAACTAAAACATATCCCACAAGAGGGAATACATCACACTCATCTAAAGTGAGCAAAACGAGCATATCCGTAGAAAGGTGCTCAGTTCGGACCCAATGTAGAATGGGTAACCGAATAAGAATGTTAGGAAAGGGCATGACTTTCCTGTAATAAGGCAAATATAAATCAAAATTGACTTCCTTCAATTGGAGATATTGCAAAAGATTAGCTAGGCATCATTTGCTAACCATGGAATGCTTAGTTATAAAGCTAAGCTTTGATCTTCTAAAAGGAGGTCTTCCAATCTCATTTATGACGAGTGGAACAGAAGTATCTACCACGCTCATTTATGATGGGTAGGACACGATCTTTCGAACACACTCGAAGCGAGGGACCAAAAATAGAGGATAAGAGAAGTACTTGGCTTCTCTTACACTGATTACTGGTTGCGTCAGGTAGAAGCCGCCCATAGGACTTCCACTTTGCCTGTTTGACAATTCAAAAATCAGTTTTAAGAGATGATCAAGACCTATCTTACATGTGAAGCACAAAAATGGTGAGTGTACGAGATGTCATACAACATGTCCATAAAGAAGGCTAGTCGACTTCCAAAGGAATGACTACCGGGACCCTAGGGTCAACGCATGAAGAGTAAAAAGTGGTGAGCATAATCCTAGCCCGAAAGGCAAGTCAACTTCCAAATGAAGGACTGTCGGACCCATAAGGTTGACACATAAAGTGTAGAAGAAGGTGGGTGTACACTATGCTGTACAACATGCCCACGGAGCTACTACATCCTTTCATGTCATTCATATTTTTATTGGCATATATATTTTTTTATCTCCTGCATAAGTCGTTATCAAGAATGATCTGATGTAACATACTAAATCGAACTGGTATGAGGAGCTTTCTTGTAGGCATCGTATATTCACGACCAGCTATACCATGAAAAATATAATGTTTGCAAAATTCAGGTCCAGGTGGGATTTTCCTTAAGTACTCTTCCCTAGCCCCTTTCCTTTAATTCTTTTCACCCTTAGCCTATTAAGCCTCGTCATTCGTACCGGGTGTCAAGGAAATATTTTCATTTTGGAGATGTCTTTAAATCCATTACTGATTTAACAGTCATCCCAATGTCACTTAACAATTCTCTGAACCCCAATATTCTAAGGATTTATCAGGAGAATTTTAAAATCAAAAAGTTCTTTATTGTTGAAACTTTTGATTTCTCGCTCACCTCACGATTCTTCTTAGGAGTGTTGGCCAAATTTCACTTTTTAAGGCCTTTTTGCACTTTTTTTTATTTTCCTAAGAATTATTATATCTGGTAGAGCTTCTTTTGTAATAAAGTAGTTTGTTTTCACTCAAAATTCTCCCGAATAAAGATTCTTAGAATTTCATGATCCATTACTTGTTAAGCTTCCATCGATCTAACTGAATGGAAAAATAAGAGATCTAAATAGTCTCTGAAATTACTAGCATCTCAATGACACCCATCTAGTCATTTTGAGGTATTCTCAGGAATTAGGTGAAAGTTCATTAAAGGAAGGGATTCAGTCATCGTGACTTAGTTTGAATCTACCAAACTATGAGGATTTGCAAATCCTAAGAAGGTGCATACATGGTCTAGCTTAATCTCATCCTCAAGATCTATCTTAGGTTCAACCTCAAGAATTAGTAAAGGTAAGCCCAATACATGATCAACTGAGGGGCATGATTCCTTTCAGAACCATCTTAACGGCGTCCAGAAATTGGAGTCCGAGCATCGACAGATGTAGAGATATCTTAGTCAGATAAGTAAGCTCTAACCGGTAACATTGGATATCGAGGTATCACGACAAGTCTGGGACTGATTATAGAGACAAAATGCTCTAATCAGTTCAATGTGACTATCAACAAGGTGATAAAAATCAACCAAGTTAAACAAAATATCCATGAAGTTGGATATAGGAGATGTGGATCAATTTCAAAATGATGCTCTTTCATCAAGAACAGACTGAAAGAGTCAATAAGTTCTTAACAAGATGAGGCACCAAATCCTAGTCAGGTTTAAGGCAGACTGAATAGATCAAATGCTAGATAAATAGAGTTGTCTTAGCAACAAAATGCTCTTATCAAGAGCCTAGCCAAAGGGCACACCGACACAAATTGAATGAGACACTCTCAAACAGTCTAGGAGATATGTCTCCCAGTTAAAACATGGATCAATCAAGACTAAAAGAGTGGTCTAGTCGATACAACATGTCATCAACAAGAGATTTTAGGGTGCCCCCCAATTGGAGTATAGAACATCCATAATAGTCTTGCTTAATAGGTGAAAAGAGGAAGGATAAAGCACTTTTCAAAGCAAAGGCAAGTAAACCCCTCGCCGTCAAATGTAGAAAGTCGTTATACACGCAGCGTCGGGATATCAAAATATGTGGTGGCAAGAATTATCCTAACCCACTAGGTATTCGCCAAAGTAGAGCAATCAACCTCTGTTCTCAAATAAGGTGAGAATCAATGGGGTACACCCCAGACCGCCCTTTATCAACATAGGACAAATTCATATTGCGCGATGAAGAGGAAGCCATAAAATTTTCCTTATAGCTTATAGAAAGAGTAGACACAACAAATGTGGTCAAAAGCCACTCCAACAGAATCACAATGATACCCGACATAACATCTGGTACAGTGGCAATAAGTATCACACCAAGGGTTCCATGCAACATCTCGATGGGTCTCATGACCTATACAACCGATGACAAAAGGTGAATATCCTAGCCTTATAATGGACCGAAAGGAGAACCTTGGTCTCCTACTACAAGGGCCTATAGAATAGGAAGAGTAAAGAAGTTTGTTTGGACATTTAAAGGATCTAGGTAAGGAGCTTCTTTCATGGAAGAGGACCCAGTCCTCGTAGAGGTAAACTGCTCCAATAATCTTCTTAGTAAGGAGATCTGTAGATGAGTCATCAATATGGGCCATAGAATTAGAGCAATCTACATTCTAAGGAGGGGGAAACCTCACAGCTATCATGGTTGGGGTGTAATCCACACAACCAGACAATACAATAGAGTGATTCTCAATAAAGGGAGTGACAAATTTCCCATCAACAAGAACCACGACGGGTAAAGAGACCTGCGGTTAGTTCAGCTGCTGTAATTGCAGCAATATGTTTTTATTCCTCTGAAGCCCTTGCCTAATGTAGGGACAAACGAGACCTAAGAGAAATCCAGAATAATGGGGATGGGACAATCGTCAAACCAGCGAAAACATTTCCCCTTAAATAGGATGTTGCTCCTACGAGTTGCTCGGTCAGAGAACTCATGGTATCAGCAAAAACAACATGGACTGCAAGATGAGAACAACCTGCATCCTAGGGAGGAAAGATCCCCCACACAATCCTGGTTCGAACATAGTTCATATTGCCAGACATAGGAGAAAAATGATTCTCAGCTGACGGGATTTGAGCATCATCTCGTACCGGAACTAAAAGGAGTCATGGCGGGGACATACCACACCGCCAAAGAACAGTGTCGTGAACAGGTAACTCTAGCTCTCTTAATGCAACATCCGTGGGATGGACATCCTCAAAACACTGAAGGACTACAAGAGAGGCCAGGAAATAAGAAAAACCGTTGTAGCGCATCGCCATTTGGTACCAGCCTCTTCCTCAATGGAAAATTAGCATCGATACGAGTTGCTACAACGAAAGGAGTGCTACATGCACAACTCATCCTTTTCAAAGGAAGGCATGATGCAAAACTCCAACAGAGATGTGGTCCGCACAACTGTGGACAATAGCAAAATGACTCACAATTTGAGGGCCAAAGACACCTCGTAAACTGGAATCGAGATGGTATATATAAACATGAAGCAGAACATAATACTAAATTCACAGCAATCTATTCATAATTCTCATGGCCTTCCTACCTAATCAAGGGACAGGTGGAACCTCAGGGGAATCAGAATAGAAAGAGAGAACTGGGACTGAAGTCATACCGGAGCAGTAGTGACAAACCTAATGCTAGTAAAATACTCACCTACTTATGGCAGCGAGATCAGTGAAAACACAGAGGTACGAGTCTGGAAAAGACCGTCAGGTGCTGCGGCGTGTCGCTATCGAGCGTCGGCTTCTTTTTGCAAAAGATGCGGGCTCGAGGCCAGCCACTGCAGCCAAGACAACTCGCTATGTACGAATCCCTTTTTTAGGGGGAGAGCACAAAGAAAATGCTTCAGAGGGCGTAAGAATAACTCAATATGCACATTCCCCACTTAAGGGGAAAGGCACAGATCCAAATGCTTAAAAGGGCGTAGAAATAGCTCAATATTCACATTTCCCTATTTAAGAAGGAGGGAACAGAGTGAAATGCCTAAGAGGGCGTAGAAACGACTCAATATGCATGTATCCCATTTTAAGGGAGGGCATAGAGTAAATGCCTGAAAGGGCATAGAAACAACTCAATATGACGTCTCCCCTTTTAAGGGGGAGGGCACAGAGCGAACGCCTCAGAGGGCGTAGGATCACATAAGGTAATCCGACATGGGTGCTCGAAGGAACTGAAGGTTATGACACCCTTAGGAGCACAGAAAGCGCTCTGGGAGAAGGGAAAGGGATCCCCCGATGATAGTGATTATATCCATCTTCCTGCTCTTCCACATAGCGAGGCAAAAAGGGACAATGATCAGAAATAGGAAAAGGTTATGAAATCAATCAAAAAATACAACGACATCGATGCATGCGATAATGCAACAACCTAACTATTGAATGTGAGAAAGGGACATAATGCATCGAGTTGCTACCCCTAGCAACTAACACATGGACTAAAAACCAAGGTCTCACAAAAGGCTCAACTATTACTCAAAGGAAGAGAACCAGATCACGATAATATGAGTGAGACTCCTAGTACGAAGAGAGACTATAACCACTGAAGTGAAACTCCAAGTATGGAGAGAGAGACTCATCCCCAGCGGAGTCACCGGATTTGTTTTTCGTTTAATTTTTCTCTTTTTTTATTTCAAAAGGAGTCGCCAGTTTGTCAATCATCGTATACTTCCCTCATTGGAATAAATCTCCCTCCTGAACCATATAAATGATTTGAAGAGAGAGGAATCAAATAAGAAGGGACATACGACAAAGAGACAAACAAGAGAAAAAGTAAATCGTGGAGAGTCTATGTGCGATCACCCTCACAAGGATAGGTTAAGAATGTCTACCCAAAAAAGATCGAGAGGAGGCCCCTTAAACCAATATCCACGAAAGAAGTATCTACATAAACTACCCATAACCAGAGAGTCAGGTGTATGTACCTGTTCTAGGGTCAAGAGCACTCCCAGAGGAACGTGTTCCTACTGGTTAATTACATCTTGGGGTGGGTCAAGAGCACTCCCAGAGGAACGTGTTCCTACTGGTTAATTACATCTTGGGGGATACCCCAAGAATACTCTCGATAAAAGGAGCTTTCGCTTCAGTATTATCATAGACCTGGGGTATAGGAAATCAAATGAAGGTTATTCCGTGTGGGAACAGTCCAGATCTAGGGTATAGGCAATCAAATGAAGGTTATTCCGTGTGGGAACAGTCCCAATGCTTCAAAGCTCGCGCTATATAGGCAACCAAAGGAAGGTTATTCCGTGTGGGAATAGTCTCAATGCTTCAAAGCTCACCCTAAACAATCGAGCAGAGAATGAGTCTCTCATATCCCGGAATGGATAGCGGCTTATCAGCACATGGAGCCTACAAAATAACCTAAATCAACTTAACGGGGATCTCCCAATACGTCAAAGCACATTCGGGCCAAAGGGCAGAGGAAAAATCGTCGTATCCCAAATGGGCGGCAGCTCATTGGCATCGGGCCGTCAAGGTGATATCATTGAGGTCAAGGAGCGACAGGGCTCAAAGGTGCTCAACAAAAGGAAGGTAGAGTGATCCTAAAAGGTAGAGATAACTGGGTCGGGGTACCACTGACCCGTCATACACAGCTATTAGGACCCTAAGTCTACCTAGTCATGAAGGTAGTCGACCCAACACGTCCTGAAATCCCCGGTCAGCAATCTGTGATTTGCATCATCCACGGGAACCTCGGTAGCCCTAAGGTCAAAGGAAATAAATTATATCCTATGAATAAAAGCTGGAGCTCCAAGAGGTGGGACTTATACTTGTTGAAATAGCAAGGATGCCTCGGAAAAGAAAGAGAAAGTGGAGGTTCAGCTACAAAGCTGGAAACTCTCCAAACAAAAGGACTTACACCCCGTCTGGGTTGGGGAGCCTTCTAACACCCTAGGCGCACTCCAAACAAAAGGACTTACACCCCGTCTGGGTCGGGGAGCCTTCTAACACCCTAGACGCACTACTAAACAAAAGGACTTACACCCCGTCTGGGTCGGGGAGCCTTCTAACACCCTAGGCGCACTAGATCCAAACAAAAGGACTTACACCCCGTCTAGGTCGGGGAGTCTTCTAACACCCTAGGCGCACTAGACAACCACCTATATGAAGGGATATCATGCTCGGGACATGCAAATATGAATGCAGTTATCTAGAATGATCCTAAGTATTGTGGAGGCTCTATTAATATATGCAAGAAAGTAAATGTTGCAGTTGCAGTTTTTAAATCCTAAATATTTTAATCCTAAATTTTAATTATCTTGAATATTTTATTTAGGATTTTGTATAAAATTACAATTTTACGGTCCTTAATGAGCTTATGTTGTATCGTGAAAACTCGGATAAAACACAAAAAAATGAGGAAAACACATGCAAGTGCAGACATGCAACTTGATGCAAAAAAACAAAGCAAGTCAAACCAAAATAATAAACAGGTCGGCGCTGCTGGGTCGGCAACATATCCTAGAAAAGATAGGGGTGGCCGGACTCCGCGTATACATGCCCGGTCCTAATTCTATACATCAGAATAAAATGCAAAATTAAGATACATGGCACGAGCATCTGCTCTTGGTCCCCTCCACGTGGTTCCTGTGCTAACAACTCGGAACCCGTGCCCGTATCTTATTTTTGATACAGGACTCTCCTAGACTCTAAAAAATACACAGAGAAAAGAAAAAGACTCAATCCTGCATGGAAACAAGTGTCAGCGGGAAAATCACATGCACATAACGTATCATGAGTCGTGCCTTAAAAGTGGGGGGAGCTAATATCACCTGCAAGCAAAAGGGTCAGAAATCATTATTTGCTCCCCCCATAGCGGTACTTGTGTGTGTATATGAAAATAGGCATAACTCCCTGCAGAAGAACTCCCTAAGACACTATCATACATATGCGACATGCAGTCACATCAAAAACATAACACAAAAGAAAGATATCTGGCTAGGGCAACCAATCCAGCAAAGAACAATAGGCAGACATCAAAAAGACTACCTAGCACCCTAAAGCCTAGCCTAGTACACCATCTAACAAACGGTGTATCAACCTAGTAACTAAGTGCGAGGTAAGTCTAGGTATGGTATGACTTTGACAGGGTCACTTTACTGGCCCCATCCTAAGATCTGAAGGATCTAAAGGGTGTCATGAAGAATGGTGACACGAGTTAAATCTATTAGATCTTTAGCACAGTCATACTCGTGTCAATCCCGATGACTTAACTCACATTGCTTTGGGATCAACCCAGCAAGCAATACTCGTTAAGGCATTGCGACCAACACAGGGTCACTCTCCTAACGAACCTGACTCGCTATCCATAGATCAACCCAACAAACAATGCTCGTTAAGGCATCGCAACCAACACAGGGTCACTCTCTTAACGAACCTGGCTCGCTATCCATGCAAATATGCAATTGCAAATGCTAATGCAGGAAAATCAGAACACATAAGTAGTGATAAAGAGTATGTCATGAAGGCAGTGACTTGTAGGAATGGGCATGCCGTAGTGGCAGGGGCCCGAAAAGAGGGTATGTCGATAAGGCAGTGACCCGAAGGTGGGCATGCCGTGGCGGCAGTGGCCTGAAAAGAGGGTATACCGGTAAGCCAGTGACCCAAAGTAGGCATTTCATAGCGGCAGGGGCCCGAAAGGAGGGTATACCGGTAAGGCAGTGACCCGGAGGTAGGCATGTCGTAGGGGCAGGGGCCCAAAAAGAGGGTATGTCGGTAAGGCAGTGACCCGAAGGAATACAACTCAAGTAAATGATATTGATCATGCAAACAAACATGTACATGCACATACACAACATGCAAAGGAGCAAGTGGTAGGTCGATCGGGATGGAGCATCTGGTCAAACCAAAGTATTCTGCTAACCGGACCAGGGTAGCCAACTAAAGCATAAGTGATGTGACCGGTTTGGGATAACCGATCGAGGCACAAGTGGTGTCGGTGCAGATGCAAGTGCAAGTGCAAGGTGCAAGGTGCAAGTGTAAGTGTGATATATGACACACAATATGTAACAATGAAAGACACACATATACAAACAATGAGGTGCAAATGACCACATATGATAGCGAGTCACGCTCTTACTAACGACCTCACCTAGGAAACCTAAGGTTTAGACCATTGGATATGCGGCACCGCCACCTCTTGTTTTAGTGAGGGAATTTGGGGAGTTTTCTCCCCGAATCTCTGAAGGGAAAACTCTCCACGACATCGTGAAATGTGCTAGCTACAAAGCTTTTACCATTTGGCGAACTCCTCCAAACTTTGCAAAGCGAGCCAGCTACTAAGTTTCTCTCGCTTTGCCAAGTTCGACCCCCTAACTTCTCCAAGTAAAGCTAGGGAAACCCAAAGCAAGGGGAGTGAGAGATTCCAACCCATCGGGACTTGTGCTAAGGCTCACAGCAAATGGGAGACACTCGGCTCTACGAAGGGCGTTTGGTTATGCACAGGAAGTCCTAACCTAAAGTCTAGCTCTAGGAAATTGACGATCCATCACACAAGCACGTCGTCACGCTGACCCATGCCGGCGCACGCACCCCGTGTGGGCGATCAAACCCACACGTCTAGACACCACTAAACCTAGGGCTAACTAGGAGTTTAGGGGAACTCACCACCGCAAAAATTGTAGGCGTGTTCTCTTTACTTGCTCCAAACCGTTGATGTCCAATCCATGCTCCAGTGTAACCCACAATGAATCATGCAATAAGAAGAATAGGAGATAGGAAGCAGCGAGGTATGTGAAGTACCAAAAATAAATGATTTAACATATAAAACATATGCAACACTAAAGAAAAGGTACCTTCACGAGAGAGAATTGCTCGACAATGATGAAGGAGGGGAACCCACAGGGATGCCAGCAAAAAAGAGCGTCGGCGGAGGCTTTTCATGTGAGGTGGAGGACTTAGTTCATCGGCGGTGCGCACTGGGAGCGAAGGAAACAATTTTCGTGAGGCGGTCCAGGGAGGAGTCGCGTGCGTTCGGTAGAATGACAGAGGAGCGTGAGATAGAGGGAGAGATAAGGTTATTTATATAATAATAATATATATTCTATGATATTATAATAGTAATTATTATTATATTATTATAATTATCCTCCGTGTATTCTTCACCCGTACACGTCCTCGTGGCGAAGTGAACNGTATTCTTCACCCGTACACGTCCTCGTGGCGAAGTGAACATCCTTCTTGGCTAAAATCGACGTTCTGGACGCATTGGCGCTGTCCGTTTCATCATTCAGGGTTGTTTGGGCCATTTTTTTTACGATTGTGCCCAAAACGATAATTCGTACATTTTTACCCCGTCCGTGAAGCCGTAGCGAAGTGATCCCCCGTAAGTGAAATCGACATTCCGGACGCACTCGCGTGGTTTGTTTCTTCATTCGGGGCCATCTGAACAAGCTCGCTGGTGCTCAAGTCAATTTAAGTCAAATTCGTGCATGACATGATAACTAATTTTTGTCGATCACAGTTGGACACCCTACACCTATGATATCCAAAAATTGATGTCAATAATCTAATATAAAGAATTAGTTAAGGTTTATATTACCCGAGTTCTTAAAGCTCCCTATAGAGGCAAGTCTATATAGTCAATTACATTTTAGATAACTGAAGTCACCCAAGAAAACTCTTGATTTATATAAGAAAATGTTTTCTTCAAGAATTTCAAAGGATAGGACTTTTTAAACATCACAACAAGGAGTGTCAAATGATAAAGGCTCAAATTTGAAACATTGTTATAGAATAAAAAAGAAGAGAAACTTGGGTGTCATCATGGGTCTTGAGGAGAACCTTAATTACTTTCCAAGCTATCCTATGGTTTGGCTTCAATTTCAAGAAGAAAATTATTGAATGTTTTATCCTACCATTTTTATTAGTTAGGACATACATTTGTGTGAGACGATCGCACAATTAGCATGGAAGATAGGAGGGTTTATGTCGTATCGGACGATAACCTCTGAATCCTAAAATGAGTTAGGACCTAGATTGCATGACATGATCATGCAAAAGCCTAAATATGAGTTAAGGATTTGTTTTGCACTTGGTGGACAACCTCGTAGTCCTATAGCTTGTTATTTAATTCTAAGGAAAAGACTTGTTATCGTATATCCTCGTACTGCTGTAGATCCTCATGTTGTTGTATATTGCTACCCACAGAGTTAGCTTAAAGCTTATTGATGAAGTAGCAATCCTAAAGTCTGAGCGTTCAAAGGTTTAAATAGAACGTTCGGTTCAATCATCTTCAAGGGGAAGGGGGGTTAAAGTTGATTAGAGCAACACCGGCTAGGAACCCTTGGTTCCCCCATTCCGGTACCACTATTTTCATTTAAATTTACTTAGCTTAATGAGTTGTTAAATGCATTTAAACCAGGGAGATCTCGTTAGTAGTCATGGGTTACCTTATCTACGGGACTCCCGTAAATTCAAAAGGATGTGTTAGGAAGTTGTATTTCAATGTATTTATGGTTGCCTATGAAAGGGTTTAATTTATTTTTAAAATTGTTTTAATTTTGAAAAGGTTTCACTTTATCAACCAAGCATGCATCGTTTGTAAAAGCCATAGTAGATTGCAGTAAATGAAATGACAGAATGTAAATAAAACTTTAAAGGCATACTTGTCATCTTCACGTTGCCCCCGTTGAAATGTTAGAACTTGCACCATATATAATTTTATAGAAAATTTAAATAAACTGCAAGAATAGAAAGACCAAATGAAGGTGTAGCTACCAAACCCCAGATCATAACTTGTTGGCTCCTTAAAGGTTTTAATATATTATTTTATTGAGCAAAGAATAATAAGTCTAATTGTCCTCCAACATATCCAAAAGGTCATAAAAGTGCTTCGGGAACAAACCTTAACAACTTTTAGAACCTTTTGAAACATTCAGAGTTCATTTGAACCTATTATATTGTTCAATTGATCATCCCAAACTTTAAATTTAGTTTCAAGGAATTAATACATCCTATCCTCAGTGAACCTGATGTTTCAACTATCCTAAGAGTGGGGTACTTCAAATATTCACGTGATTTTCTTACTTAAGATTTATGTAAGTGGATGCCTCTAAAGCAAGCTTAAGTCATCAAAGATCTTATAACCATCATTAAAGTTATGCTTGTAGTGTTTGGAGGTGTTAATCAACCTTGTCTCCTCATCAAATAAGTTCAAATATCTAGCCTAGCTCACCACCAAGCCCTTAACAATTTATGAGCAAATTTGCAATTATCAAAATATTAATTTAAGTGGGATCTATTCTCATCGAAAGATCATGTTATCGTCTAATCATCAATTAAAGGGCTTCAAATGAGTGAATTATTATCTTTCTAACTTAAGCCCACTACCTTAATATCATCCAATTAGATTGACTTCCAAAGCATAACAATTTATGAAATTATAGTTTTAACCTTACCATGAAAAGATGACAAATTGGTTTCTACCTTTTAACCCATTATCTCAAACATCTAAAAGAGTTCATTATGATCAAAATTACCTATTTAACATTTGTTTAATCCTAAATTTTAATTAAGCCATCAAAATCCAAAATTATCATTTTGCCCCCGGGGCTCTTCACTTCATTACTCATCAAATATAACTCAAATGAATTTGAAATTTTTATTATACCCCGCTCATGGGTCAATTAAAATATAAGAGGAGAAAATATGATTTTTCTAATTTTTATTTAATTAATATAATTATTTTAACTCAGAAAAATAAGATTTTCAATATTAATTTATTTAACCTGTCAAAGTAAAATTTTTGGTCATGGGAAAATTATTGTAGGTTCACCTAGATCAGAGGACCACTTAAACAAAATTCCATGATTTTCAAGTTATATTTTAATTATCATCTTTATTTATTTA
>JXCR01147415.1:0-14660 GCA_002079205.1 Phalaenopsis hybrid cultivar
TTGATCAGTATTTTTAAAAGCAATTTAATTGACTATAATGCTTCAAAGATTTATAATCAATTGAAATTATTAATTAAAGAATAGACTCAATATATATTAAATTATATTTAAATGAATATTTTAATATAAATAATATAATTTAAATCTGACATCTACCATTAACATCAGACGGCTACGTGATTACTGCTATCAAAATAGCTCATTATTCGCAAACAGCTCGTCTTCAGCTTGCTAAACAAATAAGTCGAACATGAAAAAAAATTTTTGAGCTCGATGTGTGAACTCGTCGAAATTACTCAACCAAACATGAACTGAGTCTGTCTCACTCAAACTCGACTTATTTACACGCCTAACTTTATGCGGCCAGATAATATTTCCACTATTTCCCCANGAGTCGAACATGAAAAAAAATTTTGAGCTTGACGTATAAACTGGTCGAACACAAACTGTGTTATTACTCAGCCAAACATGAACTGAGTTTTGTCTCACTCAAACTCGACTTATTTACACGCCTAACTTTATGCGGCCAGATAATATTTCCACTATTTCCCCAGAGAGATTTGCTTATGAAAAGAAATAACCAAATAGCTTTTTTATTATATTTAGATAAATTAACTGAAACAAAATTGACGATCAAATATATAATTAACCGATATTTTTTATCCAGGAAAATTATTAAAATAAAGACTTTCGTAAATTAAAAAAACTAATTAATAAGAACACATCTACGGAAAATTAGTTCAAGGTAACAAAAAGAACGTTAAGTTCAGAATATCTAAGATTTTAAGTGCCTTAATACAGAATAAAAAATGATAATGTATTTTAAATATTCAATCATATTTAATTTGTTTACAAAAAATAAAAAATAAATGTTTCACATTAACACCAAGCATGTGTGCGCATCTATATTAAACGTGAAAATATTATATCAGGAGTCTTGATGCAGTTTCATATGCAGATGATGGTATTACAGTGTTATTTTACCAAAATAACACCACAATACTACCAATAACACCATTCGCACCTAATTCAGATGTAGGTTATTCGGATGTATTATTTTTTCATATTAAACACGAGCCAATAAGCATGACCAAAATAAATTTCAAAAATCAAAATTTTATTTTAGAACTGAACCGAATTGAAAGTTCAGCCTTAAAATACATCATTTTTCAACTGACAACAAGATTATTCTGCCCATAAATTGAGTAATAAGTACCAGAATTTGGCTTTACATAACAAAATTTTTTACTCTAAGAACTGACTTGTGAAACAAATGAATAAATCATGTAAATTACACTCTTTCAGTTTTCAGAAATGATAAAAATAGTTAATTGTTGATCCCTGTGCTGAGAAGAGTCTTCAGTTGTAAAATCAACATGATGCAAACCTCCGATCAAGGCCAGAGAGCATTTGTTTCACTTTTTGTACTGTTTTATCTCTTTGATTATACCATCAGCAAGTGAATCAACATCATAATTCTTGCCATAAAATTTCACAAACTCCATGTTTGGGTCCATCAAGTACCTGAAATTCCATTTGTACCTGATGCTAAGCTTGCAATATTAAATAGATTTTGCAATCCACGAAAACAAAAATGAAGTATAAAATAAGAAAGATTTGGACATATAACAGTTAATTCTTATGTGTTTTACATATTTAAAAGTTGAAATAGTGAGACTTTTGATGTGATGTGAATGATTTGAGAGGTATAAATGTAAAAAAGTAAAGTTTAGGTGATAGGAATGTAAATGCATTAAAAATGGGTCATATGTATGTAAATGCACAGCTTCTATAGTAAACAATACCAATCAATTCTATGTATTTACATATCTAACACAANTGAATGTAAATCATTAAAAATGGGTCCTATGTATGTAAATGCACAGCTTCTATAGTAAACAATACCAATCAATTCTATGTATTTACATATATAACACAAATTTAACTTTTTTTTTTATGTTTATACCAATCAAATCTTTCATATAACATAAAAAATATCATTATTTTAACTAAAAAAAATGTGAAATACACCATTTCATGCAAAGGTAAGGTGACATATAAGCAAAAAAGAGACATAATCATCCCATATTGCCATAAAATTGACTGATCAAACTTAGTGCGAGGATACTTATGACAATATCCCTTAAGTTTCAAGATACAAAATAAATAAAAAAACCAAAAAAAAAAAAAGACACCATGTGTAATGCCAATTTGACATGAAAATATAGATATAATTAAAAAATCACCCCTCAAAATCCAAAATGTGATTTACCATTCCAAATCTGAAATTATATATTAAACCAACAATTTAATTTNGCTGATCAAACTTAAGAGACATAATATCCCTTGAGTTTCAAGATAATAAATAAATAAATAAACCAAAAAAAAAAAAAAAAGACACCACGTGTAATGCCAATTTGACATGAAAATATAGATATAATTGAAAAACCACCCCTCAAAATCCAAAATGTGATTTACCATTCCAAAGCTGAAATTATATATTAAACCAACAATTNAAAATATATAATTAACCGCTATTTTTTATCAAGGAAAATTATTAAAATAAAGACTTTCGTAAATTAAAAAAACTAATTAATAAGAATACATCTACGGAAAATTAGTTCAAGGTAACAAAAAGAACGTTTTCAGAATATCTAAGATTTTAAGTGCCTTAATACAGAATAAAAAATAATAATGTATTTTAAATATTCAGTCATATTTAATTTTTTTACAAAAAATAAAAAATAAATGTTTCACATTAACACCAAGCATGTGTGTGGATCTATATTAAACGTGAAAATATTACATCAGGAGGCTTGATGCAGTTTCATGTGCAGATGATGATATTACAGTGTTATTTTATCAAAATAACACCACAATACTACCAATAACACCTTCAATAGCACCATGTGCACCTAATTCAGATGTAGGTCATTCAGATGTATTAATTTTTCATATTAAACACGAGCCAATAAGCATGACCAAAATAAATTTCAATAATCAAAATTTTATTTTAGAACTGAACCAAATTGAAAGTTCAGCCTTAAAATACATCATTTTCCAACTGACAACAAGATTATTCTGCCCATAAATTGAGTAATAAGTACCACAATTTGGCTTTACATAACAAAATTTTTTACTCTAAGAACTGACTTGTGAAACAAATGAATAAATCATGTAAATTACACTCTTTCAGTTTTCAGAAATGATAAATAGTTAATTGTTGATCCCTGTGCTGAGAAGAGTCTTCAGTTGTAAAATCAACATGAATGCAAACCTCCGATCAAGGCCAGAGAGCATCTGTTTCACTTTTTGTACTGTTTTATCTCTTTGATTATGCCATCAGCAAGTGAATCAACATCATAATTCTTGCCATAAAATTTCACAAACTCCATGTTTGGGTCCATCAGGTACCTGAAATTCCATTTGTACATGATGCTCAGCTTGCAATATTAAATAGATTTTGCAATCCACGAAAACAAAAATGAAGTATAAAATAAGAAGAAAGATTTGCACATATAACACTTAATTCTTATGTGTTTTACATATTTAAGAGTTGAAATAGTGATACTTTTGATGAGATGTTAATGATTTGAGAGGTATAAATGTAAAAAAGTAAAGTTTAGGTGATAGGAATGTAAATGCATTAAAAATGGGTCCTATGTATGTAAATGCACAGCTTCTATAGTAAACAATACCAATCAATTCTATGTATTTACATATATAACACAAATTTAACTTTTTTTTTATGTTTATACCAATCAAATCTTTCATATAACATAAAAAATATCATCATTTAACTAAAAAAGATGTGAAATGCACCATTTCATGCAAAGGTAAGGTGACATATAAGCAAAAAAGAGACATAATCATCCCATATTGTTTAGCCATAAAATTGACTGATCAAACTTAGTGCGAGGATACTTATGACAATATCCCTTAAGTTTCAAGATAATAAATAAATAAATAAACCAAAAAAAAAAAATAGACACCATGTGTAATGCCAATTTGACATGAAAATATAGATATAATTAAAAAACCACCCCTCAAAATCCAAAATGTGATTTACCATTCCAAAGCTGAAATTATATATTAAACCAACAATTTAATTTATATTTCCAAACTGTTAATATATGATTAAATGTATCCTGGAATAAATTGGTCATAAGAATGAATAAAGAAACAATAAAGAAGTTAGAAAAGCCATACATGACAATAGAGTGATCCACGAGATAATCAGAGCCTTCCTCCTCAGTCTTCATATAATAAACTCGATAAGCTCGAGCGACTTGTCGAACCTCACTCGGTGTACCAGTCAGTCCAATTAAATCAGGATGAAATTCTGTAAAACGAAATAACAACGTTAAAAGTCAGAATACAGTTTTCAGAAATCTTTTCAATGCGTGAATTGCTTTCCCCATCAATCACTCTAGACTGAAAAAAAGATTGAAACATACCTTTTACATAATCATGTACTTGCTCAACTGAATCCCTCTCTGGATCAACAGAGATAAAAACAGGGACAATTTCCAAGCCTGATTTTTTTTCTGGAGAAAAAAAATAGAGAAATTAATTAGGGTGCGTCTTATTAAGTTTCCCTTAATCCTTCAACATTAATATAGCTATTCTTAATATATCCTTTTTTAATCTTGTCATGAAAACATTTTAAACTTTCCTTAATTTTTTTTTAATACTCAACATGGTCTATCAACAGCTTCTTTATTGCCTAGCACTGATAAATTCAATTAATTGGATTAATAGTGATTTAATAAAATTTTCCTTTAAATCTTAGAGATTTTCTTTCATTAAATAATACAATTAGGATGCGTTCCATTTTAACTGTCCAATTTAGCTATATAAGTCAACCTTATTTATATACCCTTTCTTTCATAAATAGAATCAAAAGACTTAAAACTTTGATACCTAAACATCACTTCATCTTTCAATAATACTGACTGATAATTAGTAAAATCATGCTTCCTAGACTTGCTCATTATATACATTTTTTATGTTGATAAACATTATAACATTTTCATCACCAATACAAAAGGATACATGATTAGTGTTTATCATTGATATAAACATATCATTATTGGAAATTAACAAAAATATAATACAATGCTCCACAATACATATTTTTAAAAATTTCAACGTATCTTGAACACAAAATATTACTTAATGCACACTAAATTAATCATGGTGGTGCTTAATTTTAAGTATTTTTAAGAATAATAAAAAAAATAATGAAGATCAACAAAAAAATCCATCCCATAATGGATCTTTCTAGAAAAAACAAATTGATTTGTAATATCAACATAAATTTTCAAAGTTTGTGTCCCATTTCTAAAACTTCATTATCAAATTCAAGTATGATTTCTCTATAATTATTGCAACCCTAAATATCTCATCTATTCTTGAATACAAAATGCTTCTCTCCGGTCGTTGATATCAACCTAACTTCATAATTCATTAAAATAATCAACACTACTATCATTTATAACTCTCCAAATCTCAAGCAATAGTATATTGACCCAAAGTATTTCATGCATAAGTATTATTTAGAGTTAAATTCACTTGTATTTTTAGAAAAATTATAACTTTACCATATTATTCTATCAATTAGGCTCCTCCAATTTTTTTTTTTTTTGAAATCCTAATGTAATAGTTTTTTAAAAATAATATTGTTATCATTACTAGATGTCTTTATCCTTATCAAGTCATCTAAAATATCTATTGCTAGCTATCAAATAAAAATGTTGAATACAAGAATTGTGCATGATGATTTAAAAGTTAAGATAAACAAGCTGAATGCGCAAAAAAGAAAATAAAAAAACATAATAAAATATTCATCATAGAAAAAAACAAAATATGATAATCAATCCTCCTCATGAGATAAAAAAACAAGGATCATTATTCCCACACATTAGATAATCGCAATTCCTACAAAACCCCAAGTTATGCTAAATGATTTTCTATGGAGTAAATCTTCACTCTAAAAAAAAAAAATCCATAATAAAAATTAAAATGTGCTACAATTTGCTTATGTGAACCAGTCAACACTCTCCAAAGCAAAATAAAATCCTGTTTAACTTTGATTGAACCACCTAAGAATGGGAGCCCAATTTTAGTCAATATGTTTGAGAGTAAAAGTCTTTTCTATAAATTTAAAAAGATCAAAATAACTGCCTTGATATTGCTTTCCGAATGGCTTATAAAAATCAAATATATAAAATCGTACAGCAATGTTCACTAAAGGTTGATACAGATTTCTGGCACATCATTTGAATTATCTGTAACTTAGTATACAATGAACAAAACTACAACATAGAAGTTGTGCCGATTGCACAAAATATAAAGTTCAAAAAGTCAAGCCAATTTCACAAATATTTTTATATGATTAAAAGCATCAAGCTTATTCATTTTTTTCGCAACGAGACTGACTCACGGTAGATAAAGATTTCTGGCACTTAGAGTTGAACATTTTTGCTGTAAATATCAGATAAAGTACTGCTAACAATCAAATAAAAGTTTAGAACGCAAATAGCAGGTTTTCACTTCCAAGCTCCTAAAATAAAAAAAATAAATAAAAAAATAAAAAAATGATAATTACATATAGACCACCTGAAACATTGTTATTTACAATTACAAATTAACCACCCGGGTGATTTTTTTGAACTACCGGACTGAAGTATTTACTCATGCCACGATCAAATTCTTGAGAATTTGATACAAATGAAAAATACAGGTTGGGGTTTGATACGATCCAACGTCAAAATCGAACCCTTTGCCACAGAAATTAGGGCAAACACAAATATTTCTTCAATATATCAAACAACTCAACAAGAATACAAAGATAAGTAACTACAATTCGAGAGGCTGACGATCTTTTCCAACACCTACAAATCGAGAGGCAAGAAATCTCTCCCAAAACCTAAAACTAAGCCTCACAATCTAATCTCATCCATAAACCTAAGTTACCTAACCATAGGCATAACAAGTCTATTTATACCCATAATAATAGTAATAAAAGGTCGAATTGCCCTTAGTGTACAAAAGACAAATTTGCCCTCAGAATAGGCGCTAATGTAACAATATACCACCCCAAAAGACACCAGAAAAAGTGAGTGTTCCTCCTCCCCCTCATTATCTGCCTCTTCATCATGCACTATGAGAATTTGTAAATTTTGATCCTTGCAACGGTGTCCTTGAGTAAACTTCTCATTGCACAAAAAATATAACTCCTTGGCTCACTTCTCCCAAATTTGTCTTTGTAAGGAGCTTGAGTGTTACTCCCAGTCGTGCTCCATTATTCATGTCACGTGCAGCCTCCCTCGAGTTCCACTGCTTGAGCTTTTGGTATTGTCGTGGTTGTAACAGTTCGGTACAACGTTCCATTTGTGTTGCTTTTGTCGACCATCTTCATTTGATTCTTATTCTCTACCATCTAAGCTAGCTTCAGCGTCTCTCTCAATCCCTACGATCTCAATAGTTAGAGTAATGCCACTAAGTTAGGCTTTAGCCATTCATGAAAATTTCCTCCAATCCTGCTTCAAAAATCCCTTTCAACCGCCCCGACAATAGCTCAAATTCTTTTAGTATTCTATGATAATCCCCTCCTGAATCAATGCATATAATTTCTTGTGTAGNCCAATGCGTAAATTACCCACTTCTTTCTCCATCATTCACTCTAGACTGAAAAAATGATTGAAACATACCTTTTACATAATCATGTACTTGCTCAACNTCAATGCGTGAATTACCCACTTGCTTTCTCCATCATTCAGTCTAGACTGAAAAAATGATTGAAACATACCTTTTACATAATCATGTACTTGCTCAACTGAATCCCTCTCTGGATCAACAGAGATAAAAACAGGGACAATTTCCAAGCCTGATTTTTTTTCTGGAGAAAAAAAAAATAGAGAAATTAATTAGGGTGCATCTTATTAATTTTCCCTTAATCCTTCAAAATTAATATAGATATTCTTAATATATCCTTTTTTAATCTTGTCATGAAAACATTTTAAACTTTCCTTAATTTTTTTTTTTTATANACCAAGCCTGATTTTTTTTCTGGGAAAAAAAAAATAGAGAAATTAATTAGGGTGCATCTTATTAATTTTCCCTTAATCCTTCAACATTAATATAGCTATCTTAATATATCCTTTTTTAATCTTGTCATGAAAACATTTTAAACTTTCCTTAATTTTTTTTTTATACTCAGCATGGTCTAACAACAGCTTCTTTATTGCTTAGCACTGATAAATTCAATTAATTGGCTTAATAGTGATTTAATAAAATTTTCCTTTAAATCTTAGTGATTTTNTTATACTCAGCATGGTCTATCAACAGCTTCTTTATTGCCTAGCACTGATAAATTCAATTAATTGGCTTAATAGTGATTTGATAAAATTTTCCTTCAAATCTTAGTGATTTTCTTTCATTAAATAATACAATTAGGATGCGTTTCCATTTTAACTGTCCAATTTAGCTATATAAGTCAACCTTATTTATATACTCATTCTTTCATAAATAGAATCAAAAGACTTAAAACTTTGACACCTAAACATCACTTCATCTTTCAATAATACNGACATATAACAGTTAATTCTTATGAGTTTTACATATTTAAGAGTTGAAATAGTGATACTTTTGATGAGATGTGAATGATTTGAGAGGTATAAATGTAAAAAAGTAAAGTTTAGGTGATAGGAATGTAAATGCATTAAAAATGGGTCCTATGTATGTAAATGCACAGCTTCTATAGTAAACAATACCAATCAATTCTATGTATTTACATATATAACACAAATTTAACTTTTTTTTATGTTTATACCAATCAAATCTTTCATATAACATAAAAAACATCATTAAAAAAAATGTGAAATACACCATTTCAAGCAAAGGTAAGGTGACATATAAGCAAAAAAGAGACATAATCATCCCATATTGTTTAGCCATAAAATTGACTGATCAAACTTAGTGCGAGGATACTTATGACAATATCCCTTAAGTTTCAAGATACTAAATAAATAAAAAAACCAAAAAAAAAAAAAGACACCATGTGTAATGCCAACTTGACATGAAAATATAGATATAATTAAAAAACCACCCCTCAAAATCCAAAATGTGATTTACCATTCCAAATCTGAAATTATATATTAAACCAACAATTTAATTTATATTTCCAAACTGTTAATATATGATTAAATGTATCCTGGAATAAATTGGTCATAAGAATGAATAAAGAAACAATAAAGAAGTTAGAAAAGCCATACATGACAATAGAGTGATCCACGAGATAATCAGAGCCTTCCTCCTCAGTCTTCATATAATAAACTCGATAAGCTCGAGCGACTTGTCGAACCTCACTCGGTGTACCAGTCAGTCCAATTAAATCAGGATGAAATTCTGTAAAACGAAATAACGACGTTAAAAAGTCAGAATACAGTTTTCAGAAATCTTTTCAATGCGTGAATTACCCACTTGCTTTCTCCATCATTCAGTCTAGACTGAAAAAATGATTGAAACATACCTTTTACATAATCATGTACTTGCTCAACTGAATCCCTCTCTGGATCAACAGAGATAAAAACAGGGACAATTTCCAAGCCTGATTTTTTTTCTGGAGAAAAAAAAAATAGAGAAATTAATTAGGGTGCATCTTATTAATTTTCCCTTAATCCTTCAAAATTAATATAGATATTCTTAATATATCCTTTTTTAATCTTGTCATGAAAACATTTTAAACTTTCCTTAATTTTTTTTTTTTATACTCAGCATGGTCTATCAACAGCTTCTTTATTGCCTAGCACTGATAAATTCAATTAATTGGCTTAATAGTGATTTGATAAAATTTTCCTTCAAATCTTAGTGATTTTCTTTCATTAAATAATACAATTAGGATGCGTTTCCATTTTAACTGTCCAATTTAGCTATATAAGTCAACCTTATTTATATACCCATTCTTTCATAAATAGAATCAAAAGACTTAAAACTTTGACACCTAAACATCACTTCATCTTTCAATAATACTGATTGATAATTAGTAAAATCATGCTTCCTAGACTTGCTCATTATATACATTTTTTATGTTGATAAACATTATAACATTTTCATCACCAATACAAAAGGATACATGATTAGTGTTTATCATTGATATAAACATATCATTATTGGAAATCCACAAAAATATAATACAATGCTCCACAATACATATTATTAAAAAATTCAACGTATCTTGAACACAAAATATTACTTAATGCACACTAAATTAATCATGATGGTGCTTAATTTTAAGTATTTTTAAGAATAATAAAAATAATAATGAAGATCAAGATCATTTTTTAACTCTCTACAATCTTTCAATAATTGCCTTTGCACAAAAAAATCCATCCCATAATGGATCTTTCTAGAAAAAACAAATTGATTTGTCATATCAACATAAATTTTCAAAGTTTGTGTCCCATTTCTCACAACTTCATTATCAAATTCAAGTATGATTTCTCTATAATTATTGCAACCCTAAATATCTCATCTATTCTTGAATGCAAAATGCTTCTCTCCGGTCGTTGATATCAACCTAACTTCATAATTCATTAAAATAATCAACACTACTATCATTTATAACTCTCCAAATGTCAAGCAATAGTATATTGACCCAAAGGATTTCATGCATAAGTATTATTTAGAGTTAAATTCACTTGTATTTTTAGATAAATTATAACTTTACCATATTATTCTATCAATTAGGCTCTCCAATTTTTTTTTTTTTTTTGAAATCCTCAAGTAATAGTTTTTTTTAAAAATAATATTGTTATCATTACTAGATGTCTTTCTCCTTATCAAGTCATCTAAAATATCTATTGCAAACTATCAAATAAAAATGTTGAATACAAGAATTGTGCATGATGATTTAAAAGTTAAGATAAAGAAGCTGAATGCGCAAAAAAGAAAATAAAAAAACGTAATAAAATATTCACATAGAAAAAAACAAAATATGATAATCAATCCCGCTCATGAGATAAAAAAACAAGGATCATTATTCCCACACATTAGATAATCGCAATTCCTACAAAACCCCAAGTTATGCTAAATGATTTTCTATGGAGTAAATCTTCACTCTAAAAAAAAAATCCATAATAAAAATTAAAATGTACTACAATTTGCTTATGTGAACCAGTCAACACTCTCCAAAGCAAAATAAAATCCTGTTTAACTTTGATTGAACCACCTAAGAATGGGAGCCCATTTTTAGTCAATATGTTTGAGAGTAAAAGTCTTTTCTATAAATTTAAAAAGATCAAAATAACTGCCTTGATATTGCTTTCCGAATGGCTTATAAAAATCAAATATATAAAATCGTACAGCAATGTTCACTAAAGGTTGATACAGATTTCTGGCACATCATTTGAATTATCTGTAACTTAGTATTCAATGAACAAAACTACAACATAGAAGTTGTGCCGATTGCACAAAATATAAAGTTCAAAAAGTCAAGCCAATTTCACAAATATTTTTATATGATTAAAAGCATCAAGCTTATTCATTTTTTTCGCAACGAGACTGACTCACGGTAGATAAAGATTTCTGGCACTTAGAGTTGAACATTTTTGCTGTAAATATCAGATAAAGTACTGCTAACAATCAAATAAAAGTTTAGAACGCAAATAGCAGGTTTTCACTTCCAAGCTCCTAAAATAAAAAAAATAAAATAAAAAAATAAAAAAATGATAATTACATATAGACCACCTGAAACATTGTTATTTACAATTACAAATTAACCACCCGGGTGATTTTTTTGAACTACCGGACTGAAGTATTTACTCATGCCACGATCAAATTCTTGAGAATTTGATACAAATGAAAAATACAGGTTGGGGTTTGATACGATCCAACGTCAAAATCGAACCCTTTGCCACAGAAATTAGGGCAAACACAAATATTTCTTCAATATATCAAATAACTCAACAAGAATACAAAGATAAGTAACTACAATTCGAGAGGATGACGATCTTTTCCAACACCTACAAATCGAGAGGCAAGAAATCTCTCCCAAAACCTAAAACTAAGCCTCACAATCTAATCTCATCCATAAACCTAACTTACCTAACCATAGGCATAACAAGTCTATTTATACCCATAATAATAGTAATAAAAGGCCGAATTGCCCTTAGTGTACAAAAGACAAATTTGCCCTCAGAATAGGCGCTAATGTAACAATATACCACCCCAAAAGACACCAGAAAAAGTGAGTGTTCCTCCTCCCCCTCATTATCTGCCTCTTCATCATGCACTATGAGAATTTGTAAATTTTGATCCTTGCAACGGTGTCCTTGAGTAAACTTCTCATTGCACAAAAAATATAACTCCTTGGCTCACTTCTCCCAAATTTGTCTCTGTAAGGAGCTTGAGTGTTACTCCCAGTCGTGCTCCATTATTCATGTCACGTGCAGCCTCCCTCGAGTTCCACTGCTTGAGCTTTTGGTATTGTCGTGGTTGTAACAGTTCGGTACAACATTCCATTTGTGTTGCTTTTGTCGACCATCTTCATTTGATTCTTATTCTCTACCATCTAAGCTAGCTTCAGCGTCTCTCTCAATCCCTACGATCTCAATAGTTAGAGTAATGCCACTAAGTTAGGCTTTAGCCATTCATGAAAATTTCCTCCAATCCTGCTTCAAAAATCCCTCTCAACCGCCCCGACAATAGCTCAAATTCTTTTAGTATTCTATGATAATCCCCTCCTGAATCAATGCATATAATTTCTTGTGTAGGTCTCCTTCTCAAATTGCTCGAAAATATTCCAACAAACAATCCTTGAATTCCACCCACGAATGGACTGTATATCTAGCCTCCCTCCAATGAAATCAGGCTAGAACTTTCTCTTCCAAACATAAACATGTCGGCATGAGTTTTTCCTCCCCATCTAGTCCATTCAACGCAAAGTATCGCTCGCCTGATACACCCACCTATGTGTGACTTCCTCCTCGAAGATCGGCAACTTCAACTTCCTAACTCTAACCTCTCCAGACCAACTTCCTCTTCTCCCGCTATTTCCCCCAATATATCGAGGGTAGAACACTCTCATTTGATCACATTCATATCCCCTCCATGCTTCTCTCATTTTTTCTTCGTGGTCCTCCATACCTCTTGCATAATTTATCCTTCATGTTTCGGACCATTTTCTTTAGAAATCTCTAATTCACCTCCATCGGATCCCTGGGAGGAGTTTCTTAATGGTGGATGCTTTCCTCATCATATTCTTCTTGTCTGATATCATTCCCTTTCGATTNTCTTCATGTTTCGGACCATTTTCTTTAGAAATCTCTAATTCACCTCCATCGGAGCCCTGGGAGGAGTTTCTTAATGGTGGATGCTTTCCTCATCATATTCTTCTAGTCTGATATCATTCCCTTTCGATTTAGCCAATGAATCTCCAGTCAATTCTTGAGTAAGATTTGCAAATTGAACCGTCGGTGAGGTCTTGGATTGCATCTCAAAATGATTCCTCAATGTCTCCTCCAAGCTCTTGAATCAAGTGTCAATGGCGGAAAACTTTTCCTCTATCCCGGATTTAAGTTTCCCCTTCTCCCTCAAATTTATNTGTCTGATTTCATTCCCTTTCGATTTAGCCAATGAATCTCCAGTCAATTCTTGAGTAAGATTTGCAAATTGAACCGTCGGTGAGGTTTTGGATTGCATCTCAAAATGATTCCTCAACGTCTCCTCCCAGCTCTCGAATCAAGTGTCAATGGCGGAAAACTTTTCCTCTATCCCGGATTTAAGTTTCCCCTTCTCCCTCAAATTTATTCTCCAAATCATCTATTTTCTTTGCCGTTATTATTTCTTGTTACTAAGGCAATTCGCTAACAATTAGGATCACGATTAGGGCACGCCTTATCCCGTTGCAGCTTTCCCCACTAACTCAATTCANAGAAAATAATTTGTGGTGGTTGTACCCAAACAGCCCCTCTAGCAGATAAGTGTATGGATTTATATAACAATAATGAAATACGAAACGCAACTTTACCAAATGTCGAAATTAACGATTAACAATGATGGAGGGCGAAGTAAACCTAGCGGTAATAGATTTCTATACATTATCTGTCTCACNTTGTACCCAAACAGCCCCTCTAGCGGATAAGTGTATGGATTTATATAACAATAATGAAATACGAAACGCAACTTTACCAAATGTCGAGATTAACGATTAACAATGATGGAGGGCGAAGTAAACCTAGCGGTAATAGATTTCTATACATTATCTGTCTCACAAAATAGTGACAAATACAGGAAGATGAGTGCTATTCCGCGCAGATTTGAGCATTAGCCGATAAAAAAAATCAGTAAATTACTAGGAAAAAATAATAAACCCTAATCCAACANGAATACGAAACGCAACTTTACCAAATATCGAAATTAACGATTAACAATGATGAGGGCGAAGTAAACCTAGCGGTAATAGATTTCTATACATTATCTGTCTCACAAAATACTGACAAATACAGAAAGATGAGTGCTATTCCGTGCAGATTTGAGCATTAGCCGATAAAAAAAATCAGTAAATTACTAGGAAAAAATAATAAACCCTAATCCAACAAGAGCATAGAAAATCACAATCCAAACATTAAATCACATTAATGAATCATAAAATCAAA
>JXCR01147415.1:47275-61045 GCA_002079205.1 Phalaenopsis hybrid cultivar
GCACCTAAACTTTTTACCTTTACAAGCCAAAATTCTCATATTGCATAAAAAATACCACCATTTTAACTTCTAAAAAGTGATATGAATCTTTTAATACATATGTAAGTTGGCATGTATGTAAAAAATTTAAGTTTAGATGAATAATATGTAAATACATAGGATTTGAATGGCATGAAAATATCAAAATTTGGGTGTTAGGCATGTTTTTCAATGTGAATTGTGCGGCACTTAAGTAAATAAACAATGTAAATCCTACAGATTCTTAAATCTAGCTTTTCCTTCGTTTTGCCTTAAANAGCATAAAAAATACCACCATTTTAACTTCTAAAAAGTGATATGAATCTTTTAATACAAATGTAAGTTGGCATGTATGTAAAAATTTAAGTTTAGATGATAAATATGTAAATACATAGGATTTGAATGGCATGCAAATATCAAAATTTGGGTGTTAGGCATGTTTTTCAATGTGAATTGTGTGGCACTTAAGTAAATAAACAATGTAAATTCTACAGATTCTTAAATCTAGCTTTTCCTTCGTTTTGCCTTAAATCCAGGATTTAGCAAATCCCGTTACAAGTCGGATTTATCGAAATATAGAAGCTGAAGCGCTTTAGGTGGGTGAGGAAGAGACAGAAAGACATGGTTTACCTTCCAAGTGTTCTCTNAAAATCCCGTTACAAGTCGGATTTACCGAAATTATAGAAGCTGAAGCGCTTTAGGTGGGTGAGGAAGAGACAGAAAGACATGGTTTACCTTCCAAGTGTTCTCTGGTACAACCGTACCGGAATGAATAGAAATACGGTGTTTCGTAGGTCTTTCTATGCCGCGATCCCGGCGTTGCCTTCCCAGCTAGCTCTAAACGGCAGAGTGGGGAGGAATGTCGGGGAGGGTTTCGGATGTCTTTGTATGCTGCGATCCCTGCGCTGCCTCCTCAGAGGAGATAGATGGGAGTTTCGGAGGTCTTTTTATGCCCCTGCGNTCCTTAAATCCAGGATTTAGTAAATCCCGTTACAAGTCGAATTTACCGAAATTATAGAAGTTGAAGCGATTTAGGTGGGTGAGGAAGAGACAGAAAGACATGGTTTACCTTCCTAGTGTTCTCTGGTACAACCGTACTGTAATGAGTAGAAATAAAGGTGTTTCGTAGGTCTTTCTATGCCGCGATCCCGGCGTTGCCTTCCCAGCTAGCTCTAAATGGGAGAGTGGGGAGGAATGTCGGGGAGGGTTTCGGATGTCTTTGTATGCTGCGATCCCTGGGCTGCCTTCTCAGAGGAGATAGATGGGAGTTTCGGAGGTCTTTTTATGTCCCTGCGTTGCCTTCGGAGCTAGCTCTGAGCGGGAGAATTGGGAGGGATGTCGCCAAGGGTTTCGGGAGTACGTTGCATTAACCGGTCGTTTTTTGTGTGCCTTTTGTTATATTAGACTTTATGGTGTTAAATTACTAAATAAAGAACTTTGGGGCCATTTTAACTACATTACACTCATTTATTTATTTATTTTTGAAATATTTAGGGTCACCCACCATTTTTTTAAAATAAATAAAAAGTGCATTTAAAGACATACATTCAACACCGAAAAAAGAATGAAAACTAACAAAGAGACAAAACACAACCAACAAATTTATAAATTTTGAAAACTATAAACATTAAGAAACCCACTAGGGGTGTGTTTAGGCAGTTTGCGTGTTTCAGGATAAACAGATTATTTTAAAACGCGGCCCACGGGTCAACCGCGGAGTTGAACCTGCAGCTAGCGTTTAGTGTAAAAATGGAATCATGTTTTCGGATAAGCAAGCAAAACGTGTGTTCCAAACGATACTGCAGTATTTTCAAAAAACACACCGCACTTATAAGCTGCCCCAAACAGGCCCTAGATCAAACGCACTAAACAAGCAAAATAGAAGATACAATTTAGGACAACAATAGCTTCAAGGTGGAGCAACAATCCATCTTAAAAAAGTAGCACAAACATATTCAATACAAATCCTGAAATCAATCATAATTCTTCCATCAGTAAAACAAAACAAGATGAGAGCCACAAACATAAAAAAGACAAACTCGAACAAAAACAAAATAGCAAAAAAATATAGAAAGATAAGCTAACCAGCATAATGTGGAGAGAAAGAAGACATTGTTATTGACACAAAGTTCGAAACTTACCTGCATAAATATTAAAATGAATGGTTGAATTTTATTATGTGAATGGAAATCCTAACAGTCTGACCTAATCGAAACTTTAAAGAAAAGATCAAGTATAAATTTGATCTTATATGGAAGAGAGATAAACAAAACATATCAAAATAAATTATAAGCCAACCAGCTGCAATAAGCAAAGCAACAATGGTTATTAAAATAGCCTCGCCAGGAGCACCACAAGAAGCTCCACCATAGAAACACAAAAAGCAACATTTCCAACCAAACCTAAGTGCAAACTAACCAGAACAAATATAGGAATGACAGAGAACCGAAAGCAAAAGAGAAGCAATCAACCAACTGTTAGAGGTGGAACCCGGTTTTAATTTTTTAAAACATGAGAGAGAGAGAGAGAGATCGCACATGTTCCCGCTCTCGTCCGCCGACTCCCGCTTCCGTGTGCGATTCGCGAACCGCTCCCGCCTTCTCTCCGCTGCGAACCGAAGAGTTGTAACCCACTACTCTGCTTTTATTTTTCCGTTCGCGATACCGCACTTGTCTCCATTGGAAAATCTTGCCTCTCCTTTGTGAAGCAAAAGAAGAAAATAACATAGCGAAAGGCTTCGGCTGCTCCTCCCTTTGGCTTCGGCATTCTTGTTCAGGGAAGAAGAGATAGTAATTTGCAAGGCGAGAATTCTCCCTTTGGTTGGTGGGAATACGGCGAGGCCTTAAATTGGGGAAAAGCATTAACAACAAGGTTGATTCTCTCATATATTTTTTAATTGTTTCTTCTTCTTCGGTGTATCTCGGTATAGAGAGAGGAGAAGATGGAGTGAGAAAGTGAGAGACGTTCTATTATAATTGTCAAAGGGATCGACAGTTATAAATTCCTCAATTAGTAAAATTTTCTGCAACTCCGTGGATGTAGACAATTTACCGAACCACGTAAATATGTTTATGTGAATTTTTTTCATTTTATTTTTCGCTTCGTTGTCGATCTTTCTATTTTAAAACATGCCACAACACCAACCAAAAAGCATAGGAAAGATAAGAAGCACTTACAAATTGTAAAAAACTTTAACGAAGTTTGAAGCATCAAACTTAACGATCTTCTTATTTTTACCTAATTTTTCAGATAATACTTTTAGAAATAATATCATCAGAAGTATTAAAATTATTAAAAATTATATTACTCCTTTCTAATCTGATTTCATAAGCAATAGATTAATATTCTCAACATGGTACAATTTTTAATGAAAAAATCCCTAAAAAGAGTACAAATGTCCGATAAAATACAAGAAAACGAACATTCAAAAAATAAATGATTATCATGTTCTAAATCATTGAGGTGGATAAAATAATTAAGGCTAATATCAATACCCATATAGTAAATAATACCATTGGTTTTAAGACCAGTACTGAAAACTCTCCAAGAAATTCAAGCCAGATCAATATTATACCATTTGTATCACACTAATACATTCCAATCTCTAGTAAGTAAGGTTTCATAAATAAAATGACCAACATTTTTACTGTTGTGATAATACATTTCTTTCCAGAGACATGTATTAATGATAGGGAAGTTATGAATAAGATTCAAGCAATGTGTAGGGATGGTCCAATGATGAGGAAGAAAACAACAGCCATTAGCAAAGGTNTGCCCCTGCGTTGCCTTCGGAGCTAGCTCTGAGCGGGAGAATTCGGAGGGATGTCGCCCAGGGTTTCGGGAGTACGATGCGTTAACCGGTCGTTTTTTGTGTGCCTTTGTTATATTAGACTTTATGGTGTTAAATTCCTAAATAAAGAAGTTTGGTATGCTACGTCTGTAAATTAATGTCGGGGATAAATTTTTGGGGGCATTTTAACTACATTCCACTCATTTATTTATTTATTTTTGAAATATTTAGGGCCACCCACAATTTTTAAAAAATAAAAAAAAGTGCATTTAAAGACATAAATTCAACACGAAAAAAAGAATGAAAACTAACAAAGAGACAAAACACAATCAACAAATCTATAAATTTTGAATACTATAAACATTAAGAAACCCACTAGGGGTGTGTTTGGGCAGCTTGCGCGTTTCGGGATAAACAGTTTATTTTAAAACTCGGCTCGTTGGTCGACCGCAGAGTTGGACATGCGGCCAGCACTTAGTGTAAAAATGGAATCATGTTTTTGGATAAGCAGGCAAAACGTGCGTTCCAAACAATACCGCAGCATTTTCAAAAACGCACCGCACTTATAAGCTGCCCCAAACAGGCTCTAGATCAGACGCACTAAACAAGCAAAATAGAAGATACAACTTAGGACAACAATAGCTTCAAGGTGGAGCAACAATCCATCTTAAAAAAGTAGCACAAACATATTCAATACAAACCCTAAAATCAATCATAATTCTTCGATCAGTAAAACAAAACAAGATGAGAGACACAAACATAAAAAAAGCAAACTCGAACAAAAACAAATAGCAAAAAAAAAATAGAAAGATAAGCTAACCAGCATAATGTGGAGAGAAAGAAGACATTGTTATTGACACAAAGTTTGAAACTTACCTGCATAAATATTAAAATGAATGGTTGAATTTTATTATGTGATTGGAAATCCTAAACAGTCTGACCTAATCGAAACTTTAAAGAAAAGATCAAGGATAAATTTGATCTTATATGGAAGAGAGATAAACAAAACATATCAAAATAAATTATAAGCCAACCAGCTGCAATAAGCAAAGCAACAATGGTTATTAAAATAGCCACGCCAGGAGCACCACAAGAAGCTCCACCATAGAAACACAAAAAACAACACTTCCAACCAAACCTAGCACAAACTAACCAGACAAATATAGGAATAACAGAGAACGGAAAGCGAAAGAGAAGCAATCAACCAACTGTTAGAGGTGGAGCCCGGTTTAAATTAAAAAAGAGAGAGAGAGAGATCGCACATGTTCCCGCTCTCGTCCGCCGACTCCCGCTTCCACGTGCGATTCGCGAACCGCACCCGCCTTCTCTCCGATGCGAACCGAAGAGTTGCAACCTACGACTCCGCTTTTATTTTTCCGTTTGCGATACAGCATTTGTCTCCACTGGAAAATCTTGCCTCTCCTTTCTGAAGCAGAAGAAGAAAAGAACGTAGCGAAAGGCTTCGGCTGCTCCTCCCTTTGGCTTCGGCATTCTTGTTCAGGGAAGAAGAGACAGTAATTTGCAAGGCGAGAATCCTCCCTTTGGTTGGTAGGAATACTGCAAGGCCTTAAATTGGGGAAAAGCATTAACAATAAGTTTGATTCTCTCATATATTTCTTACTTGTTTTTTCTTCTCCAGTATATCTCAGCATAAAGAGAGGAGAAGATGGAGTGAGAAAGTGAGAGACTTTCTCTTATAATTGTCAAAGGGATTCACAGATATAAATTCTTTAATTAGTAAAATCCTCTGCAACTCCATAGATGTAGACAATTTACTGAACCACGTAAATCTGTATGTTTTGTTTTATGTGAATTTTTTTCATTTTATTTTTCGCTTCATCGTCGATCTTTCTATTTTAAAACATGCCACAATACCAACCAACAAGCATAGGAAAGATAAGAAGCACTTACAAATTGTAAAAAGCTAACAAAGTTTGGAACATCAAACTTAACGATCTTTTTTTTTTTACCTAATTTTTCAAATAACACTTTTAGAAATAATATCATCAGAAGTATTAAAATTATTAAAAATTATATTATTCCTTTCTAATCTTATTTCATAAGCAATAGATTAATATTCTCAACATGGTACAATTTTTAATGAAAAAATCCCTAAAAAAGTACAAATGTTCGATAAATTATGAGAAAACGAACATTCAAAAAATAAATGATTATCATGTTCTAAATCATTGAGGTGGATAAAATAATTAAGGCTAATATCAATACCCATATAGTAAAAAATACAATTGGTTTTAAGACCAGTACTAAAAACTCTCCAAGAAATTAAAGCCAGATCAATATTATACCATTTGTATCAAACTAATACATTCCAATCTCTAGCAAGTAAGGTTTCATAAATAAAATGACAAACATTTTTACTGTTGTGATAATACATTTCTTTCCAGAGACAACTACAACAATTATTAATGATAGGGAAGTCATGAATAAGATTCAAGCAATGTGTAGGGATGGTCCAATGATGAGGAAGAAAACAACAGCCATTAGCAAAGGTATCCTTGATTTTGATAAGTTTAGGAAACAAAACCAATCAAATAATCAAATTATCATAAAGCTTGAACAGAGGTGATCTTTTAATCCCAGGACCAAAGATAAAAATGAGATTGTTTTCAGTGTTAACGAGCTGAACACAAACAAAAGTTTGTTCGCTCGTGTTCGGCTCGAATAGACTCGAATATATATATATATATATATATATATATATATATANTTCTAAAAAGCCAATTTCGAGTCGAACAATAGCTGAACACGAACACAAATAAATTTTTCAAGCTGAACACAAACATACTGTTCACGAGCTATTTCGAACAAGAGCCAATTTCGAACCAGCAAAATACGAGCCAAGCCTGAGCTCGCTCAGGCTCTGGACTCGGCTCGTTTACAGTCCTATTAATAATAAAGATAAATTCTAATAGTGTAATTAATTAATTGAAAACAACCATTCATATACAAAACTTTCATCTNTCAATTTCGAGTCGAACAATAGCCGAACAAGAACACGAATAAAATTTTCAAGCCGAACACGAACACGCTGTTCACGAGCCATTTCGAACAAGAACCAATTTCGAACCAGCAAAATACGAGCCAAGCCTGAGCTCGGGACTCGGCTCGTTTACGGCCCTATCAATAATAAAGATAAATTCTAATAGTGTAATTAATTAATTGAAAACAACCATTCATATACAAAACTTTCATCTTCCAGCCACCCAACTATTTTTGGGAGCTTACCAATAATAATTTGGCAATCAATCACATTGTGCTCATAACAATTAATAGTAATATCAAGGTATTTTCAAGGAAGTGGTTTGGTATTCATAACATTAATATTACATATAGTCTGCTGCAAAGTATCATCAACTTTCTTAGAATAACAAACAACATATTTTAAGAAATTAACATTTAAATTAGAAGCAAAACGAAAAATATTCAGAACATTGGTCAGATATTGTATAATTGGAGTGGCATCTCTAAAAAGATAAGAGATCATCATTATATATAAGGTGATTAATTTTATTAAAACCTTGTATAAGATAACTATTTTGAATATCAAACATGAAGGAAAAAACATCCATAATAATAACAAAAATATAAAGAGAANGTTTTATTAAAACCTTGCATAAGATAGTTATTTTGAATATCAAACATGAAGGAAAAAACATCCATAATAATAACAAAAATATAAAGAGAGATGAGACAATCTTGCCTTAAACCAGAAAAGGAATCAAAATATACATTTATAATAATAGAAAAAAGACTATCACCTATATAGGTCTTAATCCAATGAATATGGTTTCGGTCTATAATAGAGAAAATGTGGATTAAGGGTCTGTTTGGGGCAGTTGTAGCTGATTGAATAATCTGCTAATAAGCTGATTAAAAATAATCTGTTGATAAGCTAGATATGGTGACTATTATAAATTTTTATTTTTTTTAAAAAACAAGACCGCAACCAGAAAGCTCCCACAGCACCTAGATAAGTGCGGCGTGAAAATGTTGTTTTTAGCTTTTTGAAAACGCACAAACTGTCAAAACGCAGTTTACCCAAACAGGTCAGGTGTGTTTTCAAAACTTCATTGCACAAAATAAGTTGCCCCAAACGGGCCCTATATTTATCAAAAGCTTCAAGTAGATCAAATTTAGAACAAAAGTTTTTTACCAAAATTAACATAATTAAAAATACAAAAAAAAACACATTAGTAAATATGATATTATAATCAATATCACTCTCTTTAATAAATCAGACTAAATAAAATTAATAATATCACAAAATATATATATATATATTTTTTTTTCAGCTAAAAGCTTAACAATAACCTTAAATAATAAGGTATTACAAAGAGAGATAATCATTTAAAGTTTGAGCAAATTTTTTTTCGGAGACTACGGTGATGACAATATGTTTAATCCTATCATGAAGCTTACCAACATAAAAATAATAGTTTATAGTGTGGATACAATTATCCCAATATTATGTTTGTATTATTTGAAAAATATATAAGTAAATTTGTCATGTTTAAGAGATTTGCAATTTCTAATAGAATAAAAAATATTTTTAATCTCTTCTTTAGAGAAGATCTTTATTAAAACATCACAATCCAAAGAAGAAATGATAATAATAATAGCAAATTTATCAAAAATAGAGGGAGGAATATAAATATAATTATTAAGTAAAGAATTTAAAAAAAAAGGATGATTTTATTAGCAATATCATTATTTCAATGTAAGTAAATATATTCTACTATTTTTTTTTTTAATAAAAATAAAATTATTTATAATTCTAATATTTTGGTAGATAAACTTAGCATCATATTGCCCTNATAAAGAGAAATGAGACAATCTTGCCTTAAATCAGAAAAGGAATCAAAATATACATTTATAATAATAGAAAAAAGACTATCACCTATGTAGGTCTTAATCCAATGAATATGGTTAAGAAAATCCATTTGATCGGTCTATAATAGAGAAAATGCGGATTAAGGGTTTTTTTGGGACAGTTGTAGCTTATTGAATAATCTGCTAATAAGTTGATTAAAAATAATCTGATGATAAGCTAGGTACGGTGGCTATTACAATTTTTTTTTTTTTTTGAAAAATTCAAAAGGTAGCCAGAAAGCTTCCACCATACCTAGATAGGTGCGGCGTGAAAATGATGTTTTTAACTTTTTGAATACGCACAAACTGCCAAAACGTAATTTATCCAAACAAAACAGGTGTGTCATCAAAATGTCATTGCAACAAATAAGCTGCCTCAAACGGGCCCTAAATTTATCAAAAACTTCACGTAGATCAAATTTAGAGTAATATTTTTTTTACCAAAATTAACATAATTAAAAATACAAAAAAAAACACATTAGTAAATATGATATTATAATCAATATCAGTCTCTTTAATAAATCAGACTAAATAAAATTAATAATATCACAAAAATATATATATTTTTTTATTTTATGAACTAAAAGCTTAACAATAACCTTAAATAATAAGGTATTACAAAGTGAGATAATCATTTAAAGTTTGAGCAAATTTATTTTTGGGGACTAAGGTGATGACAATATGTTTAATCCTATCATGAAGCTTACCAACATAAAAATAATAGTTTATAGTGTGGATACAATTATCCCAACATTATGTTTGTATTATTTGAAAATTTTATAAGTAAATATGTCATGTTCAAGAGATTTGCAATTTCTAATAGAATAAAAAATATTTTTAATCTCTTCATTAGAGAAGATCTTTATTAAAACATCACAATCCAAAGAGGAAATTATATTAATAATAGCAAATTTATCAAAAATAGAGGGAGGAATATAAATATAATTATTAAGTAAAGAATTTTTAAAAAATGGATGATTTTATTAGCAATATCATTATTTCTATGTAAGTAAATATATTCTACTAATTTTTTTTTAATAAAAATAAAATTATTTATAATTCTAATATTTTGGTAGATAAACTTGGCATCATATTGCCCTTTAGATAATCATTCACACTTAGCTATTTGTTTTAACCATTTAAAATTACAATAGATAACATTATGAAGACTATCTTAATTAGAAAAGGCTTGATTAAATAAACATTTACAAAGAGGTTTAACATCCAAGATATTCATATATAGTTTCATTAATATAATTAGAATTATAATAATTCTAATATATAAAAGCTTCTCTGACACTCTTAAACTTATTGCAGAGGAAACATAATGGATCACCATTGACATTAACGTTCCAAACATCATTGGCGATATCAAAAAAACCTGGAACAGCCAGTCCAATCATTCTTCTTAAAAAATCTCTGTTTTAAAACACAAGAAGCCTCTAAAGATATAGAATATGAGAATGCTTAGGAGCAGAACTATCCAAAACTCTGAAAAAAGGAACAAGAAAATAATTCATCCAAAAAGCATTAGAAAAAATACAGTAAAAAATGCTTCTAACAGGACTATCAATTTGATTAATATACCAACTAAACTTCTGACTGGTATTTTGCAATTCAAAAATATTAGAATTGAGGATGTAATTAGTAAAATCAGCTGGCTTATAAAGTATAGGAGGATGACCCCGACCATTATATTAATTCTAAGAATGCAATTAAAATCACCCAACAGAAGTCAGCAGCAAAGCAACTAATAAAGTTTCAAGTATTCTTTCTNGGGACGATGACCCCAACCATCATATTAATTCTAAGAATGCAATTAAAATCATCCAACAGAAGTCAGCAGCAAAGCAACTAATAAAGTTTCAAATATTCTTTCTAATAGCAACACTATTATTAACATAGATGAAAGTGATAGAATAGACTTAACAGAAGAAGAAAAATATATGTGAAGAAAATGCATACCACAACTATTCTTGTTTATGTGAAGGAAAGTTTAGGATTCAACACAACTATTGATCAATTTTTCACCGGCAGTATCATAGAGCCATCGAGGAGGCTACACGTGCCGTCTATATACAAATGCCTGCCACCACACAAATACAATATAAGGGATCATATGTCGCACTCAATCGATTACAACAAGTGCAGTCTCCTCCTGACATTTGCATGCCCTTCTGTTTCAATGATGATGCAGGTACTAAGATTAAATCAACCTNCCCGGCAATATCATAGAGCCATCGAGGAGGCTACACGTGCCGTCTATATACAAATGCATGCCACCACACAAATACAATGTAAGGGATCATATGTCGCACTCTGCCCTTCTGTTTCAATGATGATGCAGGTACTAAGATTAAATCAACCTTTTAATTAAAATAAAACGTTGTAATTATAAATTTAAGCCATGGTAATATACTTTTGTATAAAAAAAAATGTAGCATTAATTAAAAATCATCATTTTAAATTTGTGACTAAAAGTAATACATGCAGCCACTTTTTTGGTTAATTTTTTTTACGAAATATAATTAAGTACTAATAATATTGTCATTATATGTACAGACATACATACATATACATACATACATACATACATACATATNAAATTAAGGGTATGTTTGGGGCAGTTGTAGCTTATTGGACAATCTGTTGATAATCTGATTAAAAATAATCTGCTGATAAGCTAGGTATGGTGATTATTATAAATTTTTATTTTTTTGAAAAAGTCATATCGTAGCCAGAAAGCTCCCACCGCGCGTGAAAACGCTGTTTTCAGGTTTTTGAATACGTACAAACTGTCAAAACACAGTTTACCCAAACAGGTTATGTGCGTTTTCAAAATGTCATTGCACCAAATAAGCTGCCCCAAATGGGCCCTAAATTTATTAAAAGCTTCAAGTAGGTCAAATTTAGAACAAAATTTTTTTACCAAAATTAACATAATTAAAAATACAAAAAAAAACATTAGTCAATATGATATTATAATCAATATCACTCTCTTTAATAAATCAGACTAAATAAAATTAATAATACCACAAAAATATATATTTTTTTTTATTTTATAAGCTAAAAGCTTAACAATAACCTTAAATAATAAGGTATTACAAAGAGAGAGAATCATATAAAGTTTGAGCAAATTTTTTTTTGGGGACTAAGGTGATGACAATATGTTTAATCCTATCACGAAGCTTACCAGCATAAAAAAAAATAGTTGATAGTGTGGATACAATTATCCCAATATTATTTTAGTATAATTTAAAAATTTTATAAGTAAATCTGTCGAGTTCAAGAGATTTGCAATTTCTAATAGAACAAAAAACATTTTTAATCTCTTCATTAGAGAAGATCTTTATTAAAACATCACAATCCAAAGAATAAATGATATTAATAATAGCAAATTTATCAAAAATAGAGGGAGGAATATAAACATAATTATTAAGTAAAAAATTTTAAAAAAATGGATGATTTTATTAGCAATATCATTATTTCAATGTAAGTAAATATATTCTACTAATTTTTTTTAATAAAAATAAAATTATTTATAATTCTAATATTTTGGTAGATAAACTTAGCATCATATTGCCCTTTAGATAATCATTCACACTTAGCTATTTGTTTTAACCATTTAAAATTACAATAGATAACATTATGAAGACTATCATAATTAGAAAAGGCTTGATTAAATAAACATTTACAAAGAGGTTTAACATCAAAGATATTCATATATAGTTTCATTAATATAATTAGAGTTATAATAATTCTAATATATAAAAGCTTCTTTGACACTCTTAAACTTATTGCAGAGGAAAAATAATGGATCGCCATTGACATTAACGTTCCAAACATCATTGGCAATATAAAAAAAAAACTAGAACAGTCAGTCCAATCATTCTTCTTAAAAAGTCTCTGTTTTAAAACACATGAAGCCTCTAAAGATATAGAATATGAGAATGCTTAGAAGCAGAACTATCCAAAACTCTGAAAAAGGGAACAAGAAAATAATTCATCCAAAAAGCATTAGAAAAAATACAGTAAAAAATGCATCTAACAGGACTATCAATTTGATTGATATACCAACTAAACTTATGACTGGTATTTTGCAATTCAAAAATATTAGAATTGAGGATGTAATTAGTAAAATTAGTTGGCTTATAAAGTATGGGACGATGACCTCAACCATCATATTAATTATAAGAATGCAATTAAAATCACCCAACAGAAGTCAGCAGCAAAGCAACTAATAAAGTTTCAAGTATTCTTTCTAATAGCAACACTATTATTAACATAGATGAAAGTGATAGAATAGACTTAACAGAAGAAGAAAAATATATGTGAAGAAAATGCATACCACAACTATTCTTGTTTTATGTGAAGGAAAGTTTAGGATTCAACACAACTATTGATCAATTTTTCACCGGCAATATCATAGAGCCATCGAGGAGGCTCCACGTGCCGTCTATTTTATAAATGCATGTCAATATAAGGGATCATGTCGCACTAAATCGATCACAACAAATGCAGTCTCCTCCTGACATTTGCATGCCCTTCTGTTTCAATGATGATGCAGGTACTAAGATTAAATCAACCTTTTAATTAAAATAAAACGGTATGATTAGAAATATAAGCCATGGTAATATACTTTTTCATTAAAAAATGTAGAATTAATTAACAACCATCATTTTAAATTTGTGGCTAAAAGTAATACATGCAGCCGCTTTTTTGGTTAATTTTTTTACGAAATATAATTAAGTACTAGTAATATTGTCATTACATGTACAGACATATATATATACATATATGTTGTGCATATAATGGCAATATTATTAGTACTTTGAGTGTGTGTGTCTTAGTCTGACTCATTAGTTACGGTCTTTGGTGTAAGTTATTTGGGTCGGGGGTTCAATCATCGCGTAAGATCGAATTGCACATGTTTCTGGAAGGAGGGTCCGCCCATCGGTCAAACTATGGGATTGACCAGCGACCAAACTTTTAATATATATATATATATATATATATATATATATATATATATATATATATATATATATATATATATATATATATATATATAT
>JXCR01147415.1:61610-75099 GCA_002079205.1 Phalaenopsis hybrid cultivar
GAGTAGGCATTTAACGTAATGTTTATGATTATTAAGAAAACTACAATAAAATGAGGTGGTGTTTGGTGGCATGCTATTAGCATAATTTTGACATAGATATAGCTTAAATCCAATCTAACACTCAGTTAAATCAATTTGTTTAGAGTTGTCAATTTTTATCGGAGTTTCGTCTTTTTTCTCGTGTACATATGGATTTAGTAAATCTGATTGTCAGGCGGATTTATTCCATCATGAATATGGATTCATCATACTTAATAAATCCTACTTAACTTAATCCAAACTTTGCCTAAAGAGGATCTACCGTGGATACAACATAAATTCACCCAAACATCAAATAAATAAAAAATAAATCCATCATAATGCTACGTTTAATCGAATTTCTCGCATTCCATATTTTCTTCCCATATTTCGTCTCTTTTTATGCGAAAATCATAACTTAGTGAATCCAATTGTGAGATGAATTTAAGAATTTCTTCGCATTGTCCCTCAAATGTTTATCTCCGTCTTATTGAAGATTGGAGTTGCTATATTTGATAAATTCTATTTAACCATTTTATTTATGTACGGATACAAGTTGTATTTCACTTTTAAAAAGTTAAAATCGAAACGTTTTTTATCCCATATATGAAAATCTCGGGCGGTAAAAATGTTAAAAACAAAATTTAGATTTTTACATATGAATGAGATGACATATATGCATGTCAATCACCAAAACAAATCAAAATTACTTTGTAATATATATTTGCAGTTGTCGAGTGATGTGTACCTTTGTCTTTTGGCATCCTCGGTATAAGACCGCTCAAGTCTGAGCGGTTCGAATTACCTCTGACACAGTTAACTTTAAGGAGGTAGTACTCAACTTGTTATACAATATTAAGGATAATTTGAGACTCGTATAATAACCTCTCGCCATTTTGAATGTATATATATATATGCAGCCTCGCCATACTTCGCACGCCAGGCATGAACGACTCTGTCAAAATTCAAATAACGCAGCTCCGTTCAGTCAAGAACAGAAATATATTTACATACATTTAATTAAAATAACTGAATAAAACCATTTCAAACTAAACCGCATACAACTCGACGACGTACGCCGTCCGCCACCCTTCTTTCCTGCCAGTATATATTCAGTCCCGTATAATAAGCTCGCCAGCTACCAAATCAAAGATCTCATTTTTCTTATGGGGAGATCAATTGCTTCTTCCTCTTTCTTCCTCATCAGCTTTATGTTCTTCGTCGTCTTCTTCGTGGGCAACATGCAGAGCGCGGCCGCTGCGAGATCCATGCCAGCGCTCCGCGTGCGAGATACGGCCATGGCTTTGTGGATGATGAGATTGCCCTCCGGGCCGAGCGATCGAGGTGCCGGGCACTAGTGTTAATATTATATAGAAAAATAAATACATATAAATGCATAAAAAAAAAATTTTTCTTTTTTGTTTTGAATTTTTATACGGGAAGATTATGTAAATGTTTTTTTTTTTTTCTCTTTTTTGAATTATGTAATAAAACGACGAGGTGAAGGACGTCGTCGCCAGGATAAAATTATGATTACATGTTGTATGTGTGAAAGTGAATATTGTTGTTTGGTTTAAGACTTTGCTTGAAGTTCCATGGTTTTTTTGAATTTTTTGCTGATTAATTTTCTGAATTTGGATGTTTTCATTGTATGAGATTTGTTTGTGCGATTGATTGATGTCAGCTTTTTGGTTCTTTGATAATTTGTTTTAGTTATGTGTAAGTTGATTTTTTTTTTTTAATGATTATTGCGTGGGGTTATTTTATGGTCGTTTAGGTTATTTGAATTGAATTTAAAATTGATACACCGCCAATAAATTTTTCTCATCTGGCATGAAACCATGAAATGAATTTAGAGATAACTCGTCGAGTAAGAAATGTTTAAACATCGATAAAAAATCGTATAGAATTATGATTTCAACAAACTTATAGTTAAACTGACCGGTTCGATAACAAGAACCTAATGTTAACAAATTTTGTCCAATTTGAACAAATCTTGCTCAGATGAGGCCATTAAACTATTTTTTAAAGTTTTTTAGACATATTGGGAAAGTCAAACGAATGTCGATTCTGACGAGTTTATAGTCAATTCGAGTGTCTGAACAAGACGAATCCAACAAATCTAAGATCATTTAATTCTGACATCATTAAGGCACTCAAATTTTAGTCCAACGACATCAGACCGAGGGAAGCCCTTTAAGCCGTCATATCAAAGTGATATATATTCTTGCAGTAATTGCACCCCAAACTCTGAAAATAGAACATAACCCCTCTCATAAGAGAGAATGAGAACTTGGGGCTTCAGAAAGAAGTTGAAGCTTTCAGAAGAAACTTAATTCCAACACCACTCCAACCACCGTTCACCATCGTCAACCACTGCCGACCACCATCGACCACCACTGACTGTAGTCAACTTTATTCGACTACCATCAACAGCCACTGACTACCATCAAACACACATATTGTCGTCCACCGTCGATCGTCGTCAACCACCGTCGACTGTCATCAACCACAAACAATCTTTGTTGATCATCACCAACCGTCGTCGATCACCGCCAACCACCATCGACCATCGCCAACCGGACACTGTCAATCGCTATCGGTCGTCGCCAGTTGACGTTGTAACATGGGAATCCTAGGAACCCTTTCCCGCATGTGGGACAAGTGATTGCATATGTAGTCATATTTTTATAGTGGAAATCTTCAACTGGCACAGACTTCGTGATTTTTCCCTTTCTGGGTTTCCACATGAAAACTTATGGTGTCATTATTAGTTGTTTTATCTTTGCAGAGTATATGTTGAATTTTTGTACCATGTTAAGACGATATGTGTGTGCGTATGCGGGCCTGAGTGCACACGAACGCTACGAGTTAATGCATTTACGCATGCCACAATAAATTATTGGGAAATTATCAAATTGATAAAAATGAAAAATATGACTTAGATTTTTATTGTGAATTTTAATATTCGATTGAGCTCAGAAGAAAGGATGAAAGTGATCGTTTTGTCAATAGTGAAATTTCAAATGTTCATTATAGGTAATTACCCCAAAAAAATAACAATCAAAATATAAAGTTTGATCAATTACAATAATGGCTGCAAAGAGCGTTGAGAGATATACAAATATACACAAGTTGATGTTCTCTATATATAAATCAAACAGGAGAACTATCTTTGAAGCGAAAAAATAGAACGTTAAAAATCACACCAGAAAAGAACAAACAGATTTACGCGGTTCAGCAATTTGTCTGCGTCCATGGAGTTTTAGAGGATTTTACTANCAATGGCTGCAAAGAGCGTTGAGAGATATACATATATACACAAGTTGATGTTGTATATATATAAATCAAACAGAATAACTATCTTTGAAGCGAAAAGATAGAACGTTAAAAATCAGAAAAGAACAAACAGATTTACGCGGTTCAGCAATTTGTCTGCGTCCATGGAGTTTTAGAGGATTTTACTACTTGAGAAATTTACATCAGTCGATCACCTCAACTTACAAGAGGAATCTCTCACTTTGTTGCTCTCTCTTCTTCTCTCTTTGTTATTCTCTCTCTACACCGAGATACACCGAGATACACCAAATAAGATAAACTTACAAGAGAAAAAAAAACTCAAATTCTTTTCTGCCATAAGCCACCTAAAAGAAGTAAAGGGAGAACAATCTTCTTCTTCTTCTTCCTTCATCAAGCATGCACACACTGCTTGTACTTCTCTTCCTCTATCCAGAGGAAACCCAAAGACCTCTTCCTCTATCCCGAGCTCGTGACTTCTATAACTGAAGGAGAGTCGTGCGATACCTTTTATCACGAACAAAAGAGAGCGAAGGGATGCTTCGCTTCACAACAGAGGAAGCCGAGAGCGGGAGACGCAACTCTTCACGAAGCTGAGGGAGGCGCGACGATAGGGCGAAGCAAGGGCTTCGATTCACAAAACAAGGGGCTGGGGCGGGAGCGAGATGGCGGGATCGGGCTCCAGCACAACGAAGAGAAATAAATAGCATATATAGTGTCTCTCATCTTAGCTCACCTGTGAAAAATATCAGACATTTAAAAATGAAAATATCCCATGATAACAAAAATTGTACATTAAAAATACAAAAAATTTGCAAATAATTGAAGATAGGTACATGTTGAATCCTTTTTTATCATTGAATCACACCCCCAAAGAATAGAGTTTAAAAAATGAGAAAGATAGAGACAAAAGGGGTGTGAACAATAATGAACTTTAAAACGTCATATCTATTATCACTTTCTCAAAAAAATGTTTTCCTTATTTATAGGTGAGAGAACACAATATAGTAATATTACGTTTCTGTCATTGCTCTTACGGAGTTGTACGTGATATTTTGGATATTTTACCTATATGATCCTGTTGCTTGGCTACACTCTATCTCAGTTGATTTTTCTAGTATCACTTGGCTTGGTGAGATCGATCTAGTCAGCTAGGTTAGCTTATCCAGTGTTACTTTTTGGACCAACTTGATTAACTTCAGGTCGATAGGATTGACCGATTCTGCTAGGCTTCATCGATCGGTTGATATAGATAGATTGTCAACCCTCAATCCCTAGACGGGGAGTTAATGTCAGTAGAATGAGACTATACTATCTAGCAGAGAGTGTATCACTGTAAAACAATAAATAGGTCAGAAGCCTCAAGGGCCTCTCTGTGATGCTAGTAATGTTGAGGAACTATACTCTATCCTCTGGTCGGATCTACCGAAGGCTAGGTGGACACCTTTGCTCGGTTTTCTTGTAATCTTTAGTTCATATGGTCGGATCTAATTGTTCAGTTTTTTTTTTGTTATTTTCTGGGCTAGATTGACTATCAGCTTCAGCTCAAAGGACTAAATCTATACGATAACTGGCCCTTTTGATCTTTTGTAGGTGACCCTTCTCTGTCGTTCTTCCCCACTTATGGACCATTGGATCTCCGAGACCCATGCCAACACATTTTCTATGTACAGTAAAGAGCAAACTTTCGCCATAAAACATAATCAGAAAGGTGAAGAATTCAATATAGCAATATTCCGAAAGCAAATAATCAAGCATTGCAATGAAAATTTTCAATATAATTTATTCTATTCATCTTTTTAATTAAGAAAATCGCATATATATCTTTAAATTAAACTCCTCAAAACCTAGTTAATTTTACTTTATTTTACATTTTTTAAACTTAATCATGAAAATTTATTGGCATATATATACATACATGTATATACATGTGTATACATGCATACATATACATATATAGATATATATCTCCACTCACACACATATGTAAAACACGTGATTCTGTACAGAATACGCGCATGAAAAACAATTAAATTGGCATTTATTATTGTCTTGTAGGATATAAATGTAAAAGCATGTGAATATTTGCAAGAAAAAAAGGCATTCAAAATGTTGGAATCACACATTGTCTTTGTTCATATAGTTATATGCATGCATGTGAATTCGTTATATATCATTCGAGCCACATAATTTTTCATAGGGCAGTCCTCTTCCATGATGCACGTACACAAGCATGCATTAAAGAACTATTTGCATGAAACTCTATGTAATTTTATTTTATTTTATTTGTGCCAATATAATAATAGTTCAAAAATATTGCATGAGAAGAAAAAAAAAACTAGAATATATTTGTTGTCACATTTAAAATAAATTTATATGATTAATAATATGTTTTTTAACCAAAGTATATGTTTCCTCATTCATGATAATAATTAGTATTTGTCAATTTAGCTAAGTTCATGTTTTTTTTTTCCTAATAAAATTAAAATTTGAATTAAGAACTGATGCGTGCTAGAAAATTCACGACGGTATAGTAATAAATTATTGTCTTAGCGTTGCACCAAAATTCAACACACACATAGGTAGAAGAAAATAATCAGTAATGACACTATAAGTTTTTACGTTGAGGACTTATAAAGAGAAAATACTACGAAGTCTTGCCCAAATATAGAAATATATTATAGGTTGATGATTATAGGCACGTGTTGTCCCATAGACGAGAAATTATTACTAGGTTTTTGAAGTTACAACATCTACTAGTGGTTTCTGGTCAGTAGTGGTTGACAGTGATTTGTGGTGCTCGACTGTGAACAGTGGTGGTTGATGACGACAGTAGTGCTTGACGGTAGTCGGTGGTTGTTGGCAGCGGTCGATGATGGTCGACGACGATCGACAATGGTTGACGACAATCAATGGTGACAGAAGTTGGAAGCTTTAGAGAGAACTTAAAGTTATACATTTTATTTGTTGGGAGATAGATGTGGAAACCCAATTAGAGAAATATGAATCAAAACTTTGAACAAAAATACACAAAATAAGAAAATCTCAAATAAAACAAAATTTAACGTGAAATAACTCCGAAACGAGAAAAACCACAGAGCCACAACACATCAAGAGATTCACCATGAGGACTGAGGAGAATTACACTAAACTCAAGTATGATCGATAATACCTTGGNTGGAATGAGAAAAACCACAGAGCCACGACACATCAAGACATTCACCATGAGGACTGAGGAGAATTACACTAAACTCAAGTATGATCGATAATACCTTGAAACTCATGAACGCACATTACTTCCTCTCCATCGCATTTGAGAAAACTCTAAATCCAACAACTACATGCTCACATACAAATCCCTCAGCAATATAAAAAACTTAAAGATACAAACAACACGAACTCAGTTATCAGCGTCAGGCGCTACAGTGCTCCAACTGGTTCTGGTTTCTGAACCTGGATATGCTGTTTCAAGCATTAGGCGCTATATTAGGGCATTACGACTATGAACACATGAAATAAAATATTTCAAGGGCAACGCTTTTGAACCCAAAACAAGAGGGCAAACTCCGAGTGAATAGTTGATCTACACAATTATATTCGGCATAATAACATTCTTCTCATTTAGTCATTTGTGGCCTGAGATAAGCTGAGAGCTAAGACCATTTATATTTTGCCTGATTGCAGGTAGGAACAACATTTCAGGCCCATAACAATGCTATTAATTCAAATGACAATTATGAAGACAAATTTACAATTTTTTTCTCTTGTAACAAGAAAAATACAAATAAACCATATATAAATGAATAGAAATAAGAAATCATATGAAGCATGCATTATTCTTTGCTTGAAGCATGCAATATATTTCAATTAAATCTAATTAATTAGCTCAAATTTATAAAGTTCGTATCTTTCACAACCTTTGTGGTATACTTAACCACCAGAACCAATCAAGTTATACAAATATCATACAATTACTACAGTAGGTAAGGGGGCAACGAGGACAAAGGCTAAATAAAGCTAGTGTCCACCGCCGCCGGGGCTTGGCCCCGACGGCAACCTCGGCAGCCACAGAGACATGGCCTCTTTGGCCTTCATGTATACGCTCCATTCAATCGTTTGATCTCCACCGCCGCCGCCGAGCTCTTCCGGCATTAGCCGCAGGGCTGTGGCATAATTCGTGCTTGCTGCAACGATGAGAAAGATGAAAATGGCGAAAAATAGGGCTCGAGGGCTTCTGCTGCTCATTGCTGAGATCTTCCTTGGAGGATTAGAAGAAGGGGAGGAGGAGGAGGAGGGGTTTTGCAGGTTTTAGATGCCTTTAGTTAGCTGTTGGTTTATGGTTTTTATAGCTGAAGTTTGGGGCGGTGAAGAGGGAACGGAGGGTTCAGAGAAAGAGGAGGTTTTGTTGACTCCTGACGTTTCTTCAATGGTCGTCGGTGGAAATTTGTGNTTTTGCAGGTCTTAGATGCGCTTAGTTAGCTGTTGGTTTATGGTTTTTATAGCTGAAGTTTGGGGTGGTGAAGACGGAACGGAGGGTTCAGAGAAAGAGGAGGTTTTGTTGACTCCTGACGTGTCTTCAATGGTCGTCGGTGGAAATTTGTGTTATGTGATCAGCACTAACGTCAAAGCTCAGCAGTTTAGTCAAAGCTATAGTTGATGACGTGTAGCCGTACTTAGATCGTGTTTTTTTACATGTGGGCTACATTATTAAAGAAGATTTACATGCATATCGCTAGTTTTTTATCTATTTACATACTTTACCTGCACCGACATGTCTTCCTATAAATGAATATATATATATATATATNAAGAAGATTTACATGCATATCACTACTTTTTTTATCTATTTACATACTTTACCTGCACCGACATGTCTTCCTATAAATGAATATATATATATATATATNCTATGTGATCACCATTAACGTCAAAGCTCAGCAGTTTAGTCAAAGCTATAGTTGATGACGTGTAGCCGTACTTGGATTGTGTTTTTTTACATGTGGGCTACATTATTAAAGAAGATTTACATGCATATCACTAGTTTTTTTATCTATTTACATACTTTACCTGCACCGACATGTCTTCCTATAAATGAATATATATATATATATATNTCGGTCGACAAGTAGTTAAGAAGAGATGACACATTATTTGATTGTCAATCTGGAGTAGATTGATGGATGATTCGAATGATGAACGTGGTTGATCAGGTCGGTTTTTTCTTTGTAAGAATCCAAGTGTGGAATCCTTAGGTTTGGCAGAGGTACGACCTCTTTGATTTGGCGCGTAAAGGTCCCTCCAGCGGAGGCTGTAAATGCACTCACATCCTTTCTTCCTATCGCTTGTTTGCCTGCGCATATGTGGATGTGTTAGTTTGTTGAGAATTGTCTTGTCCCTCTGTTTGTTGTTGCTAACCAGGTTGTGCGACATAGACGGGTTACCTGATGGAGGACAAATCTCCTCGAGTTCCAATTCTAGGTGAGGCGCTTGGCCGTTCCTCAGGGTGATTGCTTCCCAAAGGACCTAAAATTGATCCAAGATGAGGTTCATTTGGTCTTGTAAGCTCAGAATCTATGCATGAATATCTGGTTGTGTAGCATCTCTGTTGAATTCCATGCGTGTTCTCTCTCTTTAGGAAGCTTCTTCATTGCAGTTAGCTTTACTTCTCATTTAGGGCATATCCACGCTAACGACACTATCTTTCAGGATGTTGGATCCCATATTGTCTTTTATGAACATGCTTCGAGAGTTAGAGCCGAGTGAATGAGAGAAGGAGGAGAGAATAGAGTAAGCATGAAATTCTTTGTCGCAAGAGTCCAGCCCCTTTTGTTCATATTTTTGTTCCCTATTTATAAGAATGTATTTCATATAATTATAAAAAGGATGAAACAATTATGAAAATAGTTCTTAATTTGATTAGTGCTATAATAAATTGTATGGATTTCATTTCGTATCTGTATTACAATTTAAATTTTGACATGACAATAGTTAGTTGATTGATTCGCTACGATATGGCCAATTGAGGCGATCAACTGAGTGGTGATCGTGTCTTGTGATTGATCGATCGAGAAATTCGGTCGAACGACGATCTTCTCCACAGTGACAAAAAAGTGGGTCAGACATCCAATGACGATAAAGGGGTTTTTGCATGCGTTTTGGTCGGTCGACTGATGAGTCGATTTGTTTTTTCGGGCGAACCGTGACTTACTTGTCGCTTTGGCTTAAGTCTTATGGGGCCTACGCCTTCTTTTCTTAGCTGGTTAATCGCCTCAGCCGAATACCCCTATTAGCAATGTCTTAGGCAGATCTTGTCGATGCATGTGTGAAGTATCTGATGAGATTTGTTGTTACGATGAATTACGATTCACCCTTGACGTATCTTGTCACTATCGGGCAAGGGATCCTCTCAAGAGCTTTGATTTGTCCCGAGTTCAGAGAAGCGATTCAACCTGTTTGGCAGCGACATGTCAGTGGCTATTTTATTTTTTTCTCTTTATATAATTTATTTTTGTAAAATATTATGAATCATTTTAATAGCATTGCTATAAGAATGAAAATATAGGCTACTATTAAATTTTATTAGATTGTTGAGTCCATCTTGATAACAACAAAAAATTAAATAGTGTGCTGGAAAATTCTCGAAGTAAAATGCATAAATAGATTTTAAATTTATGTCCCGAAAGCTAAGATGTATCTTATCCTAACTCAGAGTGTTAACCGTTATTTAAACATTTATCCTGATTTACCATCTATTTTATCGTGCTTCATTAAATTTGGATGAAATTATATTTCAACTGTTTAATATATATATATATATATATATATATATATATATATATATATATATATATATATATATATATANTTCTCTTACCTAATACAAAGAATATGTAGAATTTATTTTATCTGGGTTTTTAGTTCCCTATAAAGGCAAACCCCTATAGTTAATTGAATCTTAAATGACGAGAGTCACTTAGGAAAACTCTCGATTAAAATCATTGGTTCAATCTTCAAGATTTCAAAGTTTATGTTTTCAAGGTTTGACATAGGAAACTCAAAAGGGAATGACTCAAATATAAACAATAATTTTAAGAGTCCAAAAGAACAAAAAGTGGGGGATGTCACAGATCCAAGGATGACCCTGGTTGTTAGGTATGTCTCATATACCAGAATTTGGAGTATCTTAGAATTGAAGAGGTGTATCTTCTGAAATGAAGAGGAGTGTCTATTGGAATTGAAGATGTGTGTCTCTTAGAGATAAGTAGGTTGGGGGGAGCGATGACGTGTTTGTAATTTTATTTGTGAGTTATATATATATAATGTGTAACCATATTGGTATGTTCTGGACTCTTATGAAAACGTAAATTTGTTGCTCTTCTCTCGAGGAAGCAGACATCTTTCTTACATAAAACTCAAAAATAACCTGAAAATAACTCATGAATAACATGCACCGCACGTAGAGATACGTCAGGTGTCCGGATAAAAAATACGCCCCAAAAAATGGTACCCAACAGTAAAACTTAAAATGGTACCCAACATTAATATGAGATTCAAATGACCATTTTACTTTATATTNGATTGGTATGCTACGTCTGAAAATTAAGGTCGGGGGGAAATTTTTGGGGCCATTTTAACTACATTACACTCATTTATTTATTTATTTTTGAAATATTTAGGGTCACCCACCATTTTTTTAAAATATATAAAAAATACATTTAAAGACATAAATTTAACACCGAAAAAAGAATGAAAACTAACAAAGAGACAAAACACAACCAACAAATCTATAAATTTTGAATACTATAAACATTAAGAAACCCACTAGGGGTGTGTTTGGGGCAGTTTGAGTGTCTCAGGATAAGCTGATTATTTTAAAACGCGGCCCGCGGGTCGACTGTGGAGTTGGACTTGCGGCCAACGTTTAGTGTAAAAGTGAAATCATGTTTTCGGATAAGCAGACAAAACGTGTGTTCCAAACGATACCGCGGCATTTTCAAAAACGCTCCCGTACTTACAAACTGCCCCAAACATGCTCTAGATCAGACGCACTAAACAAGCAAAATAGAATATACAACTTGGAACAACAATAGCTCCAAGGTGGAGCAACAATCCATCCTAAAAAAGTAGCACAAACATATTCAATACAAACCCTGAAATCAATCATAATTCTTCCATCAGTAAACCAAAACAAGATGAGGCCACTAACATAAAAAAAACAAACTCGAACAAAAACAAAATAGCAAAAAAATATAGAAAGATAAGCTAACCAACATAATGTGGAGAGAAAGAAGACATTGTTATTGACACAAAGTTTGAAACTTACCTGCATAAATATTAAAATGAATGGTTGAATTTTATTATGATTGGAAATCCTAACAGTTTGAACTAATCGAAACTTTAAAGAAAAGATCAAGTATAAATTTGATCTTATATGGAAGAGAGATAAACAAAACATATCAAAATAAATTATAAGCCAACCAGTTGCAATAAGCAAAGCAACAATGGTTATTAAAATGGCCTCGCCAGGAGCACCACAAGAAGCTCCACCATAGAAACACAAAAAGCAACATTTCCAACCAAACCTAAGCACAAACTAACCAGAACAAATATAGGAATAACAGAGAACCCAAAGCGAAAGAGAAGCAATCAACCAACTGTTAGAGGTGGAGCCCGGTTTAAATTAAAAGAGAGAGAGAGAGAGAGAGATCGCACATGTTCCCGCTCTCGTCCGCCGACTCCCGCTTCCACATGCGATTCACGAACCGCACCCACCTTCTCTCCGATGCGAACCGAAGAGTCGCAACCTACGACTCCGCTTTTATTTTTCCGTTTGCGATACAGCATTTGTCTCCACTGGAAAATCTTACCTCTCCTTTGTGAAGCAGAAGAAGAAAATAGTGTAGCGAAAGGCTTGGGCTGCTCCTCCCTTTGGCTTCGGCATTCTTGTTCAGGGAAGAAGAGATAGTAATTTGCAAAGCGAGAATTCTCCCTTTGGTTGGTGGGAATACGGCGAAGCCTTAAATTGGGGAAAAGCATTAACAACAAGGTTGATTCTCTCATATATTTCTTACTTGTTTCTTCTTCTTCGGTGTATCTCAGTATAGAGAGAGGGGAAGATGGAGTGAGAAAGTGAGAGACTTTCTCTTATAATTGTCAAAGGGATCCACAGATATAAATTTTTCAATTAGTAAAATCCTCTGTAACTCCGTAGATGTAGTCAATTTGTCGAACTACGTAAATCTATGTGTTCTCTTTTATGTGAATTTTAATCGTTTTATTTTTCGCTTCGTCGTCGATCTTTCTATTTTAAAACATACCACAACACCAACCAACAAGCATAGGAAAGATAAGAAGCACATACAAATTGTAAAAAACTTTAACAAAGTTTGAAACATCAAACTTAACGATCTTTTTTCTTTTTACCTAATTTTTCAGATAACACTTTTAGAAATAATATCATGGAAGTATTAAAATTATTAAAAATTATATTATTCCTTTCTAATCTAATTTCATAAGCAATAGATTAATATTCTCAACATGGTACAATTTTTAATGAAAAAATCCCTAAAAAGAGTACAAATGTCCGATAAATTACGAGAAAACGAACATTCAAAAAATAAATGATTACTATGTTCTAAATCATTGAGGTGGATAAAATAATTAAGGCTAATATCAATACCCATATAGTAAATAATACCATTGGTTTTAAGACCAGTAATGAAAACTCTCCAAGAAATTCAAGCCAGATCAATATTATACCATTTGTATCAAACTAATGTATTCCAATCTCTAGTAAGTAAGGTTTCATAAATAAAATGACAAACATTTTTACTGTTATGATAATACATTTCTTTCCAGAGACAACTATAACAATTATTAATGATAGGGAAGTCATGAATAAGATTCAGGCAATGTGTAGGGATAGTCCAATGATGAGGAAGAAGACAACAGCCATTACCAAAGGTATCCTTGATTTTGATAAGTTTAGGAAACAAAACCAATCAAATTATCAAATTATCATAGAGCTGGAACAGAGGTGATTTTTTAATCCCAGGACCAAAGATAAAAATGAGATTGTTCTCAGTGTTAACGAGCTGAACACAAACAAAAATTTGTTTGCTTGTGTTCGACTCGAATTGGCTCGAATATATATATATATATATATATATTTATA
>JXCR01147415.1:83330-94889 GCA_002079205.1 Phalaenopsis hybrid cultivar
TGGCTCGGTGAGATCGATCTAGTCAGCTAGGTTAGCTTATCCAGTGTTACTTTTTGGACGAACTTGATTAACTTCAGGTCGATAGGATTGACCGAGTCTGCTAGGCTTCATCGGTCGGTTAATCTAGATAGATTGTCAACCCTCAATCCCTAGATGGGGAGTTAATGTCAGTAGAATGAGACTATACTATCTAGCAGAGAGTGTATCATTGTAAAACGATAAATAGGTCAGAAGCCTCAAGGGCCTCTCTGTGATGACCAGTAATGTTGAGGAAATTTACTCTATCCTCTGGTCGGAATCCGGATCTACCGAAAGCTAGGTGGACACCTTCGCTCGATTTTCTTGTAATCGTTAGCTCAGATGTTTATGTCTTGCTTTAGTCCAATTTGTTTGTATTTGGATTATTCAGTCTTTTTTTTTTTTTGTTCTTTTCTGGGCTAGATTGGCTTTCGGCTTCGGCTCAAATGACTAAATCATATACGATAACTGGCCCTATTGATCTTTTGTAGGTGACCCTTCTCTGTCGTCCTTCCCCGCTTATGGACCATTGGATCTCTGAGACCCATGCCAACACATTTTCTATGTACAGTAAAGAGCAAACTTTCGCCATAAAACATAATCAGAAAGGTGAATAACTCAATATAGCAATATTCCGAACGCAAATAATCAAGCATTACAATTAAAATTTTCAATATAATTTATTTTATTCATCTTTTTAATTAAGAAAATCGCATATATATCTTTAAGTTAAACTCATAAAAATATAGTTAATCTTACTTTATTTTACATTTTTTAAACTTAATCATGAAAATTTATTGGTATATATATACATACATATATATACATGCATACATATACATATATAGATATATATCTCCACTCACACACATATGTGAAACACGTGATTATTTGCATGAAAAACAATTAAATTGGCATTTATTATTGTCTTGTAGGATATAAATGTAAAAGCATGTGAATATTTGCAAGAAAAAAAGGCATTCAAAATGTTGGAATCACACATTGTCTTTGTTCATAAAGTTATATGCATGCATGTGAATTCATTATATATCATTCGAGCCATATAATTTTTCAAAGAGCAGTCCTCTTCCATGATGCACGTACACAAGCATGCATTAAAGAACTATTTGCATGAAACTCTATGTATTTTTATTTTATTTTATTTGTGCCAATATAATAATAGTTTAAAAATATTGCATGAGAAGAAAAAAAAAAACTANTCATGATGCACGTACACAAGCATGCATTAAAGAACTACTTGCATGAAACTCTATGTAATTTTATTTTATTTTATTTGTGCCAATATAATAATAGTTTAAAAATATTGCATGAGAAGAAAAAAAAAACTAGAATATATTTGTTGCCACATTTAAAATAAATTTATATGATTAATAATATGTTTTTTAACCAAAGTATATGTTTCCACATTCATGATAATAATTAGTATTTGTCAATTTAGCTAAGTTCATGTTTTTTTTTCCTAATAAAATTAAAATTTGAATTAAGAACTGATGTGTGCTAGAAAATTCACGACGGTATAGTAATAGATTATTGTCTTAGTGTTGCACCAAAATTCAACAAATACATAGGTAGAAGAAAATTAATCAGTAATGACACTAGAAGTTTTTACGTTGAAAACTTATAAAGAGAAAAAACCATGGAGTCTTGCCCAAATATAAAAATCTATTATAGGTTGATGATTATAGAGACGTGTTGTCCCATAGACGAGAAATTATTGCTAGGCTTTTGAAGTTGCAACATCGACTGACGACTTCTGGTCAGTAGTGGTCAACAATGATTTGTGGTGATCGACTGTGGTTAGTGGTCGACGACAATCAGTGGTGGTTGACGACAACAATAGTGCTCGACGACAGTCGGTGGTTGTTGGCAGCGGTCGACGATGGTCGACGGCGATCGGCAGTGGTTAACGATAATCAATGGTGACAGGAGTTGGAAGCTTGAGAGAGAACTTAAAGCTATACATTTTATTTGTTGGGAGATAGATGTGGAAACCCAATTAGAAATAAGTCCGGAACGAGAAAAATCACAGAGCCACGACACATCAAGAGATTCACCATGAGGACTGAGGAGAATTACACTAAACTCAAGTATGATCGATAATACCATGGNCTTTAGTTATGTGTAAGTTGATTTTTTTTTAATGATTATTGTGTGGGGTTATTTTATGGTCGTTTAGGTTATTTGAATTGAATTTAAAATTGATACACCTCCAACAAATTTTTATCATCTCGCATGAAACCATGACATGAATTTAGAGATATCTCGTCAAGTAAGAAATGTTTAAACATCGATAAAAAATCGTATAGAACTATGATTTCAGCAAACTTATAGTTAAACTGACCAGCTCGATAACAAGAACCTAATGTTAACAAATTTGGTCCAATTTGAACAAATCTTGCTCAGATGAGGCCATTAAACTATTTTTTAAAGTTTTTTAGACATATTGGAAAAGTCAAACGAATGTCGATTCTGACGAGTCTATAGTCAATTCGAGTGTCTTAACAAGACGAATCCAACAAATCTAAGATCACTTAATTCTGACATCATTAAGACACTCAAATGTTCGTCCAACGACATCCGACCGAGGGAAGCCCTTTAAGCAGTCATATCAAAGTGATTTATATTATTGCATTAATTGCACCCCGAACTCTGAAAATAGAACATAACCCCTCTTAGAAGAGAGAATGAGAACTTGGGGCTTCAGAAAGAACTTGAAGCTTTCAGAAGAAACTGAATTCCAACACCACTCCAACCATCGTTCACCACCGCCAACCACTGTCGACCACCACTGACTGTAGTCAACCTTATTCGACCACCGTCAACAGCCACTGACTACCATCAAACACTCATATTGTTGTCCACCGTCGATCGTCGTCAACCACCGTCGACTGTCATCAACCACAAACAATCTCTGTTGACAATCACCAATCGTCGTCGATCACCGCCAACCATCATCGATCATCGCCAACCGGACACTGCCAATCGCTATCGGTCGTCGCCAGTTGACCTTGTAACATGGGAAGCGTAGGAACCCTTTCCCACATGTGGGACAAGTGATTGCATATGTAGTCATATTTTTATATTGGAAATCTTCAACTGGCACAGACCTCGTGATTTTTTCATTTCTGGGTTTCCACATGAAAACTTATGGCGTCATTATTAGTTGTTTTATCTTTGCAGATTATATGTTGAATCTTCATGCCATGTTAAAACGATAATCAACGGTTATATTGCTACAAATTTGCTAGCACCCATAAAAAATTAATATGTTGTGTGCTTCGACTAATGTATGAGTAGTGCATTAATCAATTATTACATTACTTCACTAAAAAGCTAGGAAATTAATTCTCAATTTATCTTGATTAAAAAAGTATATATTTAAAGGGGATGGAGAATATATATGTGTGTGCGTATGCGGGCCTGAGTGCACACGAACGCTACGAGTTAATGCTTTTACACGTGCCACAATAAATTATTGGGAAATTATCAATTTGATAAAAATGAAAAATATGACTTAGATTTTTATTGTGAATTTTAATATTTGATTGAGCTCAGAAGAAAGGATGAAAGTAATCGTTTTGTCAATAGTGAAATTTCAAATGTTCATTATAGGTAATTACCCCAAAAAAATAACAATCAAAATATAAAATTTGATCAATTACAACAATGGTTGCAAAGAGCGTTGAGAGATATACAGATATACACAAGTTGATGTTGTATATATATAAATCAAACAGACGAACTATCTTTGAAGTGAAAAAATAGAACGTTAAAAATCACACCAGAAAAGAACAAACAAATTTACGCGGTTCAACAATTTGTCTGCGTCCATGGAGTTTTAGAGGATTTTACTACTTGAGAAATTTACACCAGTCGATCACCTCAACTTACAAGAGGAATCTCTCACTTCGTTGCTCTCTCTTCTTCTCTCTTTGTTATTCTCTCTCTACACCGAGATACACCGGAGAAACTCTACACCGAGATACACCAAATAAGATAAACTTACAAGAGAAAAAAAAACTCAAATTCTTTTCTGCCATGAGCCNACACCAAGATACACCGGAGAAACTCTACACCGAGATACACCAAATAAGATAAACTTACAAGAGAGAAAAAAAACTGAAATTCTTTTCTGCCATAAGCCACCTAAAAGAAATCAAGGGAGAACAATCTTCTTCTTATTCTTCCTTCATCAGGCATGCACACACTGCTTGTACTTCTCTTCCTCTATCCAGAGGAAACCCGAAGAACTCTTCCTCTATCCCGAGCTCGTGACTTCTATAACTGAAGGAGAATCGTACGATACCTTTTATCACGAACAAAAAAGAGCGAAGGGATGCTTCGCTTCACAACAGAGGAAGCCGGGAGCGGGAGACGCCACTCTTCACGAAGCTGAGGGAGGCGCGACGATAGGGCGAAGCAAGGGCTTCGATTCGCAAAACAAGGGGCTGGGGCNGTATAACTGAAGGAGAGTTGTGCGATACCTTTTATCACGAACAAAAGAGAGCGAAGGGATGCTTCGCTTCACAACAGAGGAAGCCGGGAGCGGGAGACGCCACTATTCACGAAGCTGAGGGAGGCGCGACGATAGGGCGAAGCAAGGGCTTCGATTCGCAAAACAAGGGGCTGGGGCNAAAGACCTCTTCCTCTATCCCGAGCTCGTGACTTCTATAACTGAAGGAGAGTCGTGCGATACCTTTTATCACGAACAAAAGAGAGCGAAGGGATGCTTCGCTTCACAACAGAGGAAGCCGAGAGCGGGAGACGCAACTCTTCACGAAGCTGAGGGAGGCGCGACGATAGGGCGAAGCAAGGGCTTCGATTCACAAAACAAGGGGCTGGGGCGGGAGCGAGATGGCGGGATCGGGCTCCAGCACAACGAAGAGAAATAAATAGCANGGGCTGGGGCGGGAGCGAGATGGCGGGATCGGGCTCCAGCACAACGAAGAGAAATAAATAGCATATATAGTGTCTCTCATCTTAGCTCACCTGTGAAAAATATCAGACATTTAAAAATGAAAATATCCCATGATAACAAAAATTGTACATTAAAAATACAAAAAATTTGCAAATAATTGAAGATAGGTACATGTTGAATCCTTTTTTATCATTGAATCACACCCCCAAAGAATAGAGTTTAAAAAATGAGANACAGATATAGTGTCTCTCATCTTAGCTCACCTGTGAAAAAATATCAGACATTTAAAAATGAAAATATCCCATGATAACAAAAATTATACATTAAAAATACAAAAAAATTGCAAATAATTAAAGATAGGTACATGTTGAATCCTTTTTTATCATTGAATCACACCCCCAAAGAATAGAGTTTAAAAAATGAGAAAGATAGAGACAAAAGGGGTGTGAACAATAATGAACTTTAAAACGTCATATCTATTATCACTTTCTCAAAAAAATGTTTTCCTTATTTATAGGTGAGAGAACACAATATAGTAATATTACGTTTCTGTCATTGCTCTTACGGAGTTGTACGTGATATTTTGGATATTTTACCTATATGATCCTGTTGCTTGGCTACACTCTATCTCAGTTGATTTTTCTAGTATCACTTGGCTTGGTGAGATCGATCTAGTCAGCTAGGTTAGCTTATCCAGTGTTACTTTTTGGACAAACTTGATTAACTTCAGGTCGATAGGATTGACCGAGTCTGCTAAGCTTCATCGATCGGTTGATCTAGATAGATTGTCAACCCTCAATCCCTAGATGGGGAGTTAATGTCAGTAGAATGAGACTATACTATCGAGCAAAGAGTGTATCACTATAAAACGATAAATAGGTCAGAGGCCTCAAGGGCCTCTCTGTGATGACCAGTAATGTTGAGGAACTTTACTCTATCCTCTAGTCGGATCTACCGAAGGCTAGGTGGACACCTTCGCTCGGTTTTCTTGTAATCAATAGCTCAGATGTTTATGTCTTGCTTTAGTCCAATTTGTTTGTATTTGGATTGTTCAGTCTTTTTTTTTTTTTGTTCTTTTCTGGGCTATATTGGCTTTTGGCTTCGGCTCAAATGACTAAATCATATACGATAACTGGCCCTTTGGATCTTTGTAGGCGACCCTTCTCTGTCGTCCTTCCCCACTTATGGACCATTGGATCTCCGAGACCCATGCCAACACATTTTCTATGTACAGTAAAGAGCAAACTTTCGCCATAAAACAAAATCAGAAAGGTGAAGAACTCAATATAGCAATATTCCGAACGCAAATAATCAAGCATTACGATGAAAATTTTCAATATAATTTATTTTATTCATCTTTTTAATTAAGGAAATCGCATATATATCTTTAAATTAAACTCCTTAAAATCTAGTTAATCTTACTTTATTTTGCATTTTTAAAACTTAATCATGAAAATTTATTGGCATATATATACATACATGTATATACATGCATACATATACATATATAGATATATATCTCAACTCACACACATATGTGAAACACGTGATTATTTGCATGAAAAACAATTAAATTGGCATTTATTATTGTCTTGTAGGATATAAATGTAAAAGCATGTGAATATTTGCAAGAAAAAAAGGCATTCAAAATGTTGGAATCACACATTGTCTTTGTTAATATAGTTATATGCATGCATGTGAATTCATTATACATCATTCAAGCCATATAATTTTTCAAAGAGCAGTCCTCTTCCATGATGCACGTACAAAGCATGCATTAAAGAACTATTTGCATGAAACTCTATGTAATTTTATTTTATATTATTTGTGGCAATATAATAATAGTTTAAAAATAATGCATGAGAAGAAAAAAAAAACTAGAATATATTTGTTGTCATATTTAAAATAAATTCACATGATTAATAATATGTTTTTTAACCAAAGTATATTTTTTTTCTTTTTAGTATTGTAATAGAACTCTTTCTAATTCTTAAAGTGAGTGTAAATGTTTGTTTATTCATGATAATAATTAGTATTTGGCAATTTAGCTAAGTTCATGTTTTTTTTTTCCTAATAAAATTAAAATTCGAATTAAGAACTGATGTGTGCTAGAAAATTCACGACGGTATGGTTATGGATTATTGTCTTAGCGTTGCACCAAAATTCAACACACATAGGTAGAAGAAAATAATCAGTAATAACACAAGAAGTTTTTACGTTGAGAACTTATAAAGAGAAAAAACTACGGAGTCTTGCCCAAATATAAAAATATATTATAGGTTGGTGATTATAGACACGTGTTGTCCCATAGCCGAGAAATTATTACTAGGTTTTTTAAGTTAAACATCTACTGGCGGTTTATGGTCAGTAGTGGTTGACAGTGATTTGTAGTGATCGATTGTGATCAGTGGTCGAAGACGATCAGTGGTGATCGACGACGGCAATAGTGCTCGACGGCAGTCAGTGGTTGTTGGGAGCGGTCGATGATGGTTGACGGCCAGGAGTTGGAAGCTTGAGAGAGAACTTAAAGCTATACATTTTATTTGTTGGGAGATAGATGTGGAAACCCAATTAGAGAAATATGAATCAAAAATTTGAACGAAAATACACAAAATAAGAAAATCTCAAATAAAACAAAATTTAACGTGAAATAACTCCGGAACGAGAAAAACCACAGAACCACAGCACATCAAGAGATTCACCATGAGGACTGAGGAGAATTACACTAAACTCAAGTATGATCGATAACGCTTTGGAACTCATGAACGCACATTAATTCCTCTCTATTGTATTGGAGAAAACTCTAAATCCAACAACTACATGCTCACATACAATTCCCTCAGCAATATCAAAAACTTAAAGATACAAACAACATGAACTCAGTTATCAGCGTCAGGCGCTACAGTGTTCCAACTATTTTTTGGTTTCTGAACCTGGATATGTTGTTTCAAGCATTAGGGCGCTATATTAGGGCATTACGACGATGAACACATGAAATAAAAGATTTCAAGGGCAACGTTTTTGAACCCAAAACATAGAAAAATTATTGCATATGGACACCGCATGCAGAGATGCATGGGGTGTCTGATCCTGACCGTAGATCACGGTGATCTACGGTCAGAATGTATTTTGATTTTTTTTTAATTTTTTTTAAGTGGGGCCCAGCGAAATAAATTCTGACCGTACATCATCGTGATCTACAGTCAGGATCGAACTCCTCATGCATCTCTGCATGCGGTGTCTGTATGCATTAATTTTTCCAAAACAAGAAGACAAACTCCGAGTGAATAGTTGATCAACACAATTAGGTTCGGCATAATAACATTATTCTCATTTAGTAATTTGTGGCCTTAGATAAGCTGAGAGCTAAGACCATTTATATTTTTCCTGATTGCAGGTAGGAACAACATTTCAGGCCCATAACNTGGCGCTACAGTGCTCCAACTGGGTTTGGTTTCTGAACCTGGATATGCTGTTTCAAGCATTAGGGCGCTATATTAGGGCATTACGACGATGAACACATGAAATAAAATATTTCAAGGGCAACGCCTTTGAACCCAAAACAAGAGGGCAAACTTCGAGTGAATAGTTGATCAACACAATTAGATTCGGCATAATAACATTCTTCTCATTTAGTCATTTGTGGCCTGAGATAAGCTGAGAGCTAAGACCATTTATATTTTTCCTGACTGCAGGTAGGAACAACATTTCAGGCCCATAACAATGCCATTAATTCAAATGACAATTATGAAAACAAATTTACAATTTTTTTTCTCTTGTAACAAGAAAAATACAAATAAACCATATATAAATGAATAGAAATAAGAAATCATATGANTTCTCTTGTAACAAGAAAAATACAAATAAACCATATATAAATGAATAGAAATAAGAAATCATATCAAGCATACATTATTCTTTGCTTGAAGCATGGAATATATCCCAATTAAGTCTAATTAAGTAGCTCAAATTTATAAAGTTCGTATCATTCACAGCCTTTGTAGTATACTTAACCACCAGAACCAATCAAGTTATACAAATATCATACAATTACTACAGTAGGTAAGGGGGCAACGAGGACAAAGGATACATAAAGCTAGTGTCCACCGCCGCCGGGGCTTGGCCCCGACGGCAACCTCGCCAGCCACAGAGACATAGCCTCCTTAGCCTTCGCGTATACGCTCCATTCGATCGCTTGATCTCCACTACCACCGCCGAGCTCTTCCGGCATTAGCCGCAGGGCGGCGGCATAATTCGTGCTTGCTGCAACGATGAGGACGATGAAAATGGCAAAAAATAGGGCTCGGGAGCTTCTGCTGCTCATTGCTGAGATCTTTTTTGGAGGATTAGAAGAAGGGGAGGAGGAGGAGGAGGGGTTTTGCAGGTTTTAGATGCGTTTAGTTAGCTGTTGGTTTATGGTTTTTATAGCTGAAGTTTGGGGTGGTGAGAGGGAACGGAGGGTTCAGAGAAGGAGGAGGTTTTGTTGACTACTGACGTTTCTTCAATGGTCGTCGGTGGAAATATGTGTTATGTGATCAGCAAAAACGTCAAAGCTCAGCAGTTTAGTCAAAGCTATAGTTGATGACGTGTAGCCGTACTTAGATTGTGTTTTTTTACATGTGGGCTACATTATTAAGGAAGATTTACATGCATATCACTAGTTTTTTATCTATTTACTGCGTTACCAGCACCGACAAGGCTTCTAATAAATAAATAAATAAATAAATATAAATATATATATATATATATATATATATATATATATATATATNCAGTTGAAATATAATTTCATCCAAATTTAATGAAGCACGATAAAATAGATGAGTAAATCAGGATAAATGTTTACATAACGGTTAACACTCTGAGTTATGATGAGATACATCATAGCTCTGGTGACATAACTTTAAAATCTATTTATGCATTTTACTTCAAGAATTTCCAACACATTATTTATTTTTTTGTTGTTGTCAAGATGGACTCAACAATCTATTAAAATTTAATTGTAGCCAATATTTTATATCTTATAGCAATGCTATTAAAATGATTCATAATATTTTACAAAAATAAATTATATAAAGAGAAAAAAAAAATCAAATAGCTACCGGTACGAATATCAGAGAGAACGAATGACTAAAAATAAATAGCCTCCTCAAGACTAAACAATTGACCGACATGTCACCGCCAAACAGGTTGAGTCACGTCTCTAAACCCGGGACAAATCAAAGCTCTTGAGAGGATCCCTTGCCCGATAGTGACAAGATACGCCAAGGGTGAATCGTAATTCATCGTAACAACACATCTCATCAGAAGCTTCACATAGACAGCGACAAGATCCGCCTAAGACATTGCTAATAGGGGTGTTCGGATGAGGCGATTAACCAACTAAATAAAGAAGGTGTTGGCACCGTAAGACTTAAGCCAAAGCGACAAGTAAGTCACAGTTCGCCCAAAAAAGCAAATTGACTCATCAGTCGACCGACCAAAGAGCATGCAAAAACCCCCTGATCGTCATTCGATGTCTGACCCGCTTTTTGTCGCTGTGGAGAAGATCATCGTTCGACCAAATTTCTCGATTGACCAATCACAAGACACGATCACCACTCAGTTGATCGGCTCAATCGACCACATCGTAGCAAATCGATCAATTAACTACTGTCATGTCAAAATTCAAATTGTCATACTTATATGAAATGAAATACATGCAATTTATTATAACACTAATCAAATTAAGAACGATTTTCATAATTGTTTCATCTTTTTTGTAATTATATGAAATACATTCTTATAAATAGGGAACAAAAATACGAACAAAAGGGGACTAGACTCTTGTGACAAAGAATTTCAGGCTTACTCTATTCTCTCTCCTCATTCTCTCGTTCACTTGACTCTAACTCTCGAAGCATGTTCGTAAAAAAACAATCCGGGATCCAACATCTTGAAAGATAGTGTCGTTAGCGTGGATATGCCCTAGATGAGAAGTGAAGCTAACTACAAAGAAGAAGCTTCCTAAAGAGAGATAACGCACATGGAATCCGACAGAGATGCTACACAACCAGATATTCATGTATATATTCAGAGCTTACAAGCCCAAAAGAACCTCATCATGGATCAATTTTAAGTCCTCTGGGAAGCAATCACCCTGAGGAACGACCAAGCTCCTCGGCTAGAATTGGAACCCCATGAGATTTGTCCTCAAAGACCCCACCAGGTAACCCGTCTATGTCGCACAATCAAGTTATCAACGGCAGACAAAGGGACAAGACAATTCTCAACAAACTAACACATCCACATATGCGCAGGCAAACAAGCGATAGGAAGAAAAAATGAGAGTGCATGTACAACCTCACGCAGGAGGGACCTTTACGCGCCAAATCAAAGAGGCCATAACTCTGCCAAACCTAAGGATTCCTCACTTGGATTCTTACAAAGAAAGAACCGGCCTAATCAACCACGTCTCATCGTTTGAATCATCCATCGATCTACTTCAGATTGACAACCCAATAATGTGTCGTCTCTTCTTAACTACTTGTCCGCCGAAAGTTTGAAAATAATTTAAATTTAATATATATATATATATATATATATATATATATATATATATA
>JXCR01147416.1:312-53554 GCA_002079205.1 Phalaenopsis hybrid cultivar
ACCTAGGCTACTAAAGAAATTTCTAGACCTCAACCAAAAGTGAGGTCAACGGTACTCAACTTTCATTCGTCTGTTATGAGTCTAATATGGTTAGTGTTAATCATAATACATGGTGAATTGATTCTGGTTCTACAATCCATGTTTCTAATACCTTGTATGGTATGCAAAACCTAAGGAAGCCAGTGGGAAGTGAACAATGCATCTATTCAGGAAGCAAGATGAGTTCACATNAGATGATTTTGTCACCTTTAACCTTTGCAAGGCTTGGTGGAGCATCAATATCTTTAAAGTTTTTCTTTTCTTATAAATCTTGTTCAAACATTGATCTCCTGTCAATAATTTCATGAAGTTGTTAAAAAACTCTCAGTTTAGTTGGGATAGAAACTTGAGATTTGATCGATTTACAATCAAAATCATAACACACGAATTCGAGAAATTTTGAACAATAAATTGAACAGAAGTGCACAATAAAGAAATTCAGAAAAAGCACACAAAGATTTAACTTGGAGAAATCCATGAAAGAGAAAAAATCGTGGAGACAAACCACAAAAGAAATTTGTCAGTGAAAGGAGAATAATACAAAGTTGCCCCATTAAGATCCACTCTTTACACCACTAAAATTACAACAATTCAGGCTTCTTCGTCTCTTTATTGCACACAAGAAATCACTTGTCTAAATCCACCCTTTTGCCACAGATACCACTCCACACCTATTACTCACTATCAAGAATACACTATGACAATGTTTGATTTTTTTTGTGAAATAAGGGTTTAAATTTCTAACTACATACAAACCTCTCCTAGTGTCGTAGCACCACTCTCGAGCACTGGCTTTCCTCTCGTTCAAGTTAAACTGAAGGAAGATTGGCGCCCCCTTTGGTGCAGGAATTCCAATCGCTCTATTTCTGAACCTGAAACGAGCAAAAGGACAACACAAACTCCATGCACTTGGTTCTTAGGCACCCTACCTGGTGTATAAGTGTCAATTAGGGAACATGGGCTTCCAATCTTCTAGATTGAAACACTGGGTTTCCTTGTGTAGAAGTTGGAAAACTTTGTGGGCTTCATTTGATATACAAATAGGCTTCACAAATTAATATCACTTAAGAGACTAATTGAACCTCAAAACCTCTCATCCCCATCTGTGTCTTTATCTATACCATATTAATAGTCCTGTGCATAGTGTGACTCACCTCCGGTCTCAACCTTTTTCGACTCCAGCTGAAGCCAAACATTGCTTCAGCTTCTCAATAATCACCACCTTAGTCAACATATTTTTAGTATTATTAGTTGTATGTATCTTTCCAAGAATAATTGCCCATCTTTTAGAAGAGAATGAATAAATTGATACCCCAGCTGAATGTATTTTATCCTATTATGAAAGCGGAATTCTTTGTAGGATTAATCACTCATATTGTCACTATGAAGCTTTATAATACCTTGCTTGTTGCCTAGTTTTTTTAAAAAATTATTGTAGCTAAATTATCTCCTTGCTAGCCTCAATGATAACAATATATTTGGCTTTCATAGTTGAAAATTCATAATTCTTTTGTCACCTGGAAACTCAACTCACTGATATGTTTCCCAAAGAGAAGATAAATTGAACTCACTGATATGTTTCCCAAAGAGAAGATAAATTGTATTATGCATCTTCTACCATCTATATGCCCTGTCTAATCTAAATCAATATGTATCCTTGTAGATCGTTCCCTATATGTCCAAAATAAAGTGTAATGTTGATTGTTCCCATCAAATATTTAAGAATCCACTTCACAGTTTGATGGTTATAGAAAATGTGATAATATATGTTTTATTTAATTTGTTTTTATGTTAATTTTACACATTTGGAAGATATTTGTGATGTGTTCTGTAGGATTAAAAGTTGTAGATTTATCAGAGCTTAAGAACCAAGAAAAAAGCTGGGATCAATGCCTATGTTCCAGAGTCAAGCGCTTAGGCACCCAAGGAGCTCAAACTCATCTGAAGTACAAAGAAGGCAGGAAGTGGGCATTACAATAACAGTGCATTGGCACTGCAGGCTTAGCACTTAGGTTCTACATTCAGGTGCATAGGCGCCTAAAGCCATAAAACAACAACTTGAGTAGCTAAAAAATAGGAGCCAATGACCAGTGTCTAGGCAACACATACTAGCACATAGGCATTAGTTCACATTTTTTGTTGGTTGGAGTGGTTCACTGATGCGAATTCACGGTGGAAGTTTTAAAAGTATACTTTAGTCAACTTCAAGGGAGAATCAAAACATTTTGGAGCGCACTGCAGAGGAGAAGAAGCCAAAGCAACATGATTTTAGTGCAAGTGAGTGAAGTGAGGTAAGAAAAAGAGAGAATTTTGAGTGTGCAATTCTGTTTTGCACTTTAAAATTTTTTATTCAGAGAATATCTAGATATAAGTTTGCGAATCTTTAAGTATATTCATTAGGTTTTATCTTTTAAACTCTTTTCTTTTCAATCTCCTTTTAAAGAAATAATGATGTTGTTGTTTAGAAGCATGGTTTGCGAGTATATTTTTCTCTCTTTTAAATTGGTGATGTAGGAATGCTAAGTTTGGATTTTTTTAGTTATTTTCATTATAATTTGTATTAGGTGGTGATTTAACCTTCTATTATTCATTTACATTCATCATGACTAGTTGGGTTGTTAAAACATGTTGTGAACTTCAAGATTTGGAATAATCCTTATGATAACAACTGTGTTAAACAACATTAATTTTAGAGAATAGGGATATTGCCTCTAGATTATTGTAGTCTTTTAGGAAAAAAAAATGGAATCATGTGCTAAACACTTGTTTTAGGGAACTAATCCCGTACGTTCGTTGACTCTTCTTAGATGTCCGAGAGGGAATAAAAAGGAGTACTGCTCATGATTGCCACCTAAAATTTGAATCATAAATTCAGCCTTATATTCCAATAGAACCAATTCTTAGAAGAACTTTTCAAACAACAGAAAACTCATTTGAAACCCTCACCTTATTAGCTTAGGATTATTTACTTCTGAAAATTATGAGTGGTGACTTTACAAAAATAGTAAAACTTCAAACACACATGCTAGATTTAAAACTAGTAAACTAAAAGTTATTTTATTTTGAAAATTTGTTTGTTCCTTGTAGAATCGATACACAGATTCTGATTCTTATACTACTTAGATGACATATATACTTGTATGATTTGTCAGTGCTTCACAGCATTTGGTCTGTATCACCACCTCCCAATGATATTTTTCAGAGCACCTGCTGACCCTCATTATATTTGCAATATTTGGACTCGTACATATTATAACATACATTAAACTTTCAATTGCTAAGGCATATAGAGTTCTTCCCATTAGTACTACTTACCTGCTTCAAACTTAAGCAATATTTTCTTAGATAGCTTGAAGTAACTATCCAAGGGGGTATAAATTGGTTTTGCTTCACACATGTTAAATCTATGTAAGAGCTTCTCAACATACTCTATCTGTTATAACTTCAATACACTTGCATTTCTGACTCTGTTGACTCTCATCCCGAGGATCTTATTGGTTATACCTAAATGTTACATCTCAAACTCCCTTGATAATTGCTCCTTCAAGCCATTGATTTTCTCCATATCTACTCGTGCAATAAACATGTCATCTGTATACAAAAGAAGTAACATATAACAATTACCAAAGTATTTAATAAAGTAATAGTTGTCTGCATGACACTTCATGTACCCAACTGCCTGACCTGAACTTGCCAAGCATCCTGTACCACTATCTTAGGGCCTACTTCAAGCCATAAACACTCTTCTTCAACCTATAGACCAAATCTTTTTTCTCTGGAATATTATACTTATACGTTTGCACCATATATAGTCCAGATCTCCATGTAAGAAAATTGTCTATACATCCATTTGCTCCATATTTTAATTTTTCTTTGTTACTAAGCTCAACATAATTATGACAGTTATCATTTTCACTACAGTAAAGCTAATTATAAAGTTTAAAAGCCCTTAACTTTAGGCTTAAAATCTTAGTGTAGTCCACTCCTTTCTTCTGCCAAAACACTTTCACGCACGTCTTGTCTTGTAGCACCCGTTACCATTTAACTCCTCTTTCAGTTGCAAACACTTGTCCCACAGATGAGAAACAATTATTAGTTTTCCTAAATCATAACATCGACTCGTTGATGAATTTGTTGCCATGAATGGGTGGCGACCAATAGCAATTTGCAGCATCCGGTCGGTGGTTGCAGTGATTGACGTTGTTCGACGGTAGTCGACGGAGATTGACGACGTTCGACAATGGTCGACGAAAAATTGGTGGTGATTGACGGTGTTCAACAGTGGTCAACGAAAATTGGTTGTGATCTACGATAGTTGGCAATGATCAACGGAGGTCAGTGGTGGTCAACAACGATTGGCGATTATCGGCGGTAGTGGTGATGTACTTTAGCTCTTTCTAGAAGCTTCAAGCTCTTCCTCAAATCTCGAACTCTCCTCCCCCCTCATGGGAGGGGGTTGAGCTCTATTTATAGAGTTTCAGTTGCAATTAATGCTGAAATATAAATTACTTTGATCGGACGGTCAAGAAAGCTTTCTTTGATCAGTGGTGTTTGATAGACATTTTAGTGTTTTAACGATGTTGGAATTGAACAACCTTAGGCTTGTTGGATTAGTCTTGTCGAGACGCTCAATTCGACTAGAAGCTCGCCATATTTGACATTCATTTTTCCTTTTAAATATGCTCGAAAAGCTTCCGAAAACAGTTTAATGACTTGATCTGAACTTGATTTTGCTTGAATTAGACTAATTTTGGTATCATTGGCTCCGCCTCATCGAACTGGTCATTTTGACTATAAGTTGTTGAAACCAGAGCTTTCAAAAATTTTGATTAAAGCTTGATTTTTTTTTTCTTACTTAAAAGATTGTTCGAGATTCATGCTCGAGAATGAATTTATTGATAACGTATCAAATATATTATAAAATTGAATTTATTATTTATACATTATTACACTTATATGGAAATAAATCTTACGATTTCAAGACCATCATTACTAATTTTTTATCAGAGTACTTTATAATTTTTTTTTTCTATTAAATTATGGACATCTTTGGATTAAAAGAACTTATCAAATTTTAGCTATGATAAACTACGAAGTTCTTAAATTTGTTTTTAGATAAATCGGATATATGAATAATTGAATAAAATTAATATTACAGTTGTCTTAAAATAAATCTAACAACTTAAAATATTTTTCTCGACAAAACATATGATCAAAATATTTTTTACTAAAATTTTACCTTAAATTAATATCCATAAAAAATATAACCCCTTTTTATTTTGGGAAATCATTTAGATTTAATATTATTTATTTAAAATCTCACATTATTATTATTTTTATCCCTCAATATTAAATCTTGACCATCTTAATTTAACTGTTATTTAATAAAATAACATGAGATATATCATAATAATAAATTTTACATGTAAATAACAATAATGAAATTACAAGTTGGGTCAGAGAAGCTACGCTGCTTAAAATAGGCACTTATTTCTCATTTTAATTTATACAAGTTCCCCGTAATGCCCAAGAGTGTAATGTTTACCTTTTATGAGGGACTAGAATGGGAACAAATATTACGTCTGAACTCTCTGGACATAGAGATACGTTTGAAGTCCAATTGAATCACGTCACGTGGAGGTGACAAAAAAATTTTAAAAAAATCATTTTAGCACAAGGGAATATTCCCTCGTATTATTCCGCGTTATTCATGTGTTATTGTGATGGTATTCATGTATTATTGTGTTCTGGGAATATTTTCGGTGTTATAACAACACAATAACACATAAATACCACCACAATAATATTTGAATAACACAGAATAACACGGGAGAAATATTTCACTATGTTACTAGGCCAGATCACAAGAAAACAAAAATTTTTTTTTTCTATCAGCTCCACGTGGAGGTGATTCATTAGACTTGGGATGTATCTCTACGTCTGGAGCCCTGGCGTAATAAATTTTCCTGTAATGTATAGAATTTATGACAAGTATGTGTTGAAAACGACAAAGAAGATTTACATCCATTCCACTCATTTTTTATGTATTTACATAACAAATACATAAATTTAAATCCTTACATATCAAATACTTAAGTTTCCCTACGCATGAAACGGTATATATAATTGCAAAAAATTAAAAAAAATGTAGGTATTAGATATATAAATAAATAAAAAGTAGCTGATATATATGTATGTTAACGTCCCAAAAGATAAACATATATTTGCCATCCTAACTAACAATTCAATAAAATTTAAAATCGCTAACGTGGCGCCGCGTCACGGAGTGGACGGTAGAGATTAAACGATATACATTAGCTGTGCGATTAGATTAAGAAATCGTGTGTTTATCGCATATTGGATAAGACCGGCCCGCTGCAGCCATCAGAAGAGGGATAGATTTGCCACGTGGAAAAACCGCGGCGGGCCGACGCCGTCAGAGATTTGTCGAAAGTCAATAGTATCTTTAACGGGTGTCGCATAAATGCTTCAAACGTTATAATATCGGTTTAAAACAGCTCAGGTATTGAATTCAATAACCGATAAATCTTTTTATTTATTTATTTATTTTCTTAAAGGAATTTGATTAGTTCAAAGGGTTTAAAACCATACCAAATTCTCTTTATATTTTTTTATAGATTTTTAGTTAATTAACAATTTAATTGTATACTTGGCCATTTTATTGACAGTTTTTAATATCTATTTTATTGATATTAAGGTGTGCTATGGAAGTCATAAAATATTGCATTTTATTTTTATTGTATTTCTTTTCTTATTTTGAATGCTCTAATGATTATAAGATGATTTTATAAAGTTTTAATTGAATTTTGATATGTCACAAAAAAAAAGAAAAACATTTGATTAAGCACAATCACATTGTGATAATTGATTTGAGGACTTCTATATTCACATTGAAGCTTATATGTACCTTAAACACATACTCAAACTAAGAACTTTAGAAGATGGACTCAACCAGATTAAAAATGACTCAATTCATGTTCACATGAGCCCATATTAATTAAGCACTTAGAGCTTTGCCCAATGTTCGGTGTCGACGATTAATTAAAATGAACAATCATTATCCTTTTATTTTAATTGCTAGAATATTGCCGTACATCTTACGTCTTTTAAACATTGTTGCCCGGCTACCACCATCCAAGTTACTTCACCGAATCTTCATTTTCTGACCATATTTGTCAGTAGTCGGCCAATGTTCGTTCTCATCATTCTATACTTCTTTAATATGCTAAGCTAACAACTCGATGTTGGGATTTTTTCTTTAAAATTCCCAAATTAGTTAATGATGGGAATTAAATTTTGTTTCTTTAGAATTCCNTTATAGATTTTTAGTTAATTAACAATTTAATTGTATACTTGGCCATTTTATTGACAGTTTTTAATATCTATTTTATTGATATTAAGGTGTGCTATGGAAGTCATAAAATATTGCATTTTATTTTTATTGTATTTCTTTTCTTATTTTGAATGCTCTAATGATTATAAGATGATTTTATAAAGTTTTAATTGAATTTTGATATGTCACAAAAAAAAAAATCATTTGATTAAGCACAATCACATTGTGATAATTGATTTGAGGACTTCTATAATCACATTGAAGCTTATATGTACCTTAATTTCGATAAACACATACTCAAACTAAGAATTTGAGAAGATGGACCCAACTAGACTAAAAGTGACTCAATTCATGTTCACATGAGTCCATATTAATTAAGCATTTAAAATGTAGTAACGAAAACTCAATATATTAATTTAGAGGTTAAATAATATGTGAGCTTTATATGCTCATAATCAAATTGAGTGTTTTGAAAAAATAAAAACAAGCAAACTCAATATTATTTAATTTTGAGAATTTTAGGACATTTAAATATTGAATGAATGATATATTTTTAAGAAAATCAGATTCGGTCATCCCATTGAGTGCTTTGAAATTTTTGCTTACATAATGAAAATATCAATATAAAAAATATAGATAGATCCCCAATTTTCAAATGAAGGGGTTGTGGGGAACTTGAGTTGAATTTAGAGAGCATACAAATCAAAAAATTTTGAGCTTTGCCTGACATTCGATGCAGACGATTAATTACCATCAGCAATCATTATCATTTTATTTTCAATACTAGATTATTTTCGTACATCTGTCGTCGTTTAAACATTGTTCCCCGACTACCACCATCCAAGTAACTTCACCGAATCTTCATTTTCTGACCATATTTGTCAGTAGTAGGCCAATGTTCGTTCTCATCGTTCTATACTTCTTTAATATGCTAAGCTAACAACTTAAGATATCTCAAATGCATTTCACATTATATAACCAACTCTTATCTAATTGAGAGAAAGAGCATGCTATTATAATCTCTATTTATATAGCACATTATTTCCGTTAGGTTAGGCCTCACAATTTTGTTGGGTTTTTTATTTGAGTTTGAATCTTAAACTAAGCCCGTCAAGTTGATTAAAGAAATATTCATGATATCTATTATTTAACATATAATAATTACAGGCCGTCAATCATTTGTTTCACCTTCCACCAACTCATTTAATCAACCATCATGTTATTGAAAGGAATTTGTCCTTATCTTGGAAAAATTTAATAGCTAAGGAATAATGAAAATTCAAAACTCATATTATATATTGACAAGTCTTCCTCCCCTCTTCCTCTTCCTTTATTTCTTTCTCTTTCTTTCTCTCAGACTTTAGGCTCTATTCTTTGAGCATGATAAGACAGTTCGGATTCAATATCCTAAAAGATGCAGTGAGCGTGGATTGTGCGAGCAACAAAATGACGAACAACACCGACAACAAAATTATTTAGTACGACTCATATTTAATAAATATGATTTTATCAAAATTTAATCACAATATATTAACTATATATTTACTATACATNATTTTACACTCGAGAGATCTCAAATGCATCTCACATTATATAGCCAACTCTTATCTAATTGAGAAAAAGAGCATGCTATTATAATCTCTATTTATATAGCACATTATTTTCGTTAGGTTAGGTCTCATAATTTTGTTGGGTTTTTTATTTGAGTTTGAATCTTAAGCTAAGCCAGCCAAGTTGATTAAAGAAATATTCATGATATCTATTATTTAACATATAATAATTACAGACCGTCAATCATTCGTTTTACGTTCCACCAACTCATTTAATCAACCATCATGTTATTGAAAGGCATTTGTCCTTATCTTGGAAAAATTTAATAGCCAAGGAATAATGAAAATTCAAAACTCATATTATATATTGACAAGTCTTCCTCCTCTCTTCCTCTTCCTTTCTTTCTTTCTCTTTTTTTCTCTCAGACTTTATGCTCTATTCTTTGAGCATTAGACAGTTCGGATTCAATATCCTAAAAGATGCAGTGAGCGTGGATTGTGCAAGCAACAAAATGACGAACAACACCGACAACAAAATTATTCGGTGCGACTCATATTTAATAAATATGATTTTATCAAAATTTAATCACAATATATTAACTATATATTTACTATACATAGTGAGTCGCGGATTTACGTTAAAGACGATTTAGTAAATCCCATAAATTCAAATTTAACAAGTTCATATTGAACAAAAAAAACGCTCGCTAGCTAAATCCTTTAAAACCGTCAGAGACTCGGATAACATAAATCCAGATTTACGAAAAAAATTTCACATAACTGAAAAATATACCGTTCAAACAAACACAAAATTTTCTNATTCATATTAAACAAAAAAAACGCTCGCTAGCTAAATCCTTTAAAACCGTCTGAGACTCGGATAATATAAATCCAGATTTACGAAAAAAATTTCACATAACTGAAAAATATACCGTTCAAACAAACACAAAATTTTCTTGAATCTCAAAAACATAACAACCACAACCACCCTTAAATAGTTCCATCAACACATTTAAATCCTATAAAGCACTCCTCCCCTCAACATCTCCCTCCTCCTCCAACCATGACCACTCCCTCCANAACCACCCTTAAATAGTTCCATCACCACATTTAAATCCTATAAAGCACTCCTCCCCTCAACATCTCCCTCCTCCTCCAACCATGACCACTCCCTCCATCTCAACCAACCTCAACCAGCCTCTCATCATCTTCTTCTTCTTCCTTCTCATCAAAACTTCCTTCTCCAACGCTCCTCCACTCTCCCCCCTCCACTCTCTAACCACTAACCCCAACCCCGCGTCCCCCGCCACGGCCGATGGCTTCATCCCATCTTCGACCACCGTTGAATACCGACAAATGAAAGCCAATGGCACAAAAGCTCTCAGTGGCGCATGGCCTTCCTTCCGCTTTTGCGATCGGTGCAGGTGCTGCTCACGACATGACCAAAACTTATGCTTTATCTTTCCGTGTTGTTATGGGGTATTCTGCAATTTGCCCAATAAGCCTCCGGAGGTGTGCGCGCTCAAGCCTTTTGTTTGCAGCTGTAACTCCTGTTACTGATTTCGATCATTACTTCCGGCCATGAATGATGCATGCGGTATCATATATGAAAAAGTTAAGTTTTTGGGGAAATAACTAAATGATGTGATATGTATTGGGGGGGGGAGGGGGCATATGGGTATGAGATTCAGTTCAACGTTATTTCTGCTTTTTGTTTGAAAGAGTGAAAGAAAATGTACAGTGATTCTCTAAGTGTTGCTACGTTGTAAATGATGTGAATCTCTTTTTAATAAAGTTTTATTTTTCTTAAATTGTTTGTACGTACATGCCATTCAATCTCATGCAGATTATCATCACATATCTTTTGTTAAAATGGCATTACAAAGGTTTGCATTTCATATAGAGAAGAAAAAAAATAAATTGGTTTAAAGTCGAACTCTAAATAAGTTTCAAGTCGACTCATTAAATCTGTTCGAATTAAAATAAAAAAAGAAACACATTACTTATGAGAGAGCTTATATTTTCTTACTTGAGTTATGTGTTAAATGAATTATACTAAATATTTCGGGCATGTAACCTGCTCAAAAAATGCTCAGGGAGAAAAATAAAATTAAGTCAATATGTTGTCTCATGACTCAGACTAAAAAACTTGATAGAGTCATTTTAAATTAACTCAAAAGTTGAGAGAGTTGGGAGTTTTGTGCAAAATTGCCACCATTACACTCCTTATAAGTTGACATATAAAAATTTAAATTACATAATATAGTGCAAAACAATGCGGAAAAAAAAGAACATACAAGTGGTAGATCACATAAGTGTGCTTGGTATGAACATCATGAATTGGATTCATGGCCAAGAACATCAGAATTTGATTATCATATAACACAATCAAAAACTTCTGATCAACTCCCAAGCATGCAATATACTCTGGTTTGACATCGCTTCCTTCATCGCCTTTGTCATGTACTCAGCCTCTGTAGTAGATAAATTAACAATTGACTGAAGAACTAAACTTCAACTGATTTGAGCTTCTATCAAAGTGATGAAAAATCAGTTTTAGGCATACATCTATCCATTCACTTGCATAGTTGAATCAATATAACCTGCACACAATTTGATAATAAGAGATTCACTCTCAAAACACCAAGTCAACCTCAATTGTAGCCTTCATATACCTCATAATATTCTTTACAGCCTGCTAATGAATTTTTCCTTGATCATGTTTGAACCTGCTCACAACACCAACCACTTGTGTAATATCTGATCCAACATAAAATACGTTAAACTGTCAACTGCTCTAACATAATAAACCAATCACATATATTTCTTCTCCTAAACATTTGTAGGACATTTATCTGAACCTAACTACGAGTAAAATACAATGTGTAGACTCACCACCTTGCTTGAGTCATTAACTCAAACTTCTTTAGTGCCTTCTTAGCATATACTCCTTGTGAGGGCAATTTTTTTTAAGTTGACTTATCCAAGAGAATCTTCGTGTAAATAATTATTTGAGCTTCACCCAAATCTTTCATCTCGAAACATTTGAACAATTATTTTTCATTTTATCAACCTCAATTTGACTAACAAATGAAATCAATAGGTCATCAATATATAGAAGCAAAGAGATAAACTCACCATTGGCCAACTTATTACAATATGCATAATGATCATATTGGCTCCTCTTATACTTCTATCTCATCATGAACTGATCAAAATTTCCATACCACTACTGTGGTGACTGCTCTAACCCATTTAAAAACTTATCTAGTTCACAAATCAAGTATTTAGAGGCTTCATATTTAGACAATTACAACATACTAATCTCTTCTTGTAATTCCCCATGTAAGAATGCAGTTCTTACATCAAGTTACTCAAAAATCAAACTTTGTTGTGCTACATGTGATGAGAAAATATAAATTGAGTGATACTTTACCACTGCGGAGAACATCTCATCATATTCAAATCCTTCTCGTTGCGACAAAGCTTTTACCATTAAACTTGCCTTGTACTGCACATCATGAGCTCCACGAGATCCTTTCTTCTTTGCTTACACTCATTTGCATCCATTAACTTTCCTTTCCAATAGAACCTTCACCAACCTTAAAGTAGCATTCTTCCATAGAGACTCCATCTCTTTATCTATTACCCCTCTCCAAAAATCACCATATGAGCTCTCCACAACTTCTTTATAGTGACAAGTAATGTTAGCCTTTGTAAAGTGTAAATGCAATGTGATCCTTAACCAAACTATTTTTGTGATATGCTCATGCCTTGCCCTACTTCTGGTAATAAATTCCTGAGCTAGGACCTTATCCTCAACAGCTTCTTCCACCTACTTCTGAGCACTATCAATATGTACCTCCTTAGCCACAGCTGGATCAAAAAACTAGATATAACTGGATGAGCACTATGGATCAAAATGAAGTGTGGTCCCAATAAAACTCTCTATCTGCTTCGAGTCTTGATGCTTCAATAAGCTTGGCGGACAAAAATATATTATCTTTGATAATGCTAATCTTTCTCTCTATCTAATTATAAAGTTTAAAAGCCCTTAACTTTAGGCTTGAAGCTGATGAAGGTAGTCTTCTTTGCCTATGGTTCCAATTTATCATTTTTGCACATGATAGTAAACAAGAGACTTAAATACCCTAATGTGCACCTAATCTCTAGCAAAATGCTCCGATCACATCTCTTTGGACTCTTCTTTCCATTAATTTAGTTATTTTCAACTGTTGATGAATAAATTTAGACATAAATATAATAGGGTATTTCCCGATTAGGTAAAACGATTGAAAAATCAATGGATTTTTTAGTTGATTCACAACTTACTCAAAACCACCTAATGAGGTTGTCTCTCTTTCATCGACGACTCTTCGATGCTGGCAACTTAGATCTTCCTCTCTCAATGACGTCAAACTAAAGGTAAGCCTTTACCTTCTCAACCCTCCATCCAACAACATTCCCATGCTTCATTTCTTAAATGTCATTTAATCCATCTTCCAATAAGATTTACTTGTGTTACATCAACATCAGCCTCAACAAAACATAAGAAGGCATCTTCTTCCAAGTTAATTTTTTGTGTCTCATTTGAAATGTTAGAATTCTCAGATTTAGACTTGTTTAGTTGCATGCCCTTCACTAGAAACTTTCTCCAACATCTTTTGGTAAGTCCTGAAAAAAAATATCATTTTTTAAAAAATGAATATTAAGAACATGATAACTGTCTAATGAAATATCTGAATATGTGATACATACTCCTCATGACCCATCAAAATCATTTTGTTATCCTCATCCCACGACACACTTAATTTTTTTCTAAGTTGTTAAATGTGACCCCATATACTCCTCTAATGTGGGAGTTGGTTTTTACACTTTTCGGCCTTTACATCTTTTCCAAATTGCTCTTTTTAACTTTTTCTGCAACATGTTGGTATATAACATCTTTAAAACCTTACGCACTTCTCATATTAGCATCCACATATTCTNAGTTTAGTTGCATGTCCTTCACTAGAAACTTTCTCCAACTCTAAATAATTTGCAATTGATACAATCAAATAAGCAACATCTTTTGGTAAGTCCTGAAAAAAAAATATCATTTTTTAAAAAATGAATATTAAGAACATGATAACTGCCTAATGAAATATCTGAATATGTGATACATACTCCTCATGACCCATCAAAATCATTTTCTTATCCTCATCCCACGACACACCTAAGTTTTTCTAAGTTGTTAAATATGACCCCATATACTCCTCTAATGTCGGAGTTGGTTTTTACACTTTTCGGCCTTTACATCTATTCCAAATTGCTCTTTTTAACATTTTCTGCAACATGTTGGTATATAACATCTTTAAAACCTTACGCACTTCTCATATTAGCATCCACATATTCTAATAGAATATGAAGCAAACCTGCTATCCATTATGGCTTCAAGCTCCAATAAAAATGCTTCCTCTTCTTATTACTCTTAGAAGAAACATTAGTTGGTTGTAGGGACTTCGTGTGAAAACACCTACATAAACTTTTCACACTTACATGTTACATCAGACTAAAAAAAATATAAAAAAAAAAATCACGGCAANATAAAAATGCTTCCTCTTCTTATTACTCTTAGAAGAAACATTAGTTGGTTGTAGGGACTTCATCTGAAAACACCTACATAAACTTTTCGCACTTACATGTTGCATCAGACTAAAAAAAATATAAAAAAAAAATCACGGCAACAATAAAGAAGATTTGAAAAAATAAATTTCCCATGATATTTCATCTATCAAGAAGCACTGACTCAGATCAAATCAATTTTTAACCTCTACAAGCAGCCAAAACTATAATTAGTATGTGCAGGATAATACCAAATATCACCATATTTGTTTGTATATACGAGATTAAAAAATATATTCTTTAGCGTGATAACAATATAATGGAAAAATATAATGGCTTCTTTTCCCTTTCCATTGGACTTCCTTCTCTTCATTTGGTAGTAGAGATATAATTGTGTTAATCCTCCTTTTTTTTGGTGGTTGGGGAGAATGGGCAGGCTCAAGTTAAACATGGGAATGAAAATGTGCTTTTTAATAATTGAATAGAGAGGGGCAAGATGATTAATGACCGGAAGATTTACATGCATACCACTAAATTTCTATGTATTCACATATCTAACACGTAAACTTCAATTTTTACATATATGTCAGCTTATCTTTGAAAGGAAAGCTGTATTTAACTTTTTAAAAGTCAAGATACTGGTATTTTTTTAGGTGATATGAAAGATTCCAGTTGTATAGATGTAAAAATTAAGTTTAAATGTTGCATATGTACAAATGAATTGGTGGTATGTATGTAAATGCCCCAGAGTGATTACATTGGCATGAGATAGTACCTGGAAATCAATATTTTTCTTTCTTTTTAAATACAATCTGGAATATGCCGCATAACGATGTCACTACAAAGAATATTAAACAGGAAAAATAAATATGAATGTTGTAATTTGCATATCAATTGCTATTTGTACAACCATAGAATTATTCCTCTTTGCTTAGCATCCAAACATGTAAGACTAATATTAAGTCAGAATTTTCCCTAAAGGCAGTAACTTGACAAAATGAATAGAACAATTTTATGGAAATCTCTTCCATAAACAACCATAAGAATATATACATACATACATATATACATACATATATAGAACAACAAAAAAAATATTGTTAATAGCCCTCATAGAACACAACAAATTAAGACGACGTCGACTTGATTTTGTAGTAAACGAATTGTCATGCTTGTAAGGAATATAAGTGAATATCAATTCAAAGTCAGCTGTTGCCAAAACATGCTGGGTTAGATATGGTTTTCTACCTCTAAATGCAGTGACATGCTCTTTAGGAACTCTAGCTTGAATATGTATTCCATCTATTACATCAATGCAATCCTTTTTTTTACATAAAATGTGTTAGAATAAATGATTAAATTTGAAAAATATTTAATATTATGAAATGATAATCTACCTGAAAGTAAGGCATAAACATTTATTCCATTGATTACCTACAAATGTCTCAATATTTTACTATTTTATTATATACTTTATAGTAAATAACTTCATTTTTTCAATTTGTCTCTAAATTAAAAACAAAAAATTTTATTTTATTAAAATAATAGCAATATCACATCCACATGTCAATTCTCAAATTAACTCGTCTTCATCNACATAAAATGTGTTAGAATAAATGATTAAATTGGAAAAATATTTAAAATTATGAAATGATAATATACCTGAAAGTAAGGCATAAACATTTATTCCATTGATTACCTACAGATATCTCAATATTTTACTATTTTATTATATACTTTATAGTAAATAACTTCATTTTTTTTAATTTGTCTCTAAATTAAAAACACAAAATTTTATTTTATTAAAATATTAGCAATATCACATCCACATGTCAATTTTTAAATTAACTCGTCTTCATCAAATTCGCTTCAAAACATCTTAGTTTATTTATTTATTTTTTTCCTGAAAATTTGGTTGAGTAAAACCTGTATTGCATATAACGTCAATCATCTAATCTTAGAAGTATGTTAATTCGGCTTGAAATAAATTGAAATGCAGACATTTAACAAGTTATAATACATATATATACGAGAAGATAAAAAATAATGTGTCCAAATTTCAAAGGAAATAAAATTTCTATAATAAATAATATTTTAATAAAATTTAAAAGAAATGTATTAGCTATATATAACGAGTCTCGGATTTACGTTAAGCAGAATTTAGTGAATCCCATAAATTTAGATTTAACAAATTCATATTCAACAAAAAAATCACTCGCAAGTCAAATCCTTTAAAATCGTCTGTAATTCCGATTTCACGAGAACAAATTCACAGAACAGAAAAATATTCCACTCAACAAAACCCATTTTTAGTGTTTAGTTGAATTTACATTTAAATCCATGTGTANGTTTCACGAGAACAAATTCACAGAACAGAAAAATATTCTACTCAACAAAACCCATTTTTAGTGTTTAGTTGAATTTACATTTAAATTCATGTGTAAATCTGACTAAAAATAGAGAAAACAATCACAACCACAACCACAACCACAACTACGATCACCTCTAATTAGTTCCATACTAATTTAAATCCTATAATAACCAAACCCTCTTCTTCCCCTCCACATCTCCCCCTTCCTCCAACCATGACGACTTCCTCCATCTCAACCAGCCTCAAACAACCTCTCGTCTTCTTCTTCTTCTCCCTTCTCATCAAAACTTCCCTCTCCAGCTCTCCTCCACTTTCCCCCCTTCACTCTCTAACCACTAACCCTAANTGAGTCTCGGATTTACGTTAAGCAGAATTTAGTGAATCCCATAAATTTAGATTTAACAAATTCATATTCAACAAAAAAATCACTCGCAAGTCAAATCCTTTAAAATCGTCTGTAATTCCGATTTCACGAGAACAAATTCACAGAACAGAAAAATATTCCACTCAACAAAACCCATTTTTAGTGTTTAGTTGAATTTACATTTAAATCCATGTGTAAATCGGACTAGAAATAGAGAAAATAATCACAACCACAACCACAATCACAACTACAACCACCTCTAATTAGTTCCATACTAATTTAAATCCTATAATAACCAAACCCTCTTCTTCCCCTCCACATCTCCCCCTTCCTCCAACCATGACGACTTCCTCCATCTCAACCAGCCTCAAACAACCTCTCGTCTTCTTCTTCTTCTACCTTCTCATCAAAACTTCCCTCTCCAGCTCTCCTCCACTTTCCCCCCTTCACTCTCTAACCACTAACCCTAACTCTTCATTCCCCACCGCCGCCGACCGCCTCATCCCATCTTCGACCACCATCGAATATCGACAAATGGAAGCCAATGCTACAAAAGCTCTCAGCGGCCAATCGGCTTCCTACCACACTTGCAGACAGTGCAAATGCTGCGAAATAGATGACCCCAAGCATTGCTATATCTTACAGTGCTGTTATGAAGTAGCCTGCAATTCGCCAAATGATCCGCCCGACATGTGCTCGGTCAAGCCTATTTCTTGCAACTGTAACTCCTGTCACTGATTTCCATCATTAATTTCGGCCATGAATCATGCATGCGGTTTCATGTATGAAAAAGTTATGCTTTGGGNTCATGCATGCGGTATCATATATGAAAAAGTTATGCTTTGGGGGAATAAATAAATGATGTGATTTGTATTTGGGGGCAACTTTATTTCTGCTTTTTATTGAAAGAGTGAAAGAAAATATACAGTGATTCTCTAAGTATTGCTACATTGAAGTGATGGGAGAGATTCAATCTTTTGCCCTATGCTCTGTGAGCGTATATATATATTTTTTTGCTTATGTATTGAATGAATTATACTAAATTTTTTGAGCATGTAGCCTGCTCAAACTATACTCGGGGAGAAAAATAAAATTAAGTCAATATACCGTCTCATGACTCGACTAGAAAACCTCGTAGAATCATTTTAAATTAACTCAAAAGTTGAACGAGTTTGGAGTTTTTGTGCAAAATTGCCACCCTTACACTCCTTATAAGTTGATATATAAAAAGTTTAAATTTGCATAATGTAGTGCAAAATAATGTGGAAAACAAATCATACTAATCAAACACGGTGCGATTTACATGATTCGGCGCAAATCCACCTATTCATAGGGAGAGATTATTACAGTATCAACCAGTGGGAGAAAGCATAAAATACCAAGTAGAAGCATAAAAACGACACAATAATATAAAAAATTATATTGAAATAACATGCACATTTGATACAGATCAAATTGCAGCAGCATGTCGCCGGAATTGCATCGGCCGAGCACTGATAACAATTATTATGCAAAACAATACGGAAATAAAATCACACAATGAAAAAAATAATCAAATATGCTCTGATTTACATAGTTCAACGCAAATCCCCTACGTTCATGAGGAGAGGTCACTCCACAATCAACAAGTGGGGAACAAAATACGGTTAAAATAAGCTTGTACCTCCGCACACTAAAATCAAAATTAATCCTTCTATAGCCAAAATACTTGATTTTGAGATGTAAAAGTCTGAACAAAATCTATACATTATCTGCCTAATCTATAATGATGCAGACCTTTCGCTTGATTGTTGCAATTAAAATTTTTACCTTATTTTATTTGAGAAGAACTTCACACTTAGTTTATAAATGCTCAAACATTGACGTTTGACATCATATTTGATTTTTTTTCTCATAAAACTAGGGTAGTAAACGAGCCGAACACGAGCGAGCCCGGTCTATACTCATGCTCGGCTCATTTATATTTCGAGCTCAAAAAGTGTGTTCATGTTCGACTCGTTTGCTTAGCGAGCCGAACACGAGCCGTTCACGAACAAAAAGTCGTTTTGATAACCCTAATCACATAGCCATAAAATGTTAAGAATTGAGGCAAAATTTAAAACATCATTTTAATCTAATTTAATAATTTTTATTTTATTTTTTTAATTAATACTTTTAATTGATTATAAATCTTTGTAGTCATGTAGTCAATTAAATTTTTTGAAATACTAGTCATCAAAGATTTATATATGTATAATGATTAGTAGTATTTCGATTAAAAACGAGCCGAACACGAACAGACAAATATTTGTTCGTATTCGGCTTGTTAACTTAACGAACGAGCTGAACACGAGCTTCTTAACGAGCCGAACACGAGCTGTTCGCAAACAACGNGTGTCACTGATTTCCATCATTAATTTCGGCCATGAATCATGCATGCGGTATCATATATGAAAAAGTTTTGCTTTGGGGGAATAAATAAATGATGTGATTTGTATTTTGGGGCAACATTATTTCTGCTTTTTATTGAAAGAGTGAAAGAAAATATACAGTGATTCTCTAAGTATTGCTACATTGAAGGGATGGGAGAGATTCAATCTTTTGCCCTATACTCCATGAGCGTATATATATATTTTTTTGCTTATGTATTGAATGAATTATACTAAATTTTTTTAGCATGTAGCCTGCTCAAAATATGCTTGGGGAGAAAAATAAAATTAAGTCAATATACTGTCTAATGACTCGACTAGAAAACCTCGTAGAATCATTTTAAATTAACTCAAAAGTTGTGCGAGTTTGGAGTTTTTGTGCAAAATTGCCACCCTTACACTCCTTATAAGTTGATATATAAAAAATTTAAATTTGCATAATGTAGTGCAAAATAATGCGGAAAACAAATCATATTAATCAAATACGGTGTGATTTACATGGTTTGGCGCAAATCCACCTATTCATAGGGAGGGATTATTACAGTATCAACCAGTGGGAGAAAACATAAAATACCAAAGAGAAGCATAAAAATGACACAAATAATATAAAGAAATTATATTGAAATAACATGCACATTTGATACAGATCAAATTGCAGCAGCATGTCGCCGGAATTGCATCGGCCGAGCTCTGATAACAATTATTATGCAAAACAATACGAAAATAAAATCACACAATGAAAAAATAATCAAATATGCTATGATTTACATGGTTCAACGCAAATCCCCTACGTTCATGAGGAGAGGTCACTCCACAATCAACAAGTGGGGAACAAAATACGGTTAAAATAAGCTTGTAACTCCACACACTAAAATCAAACTTAATCCTTCTATAGCCAAAATACTTGATTTTGAGATCTAAAAGTCTGAACAAAATCTATACATTATCTGCCTAATCTATAATGATGCAGAGCTTTGGCTTGATTGTTGCAATTAAAATTTTTACCTTATTTTATTTGAGAAGAACTTCACACTTAGGGTCTGTTTGGGGCAGTTTATTTGGTGCTGTAGCGTTTTGAAAACGTATCTGATCTGTTTGGGTAAACTGAGTTTTGGCAGCTTATGCATTTTCAAAACGTTGAAAACAACGTTTTCACACGGCACTTGTCTAGGTGCGGTGGCAGCTTTCTGGCTGAGGTTTGACTTTTCCAACAAATAAAAATCTATAATAGCTACCGCACTTAGCTTATCAGTAGATTATTTTTAATCAGCTTATCAAAAGATTATTCAATAAGCTGCAGCTGCCCTCAACAGACCTTTATAAATACTCAAACATTGACGTTTGACATCATATTTGATTTTTTTTTCATAAAACCTCCATTTTTGAATCGCTGTCTCTCTCTTTTATTAGTTGTTTTTCCCATATATTCAGATAAGACAAATTCTTAAGAAGCTCTATATAAATATCTTCCTAACTTTCTGTTCCTGTTTAAATTAATGTACATTTGGACATAAACGCATGAAAGGGGCATTTAGATATATATGTACCACCCAATTCCAATCTATTTACGTATCTAACACAGAAACTTTGTTCTTTACGTTTATACCACCCAAATCTTTCATATCACATTAAAAATATCACCATTTTAATTTAAAAAAAATAAATAAAATACACTTTTTCGTGTATAGGTAAGGCGTTATGTATGTAAAAAATAAAATTTAGGTGTTAGATATGTAAATACATAGGAATTGGGTGATATACTGATAATAATGTTAAATGTTGTAGCCGTTGGACCTAATATTTATGTAAGAAAATAGTAAAATTTAAATTAATTGATACATTAATTTCCGTATGATCTGCCGAAATCAAGCTTGTAATTAAAATATAGAAGAGTCTAATCAAATAATTAATTAAGAAGCCTTTTCACTGCTTTACCATGCTGAATTATCTGAAATTAATCCATAACTATTTTCATCTCACTAACCCACTTAAATTTGGCACCTATCAATGAATGAGATGGTGATGATTATGTCACTATAATTTCGTTTATTTTGTTAAGTATCAAAAAATGTGCGGACAACAGTGAATGAGATGGTTATGTCAATATAATCTCACTTAGATGTAGTGTGATAGTGTGATCACGATTAGGGCTGTCAAAATGGCTCGTTGTTCGCGAACAACTCTTGTTCGGTTCGTTAAGAAGCTCCTGTTCGGCTCGTTAATTTCGTTCGATAAGTTAATGAGCCGAACATAAACTAAGATGTGTTCGTTCGTGTTCGGCTCGTTTTGGCTCGAAATACTACTCATCAAGTTTATATATATATTAAGTAGTATTTTAAAAAAATCTAATTGACTACAAGCCTACAAAGACTTATAATCAATTAAAATATTGATTAAGAAAATAGAATAAAAATTATTAAATTAGATTCAAATAATGTTTTAATATAGATAATAATTTTTAAATCTTGCTCAAACATTTATTGTCTTATGGCTACATTATTAGGATTGTTAAAAGGACTCTTTGTTCGTGAACAGTTCATGTTTGACTCTTTAAGCAAACGAGCCAAATACGAACAAAATTTATGAGGTCGAAATATAAACGAGCCGAAAATGAGCGAGAATGACCTCCGCAGCCCTAATCACTATAAACGAGCCGAACATGAGCATGGCTCGCTCGTGTTCGGCTCGTTTACACCCCTAATCACGATTATCCGTACGTACTTACAAAATATATAATATTTTCTCGTGACCTCCGCAGGCTGTATATGTATAAGCTGACACTGTCTGCAACTTCTTTTTCAGCTTCTCCTCTACAAAAAGAAAAGGAAAGCATGAATTAATTGAAACCATCAATTTTGCTTCTAAATAATCATTTTAAAGGAAGAGCATTAACCACTTACTCGATTTATAGTTTCTATTTTCCTAATTGTTCAACATTAACATTCCTTTTACAATTACGCATTAATTACATTCTTTATCTTCATCATTCACTCATAATGTTCTTAAAAGAATGACATCACTTTCTATTACATTTTTATAAGAAAAAAAATGTTTCAGGGTATATATATAAAACTTATATTGCACATAGTAGATCAATAATCTTACAACTCATTCTTTTTAGAAATTATATCAGGACATTCATTGCAATTTTTTCTTCTTCTTCAAATTGTAGCAACAGATTTTACATGCAAACTACACTTTACTAAATAGAACTTCTGTTTGGAGGATTTTAAAAACATATTATAGACTTTTTTTTTCTATTTAATCATCTAATCAATTCTTGAATAAAATGTTGTTTTTGGTGTTTAAGTCCCTGCTAATGATAGGAATTTGTTCATATGCATAGGCTGTCACAAATTATCAACTAAATTCTATCATCCAGTAAACAAATTCATTCAAACCCTACTATTTATAAGCTGGAACACCAACACCTGTCCAATATATAAATAGTACATGTTCCGTAATTAGCAAGTGTAATGCATTCTTAGATATATTCTATATTCTTGATTCTCTGCTGTCTTCTTTCCATTCTTTCAGTTAAGCTTCGATTCATTGTTAGCACTTCCACAAAACCCAATAAATTATTGAATTATTAAAAAAAATATTGTATTACAAGAATATTTAAACCTTCTTAAATAATCATACCACACCCTCCATCTCACACTCACTCCCTTTCTCTTCCTTCAAACATGGCCACTCTTCCCATGTCAACCATCCACAAACTTCCTCTTCATCTTCTTCTTCTTCTCTTCTTCTCCCTTCCCATCAAAGCTAACCTCTCCAAAATCATGGATACGTATCCAACCTCTAACCCTAACGACTACTTTCTTCCAGCTCCGACGACNTGACTATCAAAGTTGATGAGATTACTGCAGCGTTGTTGGCTCACAACCAGAGGAAGCAGAATGCAGGGGAAAGNATTGGAAGAAGGCACCACCGTTGTTGTCAAGCGGCTAAAGGACGTCACCGTCTCCAAGCGCGATTTCGAGTTCAACATAGAGGCTCTTGGCAAAGTCGAGCACCGAAATCTGCTAGCAATTAGGGCGTACTACTATTCGAAGGACGAGAAACTCCTCGTCTACGACTACCTCGCCGCCGGCAGTCTGTCCTCCAACCTTCACGGTAAGATTACCAACCTTTTTTTTTTTAACGGAATTTACATCCGTAGCACCTAATTCTTATGCATTTACGCATCTCACATCAAAACTGATTTTTACAAACTTTTAAAATTTTTCAGAAAATATAGATAAAATAATAAATGGGTTTTGCGCTTTTTTAAAATGTAGAGGGGCGGTTTGCAAATTGAGCCCCCCTTTTTTTTAAAGAAATCNATCTCACATCAAAACTGATTTTTACGAACTTTTAAACTTTTTCAGAAAATATAGATAAAATAATACATGGGTTTTGCGCTTTTTTAAAATGTAGAGGGGCGGTTTGCAAATTGAGCCCCCCTTTTTTTTAAAGAAATCGTCTTTCGCTTTACGAGGGCCACACTGATGCAATTCACATTCCCTTTGCGCGACACATGACTCGCACCGGTTGCCCGACAGCCTTCGTGGGCACGTTTAAATATGAGCATGTTTTTTTGCATTGTTCTCCCGGTTTTGTTTCGAAATTTTGCCCATCGTAACCCTACAATTTAAAGTCTCGGCCTTTTGCTATTTTTTGAAACTGCCCTTTTTAAGCGAAACATTTATTTATAAAGAAAATTCATATAGTAATGCTCGATTTATCTTATATTCATACTTTATATCTGATTTGCTCTTCAGTNGCTGATGCAATCCACATTCCCTTTGCGCAACACATGACTCGCACCGGCTGCCCGACAGCCTTCGTGGGCACGTTAAAATATGAGCATGTTTTCTTGCATTGTTCTCCCGGTTTGTTTCGAAATTTTGCCCATCGTAACCCTACAATTTAAAGTTTCGGCCTTTTGCTATTTTTTGAAACTGCCCTTTTCAAGCGAAACATTTATGTATAAAGAAAATTCATATAGTAATGCTCGATTTATCTTATATTCATACTTTATATCTGATTTGCTCTTCAGTTTATCCACTGTAATTTAAATGGTTGAGACTTGAATCTATAGCGGCTTGGGATGATGAACAGATAATTTTAAAACCAATTTAAAAACTATCATATCACTCTAAATATTGCTATTTTCAAAAATATGATCCTTTTTCATCCTATCTTTCTCAAATTCTCTCTCAAATATAAAATACACCTTAAATTCCCAACTCGTGTTTTTCATTTTTATGAAATCCCAATGATTTTATTGCAACATGCAATGGCATGCTCCGATTTGATAGTTAAAAAACTATTTAGGTTCTAATTTTGTAATTAGCAATGTTATGAATGTAAGCATCCCAAATATAAAATATGTGGAGTGTCAACTTACATGGAAATGTTTTTTNTAACATGCAATGGCATGCTCCGATTTGATAGTTAAAAAACTATTTAGGTGCTAATTTTGTAATTAGCAATGTTATTGAATGTAAGCATCCCAAATATAAAATATGTGGAGTGTCAACTTACATGGAAATGTTTTTTAAGCGTATTATCTATACTTAATAACGGGGGTAGAGCCCGGCTCTGAAATTTAAGATTTTTGTACGTATGTAGTAAAATTTAATATCTTTTTGGAGTTGTGACTCGTACTATAGGGTTATTGGTATAAAATAAATGAGTAATACAACATTCTTTTCCGATATGATATCAGATTATCAAAATATAATACGAAATTGCTTGAACACTACCGGGGGCTGTCGATTCATTCCTCCTCTCCCGTCATTTTTTGTTTTTATGTTCGAAAATTCCTCGGTACAATTTATCACGGCTTGTTTGTTTTGTATAAACACGGCTTTCCTGTAGCATATTCATCACGGATTTTGCCTNAATTATCAAAATATAATACGAAATTGCTTGAATACTACCGGGGGCTGTCGATCCATTCCTCCTCTCCCGTCATTTTTTTGTTTTTATGTTCGAAAATTCCTCGGCACAATTTATCACTGCTTGTTTGTTTTGTATAAACACGGCTTTCCTGTAGCATATTCATCACGGATTTTGCCTTCGGAAAGCGAAAGAACGTTGACGTCCTTTTCCGCTTGTTCCTTAATCGTGTAATAAGTACATTGTCTTATTGATGCGCCATACAATGCGCTACAGGGAGCCGGGGGTCAGGTCGGACGCCTCTGGACTGGGAAAATCGAATGCGTGTTGCCCTCNTCCGCTTGTTCCTTAATCGTGTAATAAGTACAGTCTTATTGATGCGCCATGCAATGCGCTACAGGGAGCCGGGGGTCAGGTCGGACGCCTCTGGACTGGGAAAATCGAATGCGTGTTGCCCTCGCTGCTGGCCGCGGCCTCGCTCACCTTCACAGTGCCCCCCGGGTTGTTCACGGCAACATCAAGGCTTCTAACGTCCTCCTCCGGTCCGACCCGGACGCCGCTGTTCTGTCAGATTATGGCCTCGCCCCGATTTTTGGGCCCAGCGGATCTGCCATGAGCCGCGCGGCGGCCGGTTACCGCGCGCCAGAGGTGGTGGAAACACGGAAGCCGACGTTTAAATCGGACGTTTACAGCTTCGGGGTGCTGCTTCTGGAGCTTCTGACGGGGAAGGCGCCGAACCAGCCGTCGATCGCCGGGGAAGAGGGTATTGATTTGCCGCGATGGGTGCAAGCGGTTGTGAGGGAGGAGTGGACGGCGGAGGTGTTCGATGTGGAGCTCATGAGGTACGCTAATACTGAGGAGGAGATGGTGCAGCTGCTCCAGATCGCAATGGCATGCGTTGCGTTGGTGCCGGACTCTCGGCCCGAGATTGCGAATGTTGTCAGAATGATGGAAGATATTGCCGGAGGACGTGGAGGCACGTCGGAGGTGGACGATGCGTTGCGAGCCTCGTCCGATGATCCGTCGAAGCCGGCATCGGGCGGCCGCACGCCGCGTAGGGCAGCAACGCCATGAGATCGACACGGGGGCACTCTTTCTATGTTCCTGTTTTTTCTTTGTCCATTCAATGAAGATAGGAAATTGTGTTTATTTTTAGAATTATATATTTATTTATTTTGGTTTTGACAAAATTGAAAATTGAGTTCTTAAATACGAATTCCATCTTGGATTTGAATAACTTTCCAGGTGTTAGACTTTTTATTAATTAAGTGTAAGGTCGCAACTCCATTAATTGCATTTATTACGATGCAATATTTATATTATAGACCATCATAAATTTTAATTTTTACAAATTAATTACTAGTGTGATTTTTTTGAACTAATGAACTAAAGAGTTTAAATGTGGCTCGATGTATTTATGTGCCTCGAGGTCAAGCTATAGAGAATTTGATAAAAATAAAAATATGGGCTGGGGTTTTACCATTAAAATGATATTGGAGTGAGATTTTGAAAAATGGATGAAAAGAGTGGTTGTTTTGTATATAGGAAGCTTTTTTAATTAGATATTTTGTTCGCTTTAATTAGAAATGCACAAAGATACACATACCATATATAAGACTTTGTATTTTGAATTTTTTAAGTTGACAATATAAGCTCCCAACCAACAGAATTATAGTTTTCATATTTGATTGCTTCATTAAAATTTTTTAAATAGGATATACCATTCAAAATTAATAGAATTGGTCTTTTTATTTTATAATTTTATATTATAAATATTAACTGATTTTTTTTTTATAAAATCTAATTATTTTAAAATAAATTTCAAAAGTATGATTTTNCCAGCCAAATCTTTCACATGACATAAGCCTGGCAATTCAATTTATAAAATGTGAAATACACCTTTTCATGCAAAGGTAATGTCATATGTATGAATTGAAGTTTATGTGTTAGTGTTATGGTATGGCTCATATACCATATCGGGACAGACGCTGGATCGAAGCGGAGCGGAGCGGAGCGTAGANGTAAAGTGACATGTATGAATTGAAGTTTATGTGTTAGACATATATGCAAATACATAAGAATTGAGTGTTGTGTATTCAAATCTTCCCTTTTATTATCTTGTGTATCTAATCTGTAAGGATATAATTTTAAGAGATCGATCGTGTTGAGAGAACAAGGGCGAAGAAAAATTAGAACAACACAAATCCAGAAGAACACAGAGATTTAACGAGGTTCGGCAAAGATGCCTACGTCCTCGGGAGCAGAGCGGCGAGTTCCTTCAATATTCAGAAAAGGGTTAAAATAGAGGGATTACCTCCTGGGGTTACTAACAGGCCTATTTATAACCCCTGGAGTAAACCTTAGGCGCAATATGTAATTACAATATTACCCTTGTACCAAATCGCGGGGTTTTGCCCCCGCACCTCAACCCACGTAACTTCCCAATTTGGACAGATTCTTCCGCTCCGCTCCGCTCTGCTCCGCTCTGCTTCGATTCAGCGTCTGTCTCGATATGGTATATGAGTCATACCATAACAGATCGCTAGTTCTATGTGTTTATTATATATCAAGAAATTATGAATGATTTCATTCAAGTGAGTACTTTCTTTTTGAATGATTATATCGAAATTCACCACTTGCACTTGATTATTGATCTCCCTCTTTGTGCAAGAAGACCAAATAGAGGCTAGTGGGACAATTTTGTACAATTACAAATATAATAATTAAGTTGAACCCATTATGATTGGTGTTGTAGTAAGCAAGTCATATTATGCTGGAAAGTTGTTCAAATGAAAACTAGTTGATTAGCAAGTACTTAATATGTATAAATTCTTACATGTTGGCGAATTCAAATATAAATAGGGAGTCATTTCTAGAACTCAAAAATAATTGTTTTACATATTAAAAGAAAATTAATTTATAATATCGAAGTAATTTAAAAAAAATTTCATTTCTTAAATTTATTTTATAATTTTTTTTTAAAAAAATTTATAACCATCTAAAAATGGAATTAAATTGAAAGGAATTAAGAGTCCATTGGAGCAATTGCAGTTATTTATAAAATGTATGTGATGCTACTATAAAGGTATGGGAACATAGAACTTTAATTTTTGAAGAAGTTATATTTTCTTATAATTATCATGTATTTAATTTTAATAAATAATTTTATTCTTAAGGAATTGAGGCATTTTTTCACCCACATTTTTTATTGATAAGAAAAAGATATTATTTAAAAAATTTTAAATTAATTAACGAGAATTTAAATTTATGTTTTTTTTGTGGAAAATTAGAAATATGTGAGTCATGATAATTACCATTTAATTTTTTTTTTATAGTTTTTTTCATTATAACTGAATAAAATATAACAAATAAAAATGAATTTATGCATATTTTTTAATGATATTTTCTTACCTTTAATTAAATTGATATAAAACGCCAAAAAGAAGTAAGATAAGCAAAATATATTCATGAAGCGTTTGATTCAAATATAATTAATAAGTTTTTAAATTCTCATAAAATTATAGTACATTATTCAATGTCATTTACACTATTTAAGTCAAATAAAAGTTNGTTAGACATATATGCAAATACATAAGAATTGAGTGTTGTGTATTCAAATCTTCCCTTTTATTAGAAAGTAAGGAATTGAGGCATTTTTTCACCCACATTTTTATTTTGATAAGAAAAGATATTATTTAAAAAAATTTAAATTAATTAACGAGAATTTAAATTTATGTTTTTTTTTGTGAAAAATTAGAAATATGTGAGTCATGATAATTACCATTTAATTTTATTTTTATAGTTTTTTTCATTATAACTGAATAAAATATAACAAATAAAAATAAATTTATGCATATTTTTAGGGTATTTTCTTACCTTTAATTAAATTGATACAAATAAAATATATTCATGAAGCGTTTGATTCAAATAAAATTAATGAGTTTTTAAATTCTCATAAAATTATAGTACATTATTCAATGTCATTTACACTATTTAAGTCAAATAAAAGTTTTACAAAATTAACATTATCATCTCCTCACAAAATATAAAGTTAATTTCTCATAACCAAACAAAAAGTTATATATATATATATATCTATATATATATATATATATATATATATATATATATATATATATATATATATCANCCAACATCATTTTTGTTTCAATTTTAATTTCATTAATAATTTATTTTTTTCCTTCAAAACGGAAAAAAAAAATCTCATAAGTCCCTCTCCTAACTATTAAAAAATGTTACCGACGCACCTCCAACAGATCTAAATTATCCAACACGAATCTTGAGACATAACCTGGATTTCAAGATGACTTTTTGAGCAAAAAATATTCAAACATCGCTCAAAAGTCATCTAGAACTCCGGTTTCAGCAAACTTACAATCAAACTAATCGGCTCGACAAGAAGAACTCAATGTTACCAAAATTGGTCAAATTCTAAGCAAATTAAGCCCATGTCAAGCCATTAAACCACTTTTGACAGTTTTCTGGGCACATTTGAAAGATCAGATGAATGTCGATTTTGATGAGTTTATCGTCAAATTGAGTGTCTTGACAAGACAAATCCAAAGAGTTCAAGGTCACTCAATTCTGACATCATTAAGACACTCAAATGTTCATCAAATATCGTTCGATCGAATGAAACACTTTAAGTCGTCTAATCAAAGAAATTCATATTTCTACATTAATTGCACTCATAATTCAACAAATAGAGCCCCACCCCTCTCATTAGTAGGGGAGGAGAGTTTGAGGCTTGAGGAAAAAATTAAAACTGTGAGAAGAAACTGAAGTCTAGCACCACTCTTGTCACAGTCAACCACCGCCGACTAGCATCGACCACCATCAACCGACTTCAGCCACCGCCAACCGCCTTCGACCTCTGCCAACCGTCGTTGACCACTGCCGGCCACCGTCGATAACCATCAAAAGCCATCGACAACCGCCTAAAACTGCCAACCGTCAACTGTTGTCAACCTGCCGACAGCTGTCGACCACCACCAATCGTCATTAACCACCACCAATATTCGTCGACCATTTTCTACTATTTTTGATCAGCGACAACCACCACCGATCACCACCAACCGGATGCCTCTAATTTGTATCGGTCGCCGCCCGTCAACGTTGTAACTTGGGAAACCAAATAATCATTTCCTTCTTGAAGAACAAGTCGTTGCAGCTGTAATCATATTTTTATATTGGAATTTTTCCGCTGGTTCAGACCCTGTGGTTTTTTCCTTCTCGAATTTTTCACAAAAAATTTTCTAGTGTCATTATTTTTTTTTTTAAGTGTGTTAAATCTTTGTACCACGCTGAGCCGATAATGTGCTACACTACAACCTCAAATTTTCTAGCACGCATCAATTATGTAGGGTGTTCATAGCATATAAATTTAATATACAATATGATTATGCACTTTTTTTCAACATGTATACAACGATGTATAATATTATCATACATGAAATTTACATACATAAGAACTCCCTCACGGACCCACATAATAAATTTTCCCTAACTAGAAAAAAATCCTATTCATTCACCATACGAAAAGAGTCCAAAAACACATCCGCAGCCTAACATCACAGAATTCCAAACCCAAATCAAATTCTACTCAACTTCTTCCTCCTCTGTTCTTCTTCTTCTGTTTATCAGAACATATCAAAGATCCACCCAGACAAAACCATGGCTGCCAAGCCGACGATAAGCACAGCAGAATCATGGACAGTATGGAAGAAGTCCAGCATGGCTTTTGTAGGTACCGATGGCTTCTCAATATTTGACAGTCAGGGTAAGCTTGCCTTCAGTGTTGATAACTTATCTAGGGGAAATAAATGTTCTCTTGGAGAGCTCCTTCTCAAGGATGCGGTTGGAAGGCCGCTTCTTGCTCTCAAGCCTCAGGCACGTTCATCAACATCAACTACTCTTCATCTTTACTCAATTTGTATAAGACTTATTTATATCTGTTTATTACATAAAATTGAATTAAATTTTAAAAACGTAACTAATCATGCGAGGGTGAGAGTTTGAAGGAAAAATGTTTTTTTAATAATGATATATTTGATGATTTATCATTCATTTTAGATAATATATATATATATACACGCATCGCGTACTCAGATCAGTTGGTCGGACATCTGTTTGTCAATTGTAATTTCACTNGATATATATATATATTCACGTGCGATGCAAAGCAAAATGGATGTCCCTCGTTTGCCTTCACTCTCATGTGGTACTAATTGACGAAGCGCATGCTACATACCATGAGACCGCTTTGAAGTGCTGAAGCGAGCGAGTCAGTGGTCCAATTCAAGATCAAACGAGAGAATATAAAACCTGAAAATTTCACTCTGGTGTTCGAAGGAGCCTAGTGTTTGAGAGTTCGAGCGAGAGCATCGTCTTCAACTTCGATTTCAAGCTAGATATTTGAATGTTGCATTCTTCTTGTGACATCAACCGCAGGAGACCTTCAACTACAGGCCATAAAAAGTAGACAGTTCAACCACACAACAAGAATTTCGACCTTCTCCCAATCAAACGCAATAGAGGCTTCAACCTTCGACAATACCACAAAAGAAGCTTCAATCTTCAACCGCAGAAGGTTTAATACATTTGACTGATCGAACGAAGGGTGGTAAGAATNGTGTGGTGTTCGAAGGAGCCTAGTGTTTGAGAATTTGAGCGAGAGCATCGTATTCAATTTCGATTTTAAGCTAGATATTTGAATGTTGCATTCTTCTTGTGACATCAACCGCAGGAGACCTTCAACCACAGGCCATAAAAAGTAGACAGTTCAACCACACAACAAGAATTTCGACCTTCTCCCAATCAAATGCAATAGAGGCTTCAACCTTCAACAATACCACGAAAGAAGCTTCAATCTTCAACCGCAGAAGGTTTACTACATTTGACTGATCGAACGAAGGGTGGTAAGAATGTAAATAGAAGATTTTAGGGGGGTTTTGGGGGTGTTGAAAAGATTTACGTACATATAACTCAATTTTTATGTATTTATTTATTTTCACCATTAAAAGTTAAAATAATGATACTTTGATGTGATATTAAACTGAATTTCTTTGAAACCAGCAGCATGTTAATATTCTTTTTGCTCCCTTTCTTTTTTCTGATGCAAATCACAAGAGACTATCAAAATGCCCCCAACAATGTTCTGAAAAAAAATAATTTTATTTGTCAGAAAGGGAGCAAGATGTTGAGAGCCTTGGCGAACCATCCTCATAGAACTTGCCCTTCAATCAAACCCAACCTACATGCAAATAACTTAAGTAAAAATTTTTATTCATATATTTTTTATAATATTTGAAAAGAAAATATTATTTGTATTTTTTATACAATTTTTTTAAATTCAAGTCGAAATATTTAAAATTTTATTGCAACAAGACTGAAAATGTGAAATGTGTAAATTGTGATTAATGATTTATTTGCGTATGAAATAATAATTTAGGCACAACTGATTCAAACATAGGGAGAAAAGACTCAACCTGAAAATATAGAAAATTAAAATGTGAATGCACTCTTTATCATATATACATGTTTATTGTGGTAAGGAGACGAATGGGGATATACCTCAAGCAAATGAGCACTTGGTTGGTCTTTTAAATACATCAAAAAGACGTAATGTTATTAAATATAAGAAAATACCTTCTGATGTAAGGGATGAGTTGTTTGCTTATCAAGAAGAAAATAAACCNTATGATTTTATCACGATAAAAAAATTTGATCAAAATATTTAAACTAATTTTTAACTGGACTTGAATGTGTCCATTGTTTTGTTGAGGCGAAGCTCTGGGATGGACTGAACGCAAAGGAAGTTTTCCAGTGGGTTTTATTTAATTTTTTTTATTTATTGATATATATTTTTTATATATTTCTTAACATTTTGTGTGTGATGTATCCATAGAAGTTATTATCATGTCATGCAAGTTTAGGGCCGATAAAATTGCTGCCTGGCCGGCTGTTAACCGGGCTTCACCATTAATGGAAAGCTCGTCAAGATATTATTTTGTTAGGGGTATTTTCATGTGCATAACATATACTTCTTATATATTTACGTACTTTAACATCTAAATTTTATTTATATATATGCATATCATTTAAATATTTAATATTGTGTTAAAAAGATTATTTTTACTAAGTTTATTAAAATATGAGTACATATTTCGGGCATAAACGTGCAGCACCAGTGTTAAAAATATAAATCTTAAATTTTAGGTGTTTGTTATGTAAATGCATAAGAATTGTGTGGTATCTGAGTAAATTTCTTTTTTATTTTATTTTTTGTGGGAATTTGAACACTCGATCCGATCGGAACTGTGGACTTTTTTTTTTTTTTTCACGCGTTATATTATATATTTTTACATTTATATCTCCACACATGCTAATGTGAGTTTTCTAGAGCGCTTATTGCATACAGAAATCGTCCGCACACAATAATTCTTCGAGTTTTCTATACTTAGATGGACTCTTTCACTCTGGGTTAATTATTTTTAGAAGATTTATATGCATACCACCTTATCCATTTATCAAATAGTGTATTTCATTTCTAAAAGTTAATATGAATTTTTGGAGTGATATGAAAGATTTGGGCATATAATACAAATACAAAAAAAGTGAAATTTAAATATTGGATAAATAGATGCATAATTGCGTGGTATGCAAGTAAGTAGATGCGACATGTTTTTCAAATAAATATCTGACAGAAACTTGATTTTATGTCTAGTAGTACATAATATAATAAATATATTTATCTTTCAGTTTAACTTTAAGGAGTTATATCGCACACCATGACACCAAGCTTTCAAATCAATAGCATAACAATCAAATTCTTAATATGATATTAAAAAGCAGCACTATTATATTTTATAAGAATTAAATATCTTTTACATATATAACTTTTAAATATTAAAATGTTATGTGTGTGAATATAAAAGTTTAGAAGTGTGATTTGTAAATATGCTAGTCATGTGCGGGCGCATGTAATTTCTCTTTTTTAATTTAAAAAATGTGCATCATAGAGAGAAAAAGGTCAGTTGGTGGAGTCCAGGCTGGCCGAGGAGTGGAAGGGTGCATACTGTCAGAAACGGTAAAGAGGATTGGGTTTGACGGTGTTGGAAATGGACCCTTTCTTTCTATCGTCTTTGGGCCTCTTTTTCACTTTTCCTGCATTTTATAAATTATGGCGTAAGAGATCGTTAGGCCACATGGCTTGATGTACGCGCTCGGCCTGCGCTCGTTGTTTCCGTAGTGACGCTGTCAAAATAACTTCATTGTCCGTTGGAAATTTAAGTACAACTTGTTATAAAATTTATGTACAATTTATTCTTTAAATNGATTGAAATTAAAGTAATATTATAATAATAAAACTACGTGTTCTATGTATGTAAATATAAAAGTTTAGGGGTGAGATACATAAGCACACAAGAATTGTGCATGCTACGCATGTAAATTTCCCAAAAAACTCTATAATATTCGCCTGAACTACATGACAAACCAACTGTTTAATACTGAATCATAAAAGCTAGCTAGCTCTGTGCGCTTTCTCCGAACATGTACAGATTCTAAGCATCCATGACCAGTGGAATGGATACAGATCGTAAGATCATGGAGACAGCATAACAGCCAGCTTCAAAACACTTGCTTTTAGCATGAAACGACGATCGATGCTAAAAAAAAGCCACGACGATGTTGAAATTTTTATGCATGGAAGCAAATCAGTGGAAGAAGAAGCAGAGTACCGAATAGAAGGATGTTTTAGGGAGAGAAGCTGCAGAATATGGGGAAGGTCGGGGAAGCTGGTGGCTTGGATGTGTAGGAAGATGGTTAGTCCGTTGGTGATTCTGGAGGAAGACATTTTCAGAGTTTTTGTTGTCAAAGGTACTGTATTGCTCCAAATGGAGAACATTACATCTTGGGCACTCCACAAATGTTCTTTCTATAGATNAGTTTTCAGAGTTTTTGTTGTATCTGGAACTGAGTGCGATTTGATAATGGGTTCATAGTCGTGATGGATAGAATCGGCAAGAAGCTGCCTTTTAATTTCAAAACGATGTGTCGTTGAAGTGCCACTGATGTGTACAGATGCGAAGATTCAATCAAGCTTAAATAATTTGTTGTTAATCAAGATTTCTAAAGTCATTAAATTATCACCAAAGATTAAAAATAATGTCTTATCCCATGCCATACAAAGATGATTGAAACAGCTACTTAATAATCCCAGAAGAGAGCCAGCTAAATAACATGAAGCATCAGCAGAGACATTAATTAGCTTGGAAGATAACCACATGACCACAAGCCAGCTGCTAAAAAGTACTATTCTGCAGTCTGTAAGGTTGAACACACTGAAGAAAATGATACTTACTAGTGGCAAATATGGGAAATTTACATGCATAGCACACAATTCTGATGTATTTACATATCTCACACCTACATGTATTTAGACACACTTCAATATTTAGACACACGTTCTTTAAATTTATGCATGAAAATGTGTATTTGACTATTTAAAAACAATAATAGCACTATTTTTTAAGTGATATTAAAGATTCAAAAGCTATGCGTGAAAATACAAAAGTTCAGGTGAGAGTTATGAAAACACATAAGAATTGTGTGCTTTGCATGCAAAAGGCCCAATCATATTATGTGAAAAGGAATCGATATTCTTCAGCCTCGCGAGCCATTTCTTCAAATGTTCTATCTTTCCTATCAATGTCCAGATCCAGCGACTCCTTCAGCTGCTTCTCCTTCATATCAATCTGTTCAGTGATTGTGTAGAAGCTGAAGAACTTGAACGCAAATTAAACAGAAAAGTGGTAGGAAAAAAAAGAAAGAAAATTGGCTTCTTACAGCATCGTAAATTTCATCATTTTTCTCAAAATCGCCGCTTTTCCTGGGGATAATGTGGATGTGCACATGAGCAACTGTCTGTCCGGCCTCAGGTCCATCCTAAATGTTATAGAAAAATAAGAACATTTTTTCACATTGTTGTAATATTTGATGGATAAAATGGCTTCTCAAAATCTATCAAGATATATTCAAGTACAACGAATTTCAAAACATCCTTCATGATTTAAAATATCGTCAAATCCTTCTGTAGAGAAGTGCAACTTCAAATTTCAAATCTAAGCCTCTAACACATGTGTCAAGTACAAGTTATAATTTCAAATCTAAGCCTCTAAGCCTCTAACGCATGCCTCTAATACACAAAAGATTTCCTAATGAGCACAGGTTTTCAAAATTGCATCAAAATGCCTATGTTTTGTAATATACAATGTATCTAATGACTTTAATACAACTTGGTTTGAGCTATAACTCATTTAGAATGGTGTGTGTCAAAAATATGTCCATACAATGTCCCGTAAACATCCCTGGATTTCCCATAAAGTGCTTCATAAATTTCTAAAACTTAGAAAACGGAAGACTTTAACGGCAAGGTTTCAAACATCAACTACACTTAATGTCTTAACAGAGATGATGTCTCAAAAAGCAAAAAACAAAAAAAAAACTCCAAAAATATAAAGATTTACTAAATCTGCAACCCAAAAACAAGCTTAAAATTTTAACATATCAAAAGACATGACAATTCAAATATAAAATCATCATCTAAGTGACAATTTTAATTGAACTATTAAAAACAAAATTATCAAAAAAATAAAATAAGTTGCTTTGTGCTTGGGTGAGTGGGAGAGGTTAATTGGCATTAGATGACCTCAAGTATAACATTTTAAGGCACACTCAAAAGATAAAATGAGAAATTAGAAGGGAAGGATATTTAAAATGAAAAACATCTCAAATGTATATAAATATTATAAGAATGTAACAGAACACAAAATAATTATCTTATTCATCGAGCAATTTAAGCTTGAACATAAAATGGTGATCCGCTCATAAGGACTTGGCCATATAAAAGGCAAATAGCAGCTCAGGACCGTACTGCTTCGTTCCAAAGATTTTCATGTCACCAAGCCCCAACCATATCGTGTATTTGTCCTATATTGATAGCCATCTTAACAGGAAGACAATAAGAAGTTTTAGAAAAAAATAAAATGAAGTATCAAAATAGTCCCCTAACTATTTACATCAAAACCATTTTAATCCCAAAGTTTATAAAAGTGCTAAATTAGTCCCAATACTTTTAAATTGTGATGATTGTTTCCGTTCATTTTTCCTTTTTTTTATTTTAAAAAAAGTTGTCAGCTTGTCAATCGTCGTATACTTCTTTTATTCAAATAAATCTCTCTCCCAAATCATATTAATGATTCGAAGAGGAGAGGAACCGAATAAAAATGCACATACGACAAAATGACAAACAAGAGAAAAAATAAAACGTGGAGAGTCTACGTGAGATAAATCTCACAAAGATAGAACAAGAATGTCTGCCCAAAAAAATCGGGCGGAAGCACCTTAAACCAATATCCGCGAAAGAAGGATCTACGTAGACTATCCATAACTAGAGAGTTAGGTGTGTGTGTCTGTTTTGGGGTCAAGAGCACTCACAGAGGAACATATTCCTACTGTTTAATTACATCTTGGGATACCCAATGATACTGTCGATAAAATGAGTTTCGCTTCATATTATCATAAATCTGGGGTATAGGTAATCAAATGAAGGTTATTCCGCGTGGGAACAATCCTGATGCTTCAAAGCCCATGCTAAGTCATTGGGCAGAGAGTGTCTTTCACATCCCAAATCAGTAGCTACTAATTAGCACACGAGACCCACGAAATAACCTAAATCATTTTAACGGGGATATCCCAACACGTCAAAGCACGTCCGACCCATAAGGGAAGAGGACAAATCAATGTATCCCAAATGGGCGGCAGCTCATCGGCATCAGGTCGTGTAAATGATATCGACGAAGTCAAGATGCGACAAGACTCAAAGGGGCTCAACAAAAAGGAATGTAGAGTGATCCTCTAAGGTAGAGATAACTGGGTCGGGATACCACAAACTCGTAGGACCCTAAGTCTACCTAGTTGTGAATGTAGTCGACCCAACACATCCTAAGATTCCTGATCAGCAATCCGTGAATTGCGTCGTCCACGGGAACCTCCGCAGCCCTAATGTCAAAAGAAAAAAACTCTATCCTATGACTACAAGCTGGAGCTCCAAGAGGTGGGACATACCTGCCGAAATAGCAATGATGCCTCAGGAAAGAAAGAGGTGGAAGTTCATTTACAAAGCTGGAAACACTCCAAATAAAAAACTTATACCGCGTTTGAATCGGGGAGCCTTCTACTACCCCAGGCGCACTAGACAACCACCTATATGAAGGTATGTTGGGCCAGTCAGGTTGGAGAAGTACGGGGACTACTCCTCGGGACATGCAAGTATGATGCAGTTATCTATCACATTCCTAAGCGTGGAGCCCTATTAAATATGATTGGGTCATGGACATGCATGCGAACCATTTTAAAACCGGCCAAAAGGCTAAGAAGAAAAAGTAAAGACTGATTTTGAAAAATCTTGAATATTTTAATCCTAAAATTTTGATTATCTCAATCTTTTATTATTAGAATTTTTTTTTTGATTGAAAGACTTAAAATTTTAGGGTCCTTAGTGAGCTTATGTTGCATTTTCTTGAGGTCCAGATACACAAAAAGAAATAATATAAAAACGCTCCAACATGCAAAGTTATACAAGAGAAAAAAGAGAAAGAAAGCACCCAAAAAGAATATATAAACAGGTCAAATGTCGTTGGACAGACAACATAATCCAGTAAAAATAATAAAGGCGACCGGACTCCGCATATACATGTCTGGTCCTAAGTCTACACAAAAATATAAAATTCAAACTTAAGGTACAGAACATGAGCTGCTGCTTCTAGTTCTCGTCACATGGTTCGATGCGTCATCAGGCTCTAAACCCATGCCCGTACCTTATTTCCGATACAGACTCTCCTAGGACTCTATCAAATACATTTGAAATAGAAAATAAAGACTCGACCTACATAAAACAAGTGTTAGCAGGCACGCCATGCATCGCAAAAATAACAAGCCGTGCCTTATAACTGGGGAGAGCTAAAGAACACTTGCAAGCAAATGATTAGAAATCATTACATACTCCCCCCTAATAACACTTGTGTGAATGTGTATAAATAAGCACGACACCTGCAGAAGATCGCCCTAATATACTATTACACATAAGAAACATGCAAGCACACCTTAAAAAAGGCGAGAATGTGACACATGACTAATTCAAGACAACACAACACACAACAATAGTCAGAAGTGTCAAAAAAATACCACCTAGCATCCTAAACCCTAGCCTAACACATCATCTAACGACAAGTACATCAACTTAATATCAAAGTGTGGGTTAAGTCTGGGTATGATATGACTCTAAGGATCCAAAGAATCTAAAGGGTGTCATGAAAGGAGATGACACCAGTTAAATCCATTGGATTCTTAGCACAGTCATACTCATGTCCGTCCCGATGACTTAACTCGCATTGCTCATCGGAATTGACCCGACAAGCAATGCTCGTTAAGACATCACGACCAACACGGGAGTCACTCTCCTAACGGGTCTGACTCTCTATCCATATGAACATGCAAATACAGATGATTAATCAAAACACGCAAATGATGAGTGCGACATGGGGCAGAGACTTAAATGAAGATGAGCATACCGTAGTGGCAGCGACCCAAAAAAGATGGGCATGTTATAGTGGCAGTGGCTCTAGAAGGTACGCTGATAGGGCAATGACCTATAAAAAGAAGGCATGCCGTGACAGCAGAGGCCCCAGGAAGACGAACATGTCGTAGTGGCAGCGGCCCTAGGACGTATGACGATAGGGCAGCGACCTAAAGGAATAAACATGTCATGGCGGCAGAGGCCCGAAAAAGATAGGCAAGTCGTGGTGGTAGCAGTCCTGGGCCCCAGGAAATATGCAACTCAGGCAGATGATTATAATAATGCAGACATACAGATGCAGGACGGGATTCAATAATGTATTCATACATATGCGCCACAATATGTGAAAATGCAAAAACACGTGCAAGATAATATGATGGTGCAGGTAGTTGGTCAACTGGGTCAAGGAATCCAGTCGAGCCAAAGTCTCGCGCCAACCGGCTCAGGGAAGCTGATTGAAATGAAGTGGGATGTTCGTCGGGCCGAGGCGGTTGGACGGAGAGAAGTGAAATGCTCGTCGGGCCGGGGTGGCCGGACGAAGCGAAGTGAAATGTTCTCCGAGCTGGGGCGACCGGTCGGAGCGAAGTGAAGTGCTCGCCGGGCCAGACGAAGCGAAGTGAAATGCTCGTCGGGTTGGGGTTGTCGGTCGAAGCGAAGTGAAGTGCCTGCCAGGTCGGGGCGGCTAGACGAAGCGAAGTGAAATACTCACCGGGCGTGAAGAGCTCGCCGGGCAGGGGCTGCCGGACGAAGCAAAGTGAAATGTTCGTCGGGCCAGGGCTGCCAGACAAAGCGAAGTAAAAGCTCGCCGGGTCGGGGTGGCCAATCAGACAAAGCGAAGTGAAATACTCACCGCGTCGGGATGGCTAGACGGAGCGGAGTGAAATGCTCGTCAGGCGAGGACGGCCGAACGAGGTGAAGTGACGTGTTAACATACAAACATATACATGTAATAGGGAGCCACTCCCATGCTAACGATTTTACCGGGGAACCTAGGGTCAATATATTAAAAGATGGTGATTGTCGCAATTGCTTTGGTGGGGCAAGTGGGGAACTTCTCCCTAGATCTCAAAAGGGGAAAGTTCTCCACCTCGTCATGAAACGGGTTAACGGCAACGCTCTTCCCGATTTCACGACACCACCGAGTTTTGCAAAATGAGCTAATAACTTACATTTTCTCATTTTGCAAATATCTATTTTTCGATCTTTCTAAAAGATCGGGACAACCAAAGAAAAAAAAGAAGCGAATGGAGCTCCAACATCTAGGATTTTTGTGTCAGGGCTAACAGTCAAATAAGATTCACTCGACTATCGTAAGAAAATTAGTTCCGTAAGGGGATCCTATCCTATAGGTCACCTCTAAGCAAACAATCGATCCGTCACATAAACGCGCCACCGAGCCGACTTAAGCCGACGCACACAACCCGTGTGGGCGATCGAACCCACACGCTTATCACACATACAACATAAGACCAACTATGAAGTAAAATGCGAAGGGAAAGAAGAGTTATACCGCCGCGTGGTTTGCACGAAGCCTAAAGGAGTCCGGCGGGAGCTTGCACATGAGGTAAAAGTGCTTCGCATCCTCCTGAACGACCTCGATGCTTGCTGTCCAGCAACTTCGTGGTGGACCGACGAGGTGTATGGTCGCTGGAAAAGTGAGGCGGGGAGATGACGGATTTTAGCTTGTCTATGGTGAGCGCTAAGAGTGAAGGAAATTGTGAAGGGAAAGCCCAAAAAATTGAAGTTTTTACCCACTATTTTACACCAGCAAAAACATGATGTCGGCGAGGCAATATCTGTTGGGATGAAGGAGAACCGACAAGGTTGATTGGCTAAAAGAAAAAAGAAATGAGATGGCAGTGATGGTTGACGGTTCCGACAATGAAGCTCGGTTGGAGGTGCTACTCGGCTAGAAAGGAGTCTCCGCAAGCGGAAAGGATGTCGGCGAGGAGAACCGGTGACGGGACAAACTTGGCCGACCAGAAACGAAGCAGAATAAAACAAAAAAATGGAAAATGGAAGGGCTGGCCGGCAGCGACGGCGTCGGCACTGTTGTCGGCAAAGAGGCGTCGCTTAAGAGTTCGCAAATCGGGCAAGGAGGAGTGGGGGTTTCTTTTCGTGAATCGACAGGGAGGAGCGGAGCGGGAGTTTTTTTTTCGCCCGTGTAGGAGCAAGAGGTCTCTTTTTGTCGCGCATAGGAGTGGGAAGGGGGATGCCTGCGATAAGATGCGATCCTTGGGGAGAGTTGTTTTTTTCTGTAAATAGGATAGAGATAGGATAATATTTTTGCTTTTTTTTTACCATCCTTCGTTTCCTTAAACTGCATGGGATCACCACTTTTTTTTTTGTGTGTGGGTTGCGCCAGGTATAAGCCGCCCATAAAACTTCGACTTTGCCTTTTTGGCAATTAAGAAATCAGTCTTAAGAGATATTAAAAACCTCTCTTACATACAATGAAGCACAGAAAAAAATGGGTATATGATACGTCGAACCATATGCCTACAAAGAAGACTAATCAATTTCCAAAAGGAAAGACTACCGGGACCCGATGGTCGACGCATGAAGCATGAGAGGTTGTGAGCAGAATTCCACACTCAAAGACAAGTCAACTTCCGAATGAATGACTGTCGAACCCAGAGGTCCGACGCACGAGGCGTACCACAAGTGAGTTAACACCCAGAAGGAGGGTAACCACTTTCGAAGGGTGTCACGACCTGAAAGTCGATGCATAAAGTGTGATGAGGTAGCGGGTGAAATCCCACAACAAAGGCATGTCAACTTCTAAAGGAAACTTGCCATGACCCGAGGGTCGATGCATTAAGCGTGAAAGGTGGTGGAGAGAATCCCACACACAAAGACAAGTTAACCTCTAAGGAAGAACTGTCGGACCCAGATGGTCAACAAATAAAGCGTAGAAAAAGGTGGGCGTATGCTATGTTGTACAATATGCCCATGAAGCTACTGAGAACTTTCCATATCATTCATATTTTTTTTATTAGCATATATATATATATATATAACATAAACCGTTATCAAGAGTGATCTTACGTGATATACCAAATCGAACTGGTATGAGAAGCTCTCATGTAGGCATCTCATATTCATGATCAGCTATATCATGCAAAACATAATGTTTGCAAAATTCAAGTCCAGGTGGGATTTGCCCTAAGTATTCTTCCTTAGCCCCTTTCCTTGATATCTTTCACCCTTAGCCTACATAGGGCTCATCATTCCGGGTGTTAAAAAAAAATGTTTTCATTTTGGAGATGTCTTTAAATTCATTACTAATTTATCAGTCATCCCAATGTCACATAACAATTCTCTGAACCTCAATATTCTAAGGACTTTATCAAGAGAATTTTGAAATCAAAAAGTTATTGATAACGAAACTTTTGATTTCCCGCTTACCTCAAGCTTCTTCTCAAAGGCGTTGGTCATTTTTTTATTTTTTTTAAGTCTTTTACACTTTTTTTATTTTTTTCCCGAATTATGGTAGAGTTTTTTTTTGTAATAAAGAAATTTTTTACTCAAATTTCTCTCGAATAAAGATTCTTAGAATTTCATGATTCATTACTTATTAAACTTTTATCGGTCTAACTGAATAAAAAAGTAAAAAATTTAAATAGTCTCTGAAACTGCTAGCATCTCATGACACCCATATAGTCATTCTGAGGTATTCTCAGGAGTTAAGTGAAAGTTCATTAAAGGAAGAGATTCAGTCATCGTAACTTAGTTTGAATCCACCAAACTATGAGGATTTACAAATCCTAAGAAGGCGTATACATGGTCTGGTCTAAGTTTATCCTTAGGATCTATCCTAGATTCACCCTCAAGAATCATCAAAGGCAAACCTAAGACAAGATCGACTAAGGGACGTGATTCCTTTTGGAACCATCTCAACGACCTCCAAAAATTGGAGTCGGAGTATCAAGAGACGTGGAAATATCTCAGTCAGATAAGTAGGGTCTAACCGGTAACGTCGGATATCGAGGTATCTCTACGAGGCATGGACTGACTTATAGGTGCAGAATGCTCTGATTAGTTCAACATGAGTATTGATAAGGTGATAAAAATCAACCAAGTCATACAAAGCATATACATCAGGATGGATATGGGAGAGGATCAATCTCACAGTAATGCTCTATCACCAAAAACAAACTAAAAGGCCAATAAGGCTCTTGATAGGTAAGGTACCAAATCCTAGTCAAGTTTAGAGTAACTGACTAAATCAAATGCTTAGACATGTATAAAAGTCTTAGCAATGAAATGCTCTCATCAAGAGCATAGCCAAAATTCAAACTGGCTCAAATTGAATGTGGTACTCTCAAAAAGTTTGGGAGATGCGTATCCTGCTAAACATGGATCAATCGAGACTGACAAAGTGGTCAAGTCGATACAACATGTTATCAACAAGAGACTTTTGGGGGTGTCCCCAATTGGAATATAAAGCATTTGTTATAGCCTAGCTTATTAATCAGAAAGAGGCAGTATAGGACACTCTTCAAAGCAAAGGCAAGTAAACCCCTCGCCGTCGAATGTAAAGAATCGTTCTACATGCAGCGTCGGGATATCAAGAGACGTGGTGGCAAAAATTTGCCTAACCCACAAGGTATTCGCCGAAGTAGGGCAATCAAAGTCTGCCCTCAAATAAGATGAGAATCGACGGGGGTTAGGCAAATTCTTGCCACCATGTTTTGCTAGGTCGAACGAAGTGAAGTGAAATACTCATTAGGTCGGGGGTGGCCGGTTGGAGCGAATTGAAGTGCTCACCGGGCCGGGGCGGCTCNATGAAGTTCTCGTTGAGCCGGGGCGGCCGGTCAAACGAAGCGAAGTGAAATACTCACTGGGCCGGGATGGCTAGACAGAGCGAAGTGAAATTGTCGCAGGGCTGGGGCGACCGAACGAGGTGAAGTGATGTGTTATTTGACATACAAAATGCAACATGCAAAAATATACATGTAATAGGGAGCCACTCCCGTGCTAACGACGTTGCCGGGGAACTTAGGGTCAATATATAAAAAGATGGCGATTGTCATCTTTGCTTTGGCGAGGCAAGTGGGAAACTTCTCCCTAGATCTCCAAAGGGGGAAGTTTTCCACCTCGTCATGAAACGGGCTAGCGGCAACGCTCTTGCCGATTTCACGACGTTTTCAAGCTTTGCAGAATGAGCTAATGACTCACGTTTTCTCATTTTACAAAGATCTATTTTTTGATCTTTCTAAAACATCAAGACAACCAAAACAAAGGGGAGCGAAGGGAGCTCCAACCTCTAGGATTTTTGTGCTAGGGCTAACAGTCAAATAGGATTCACTCGACTATCGTAGAAAAATTAGTTGCGCAAGGGGATCCTATCCTACAGGTCACCTCTAGGAAAACAATTGATACGTCACATAAGCGCGCAGCCGCGCCGACTTACGTCGGCGCACACACCCGTGTGGGCGATCGAACCCACACGCCTATCACACATACAACGAAAGGCCAGCTAGGAAGTAAAATGTGAAGTGGAAGAAGAATTATATTGTCGCGTGGTTTGCACGAAGCCTAAAGAAGTCCGGCGGGAGCTTGCACGTGAGGTAAAAGTGCTTCGTATCCTCCCGAAACACGTCGATGCTTATTGTCCAGCAATGTCGAGGTGGGTCGACGAGATGTATGATCGCCGGAAAAGTGAGGCAGAGAGATGGCGGATGTTAGCTTGTCGGTGGTGAGCGCCAAGAGTGAAGGAAATTGTTGAGGGAAAAACCAAAAAAATTAAAGCATTTCCCCACTATTTTACTCCACAAAAACACAACACCGACGAGGCAAAATCTTGTGGGATGAAGGAGATTCGGCAAGGTTGACCGACTAAAATAAAAAAGGAAGTAGATGGCGGTGGTGGACGGCGGTTCCGGAGAGGAAGCTCGGCTGGAGGAGCTACTCGGCTAGGGAGGAGTTTCGGCGAGCGGAAAGGATGCCGACGAGGAGANTAATGGTGATCTGCTCATAAGGACTTGGCCATATAAAAGGCAAATTGCAGCTCAGGACCGTATTGCTTCGTTCCAAAGATTATTCATGTCACCAATCCCCAACCATATCGTGTATTTGTCCTATATTGATAGCCATGTTAACATGAAGACTATAAGAAGTTTTCGAAAAAAATAAAATGAAGTGTCAAAAATAGTCCCCTAACTATTTACATGGAACCATTTTAATCCCAAAGTCTATAAAAGTGCCAAATTAGTCCCAATACTTTTTAAACTGGGATGACTGTTTCAGTTCATTTTTCTCTTTTTTTATTTTAGGAGTCGTCAGCTTGTCGATCATCGTATACTTCTCTTATTCAAATAAATCTCCCTCCCGAATCATATTAATGATTCAAAGAGGAGAGGAACCGAATAAAAAAGGACATACAAAAAATGGCAAACAAGAGAAAAAGTAAAATGTAGAAGGTTTACATGCGATAAACTTCGCAAGGATAGGTCAAGAATGTTTGTCCAAACAAAATCAGGTGGAAGCACCTTAAACCAATATCCGCGAAAGAAGTATCTACGTAGACTACCCATAACCAGAGAGTCAGATGTGTATACCTAATTTTGGTTCAAGAGCACTCCCAGAGGAACGTACTCCTACTGGTTAATTACATCTTGGGACATGAGCTGCTGCTTCTGGTCCTCACATGATTGATGCGTCATCCTGCTCTAAACTCATGTCCGTACCTTATTTCCGATACAGACTCTCCTATGACTCTATCAAATACATTTGAAATAGAAAATAAAGACTCGACCTGCATAAAACAAGTGTTAGCGGGTACGTTATGCATCGCAAAAATAACAAGCCGTGTCTTATAATTGAGGAGAGCTAAAGAGCACTTGCAAGCAAAGGATTAGAAATCATTACATGCTCCCCCTAATAACATCTGTGTGAATGTGTATAAATAGGCACGACACCTGCAGAAGATCGTCCTAATATACTATCACACAAGAAACATGCAAACACACCGAAAAAATGTCAGAATATGACACATGACTAGCACAAGACAACAAAATACACAATAATAGCAAGAGATGTCAAAAAAATATTACCTATAATCTTAAACCCTAGCCTAGCACATCATCTAACAACAAGAGCATCAATCTAGTATCTAAGTGTGGGGTAAGTCTGGGCATGGTATGACTTTGATGGGGTCGCTTTACTGGCCACATTCTAAGGATCCAAAGAATATAAAGGGTGTCACGAAAGGAGATGACACCAATTAGATCCATTGGATTCTTAGCACAGACATACTCATGTCAGTCCCGATGACTTAACTCGCATTGTTCATCAAAATTGACCCGGCAAGCAATGCTCGTTAAGACATCGCGACAAATACGGGAATCACTCTCCTAACGGGTCTGACTCTTTATCCATGCGAACATGCAAATGCAGATGATTAATCAAAACACACAAATGATGAGTGTGTCATGAGGCAGACTCAAATGGAGATGAGCATACCACAGTAGCAGCGGCCCGAAAAAGATGGGAATGTTATAGTGGTAGTGGCCCTAGAAGGTATGCCGATAGGGGCAGTGACCTATAAAGAGTAGGCATGTCGTGACAGCAGAGTCCCCAGGAAGATGGACACGTTGTAGTGGCAGTGGCCCTAGGAGGTATGCCGATAGGGCGGTGACCTGAAGGCAAGGGCCCGAAAAAATGGACAAGTTGTGGTAGCAGCGACCCCATGAAATATGCAACTCAGGCAGATGATCATAATCATGCAGACATACAGATACAATATGGGATGCAATAATGTATTCATACATATGCGCCACAATATGCGAAAATACAAACACACATGCGAGACAATATGATGGTGCAGGTAGTTGGTCGACTGGGTTAAGGAATCTGGTCGAGCTGAAGTGTCACGCCAACTGGCTCAGGGAAACCGATTGAAATGAAGTGGGATGACCGTCAGGCCAGGGCGGCCGGATGGAGCAAAGTGAAATGCTCGCTGGGTCGGGGCGGCTAAACGGAGCGAAGTGAAGTACTCGTCGGGCCGGGGCGACCGGTCGTAGCGAAATAAAATGTTNAAAGTGTCACGCTAACTGGCTCAGGGAAACCGATTGAAATGAAGTGGGATGACCATCAGGCCAGGGCGGCCGGATGGAGCAAAGTGAAATGCTCGTCGGGCCGGGGCGGCTAAACGGAGCGAAGTGAAGTACTCGTCGGGCCGGGGCGACCGGTCGTAGCGAAATAAAATGTTCACCAGGTCGGGGCTGCCGGACGAAGCGAAGTGAAATACTCACCGGGTCGGGGCGATCGGTCGGAGCGAAGTGAAGTGCTCGTCGGGCCAGAACGGCCGGACAAAGTGAAGTGAAATACTCACCTACCCGGGGCGGCCGGTCGGAGCAAAGTGAAGTGCTTGCCAGGATNAGCGTGACCACGAAAATAAGTTCAGAAACCATATAGGCATGACCCAAAATAGTGGTTTAGGGGCCATAGAGGCATGACCACAAAAATAGATTCAGAGGTCGTAGAGGCATGACCCAATATAGTGGTTCAGGGGTAGTAAAGGCATAACCACGAAAATAAGTTCAAAGGCCGAAAATGCACGACCTAGAAATGAGTTCAAAGGCTGCAGAGACATAACCCAATGGATCCCACCAAGGCCAAATAAACTGGACATGGTATGGCTGAGAGAAAGTTTGTCTGACCTTATTTGAAACGACATATCGATTTGTCTGACCACATTCGAAACAACAGAATCGATGAAAACCCCATACCTGACCTCATTCGAAACGGTAGGAGAGAAGGCTCAATCATCTCGTGTGACCAAGTCTCCTGTTATGTTTCCCCTGAAAGAGACCCCGATTGCGAGTCTAACTGATCTCCTTGAGACAAAATACCCAGCACTGCAATCAGACGACTATAAAGCACAACATATTCTGATCAGAGGTGGCGATCAAACCAGTGATTATATAGTATGGCCGACCAAGAAGCATAGTTTAGAGGCCGTGAAGGCATGACTAAACACAGTGGTTCAGAGGCCATAAAGGCATGACCACGAAAATAGGTTCAGAGGCTATAGAGACGTGACCCAAAATAGTGGTTCAGGGGCCATAAAGGCATGACCACGAAAATAGGTTCAGAGACCGTAGAGGCATAACCTAGGGGTGGGTTAAGAAGCCGTAGAAGCATGACCTAAGGAATGTTTGAAGACGGAATACTCTCGTAAATGAACCGGCCCAAAAATGCATGTGGTTCGAGAAGCATCAAAGTATAAGGCTATATGAAGCCAAAGGTGTAAAAAGACAAAATATCCTCATAACAGAGCCGACCCTAAGGTCACATAGCTCGAGGAACATGGCTAGAAGGCCAAAAGTGTCCGAAGACAAAACACACTCATATTGAACCGACTACAAGTAGTCGAGTGATCTCGAAAATATAGTTGTGTAAAAATTATAAAGTTGACTTCGCTATGCAACGGTGCCAAAAACTTAATGCAATATTTTATTAATAAAAAATTTAAGCAAATAATGTTGGGATTCTACGCAAATATACGTATCGTTATCAAGTAATAAATGACCTTCTATTTAAGCCCCAAATATTGATCCCACAGGAATGTTTAAATTAGAAATGATAAATTTACTAGGAAATTCACAGAAGGTCAAAACAAAATTTAAAATGATAAATTTATTGTCCCTAATTTCGAATGTTGAGATATTATCATAACTAAATTATTTAACTAATAACAAAATTAAAATACAAAGTTTAAACAATAACTACTAAACTATTAAACTATGTTTATGTGATTAAGATTTCTTATGTGAAAAAACATATTTCTCACTACAATGAAGTTTTGGTAAAATGAGATGAGATAAATGGTTCAAATATGTATTGTGTCAAATATGAGCAGTTTTAATTCTCTACGCTGATTGAGTGTTATAGAAAATCATTGGCTAATCCTAGGTTTAGTCGTTAAATCCGTGGCAAGGCTAAGAGGATACTGACTCCCACTCCAGAGCTTCCACTTCCCTTCACCTGAAGGCTAAATTTTCCTTTAATTTTTAACACAAAGACTGAATAGGAAATTTTAATATGTCACCCTAAAGATTCTTCAATTCTACACCCAACAAAGTATATTTCCCTATTTATTTGCACTTCCATATGAGCGAAATTCTACTTCATGAAATCAAATGTGATCCTCACTCTATTGTAAAACTCATACTCTATTTCTCGGATCATATGTCCAAATTCGTCAAATCTTTTAAAAACAGGGGCTGAACCGACAGTAGCGCTGTCGGCACCAGTGTTCCGCAATTTAATTCGCTGCTCTCTGTCAAATGGCGCAGTGAGTAAAATTCACCATCTGTTTTGTTAGTCTGCGTCGTCGGCGCTGCTCTTGGCGCTGAGCATTTCTTCAAAAACGTCATTTTGACTCTAAATTCCATCATTTTTGCTTCATTTTTTGCTTCAAGTCTTAAAAATGAACCTGCAAGAAAACATAAAAATATATACCATTAAAGTGTAATATCACCAAAAATAAGTATAAAATATGAGTCTAAAAATGCATATATTTTTTGTTTTGATGTTAGTTGTCCTCAAGTAACTCCTCTACTATATAAAAATATGACTTATGATAAATAATTTAACTCCTAGATTTCCATATCTTAGTCCACTAAATACAATAGCATAACTTAAGTAAAATTCAAAATAACTCCAGTTAATACTAAATGTATAAGAATATTTAGTAATCAAGTCTAAGATTTCTGATTCTCTATTATTTTCAAGAAAAATTACAAATTGTCATATTAAAATCACTTAAAGTATTCATACGAAAAAGAAATTTATTAAACTTTACTAGTAAATAAACTAATACTCAAATAACAGTTTAGAAAATGTAGCAAATCCTTATTTTTAAAATTAATTCAAGTAAAACCAATTTTTAATTAGGCATCTCTTCAAGTTTCTCTCTACATCTTTTCTTTTCTTTTCTTTTCTTTTCTTTTTTTTATGTGAGCATTATTATTTTTGGATATACTTTGATGATTTTGAACTTCACTGTTCTCTTATTAAAGTCAAAAACTTGTCACATTTTTTCACTTAACAAATTTATATTAGTTTAAAGATTTCATANACAAATTGTCATATTAAAATCACTTAAAGTATTCATACGAAAAAGAAATTTATTAAACTTTACTAGTAAATAAACTAATACTCAAATAACAGTTTAGAAAATGTAGCAAATCCTTATTTTTAAAATTAATTCAAGTGAAACCAATTTTTAATTAGGCATCTCTTCAAGCTTCTCTCTACATCTTTTCTTTTCTTTTCTTTTCTTTTTTTTATGTGAGCATTATTATTTTTGGATATACTTTAATGATTTTGAACTTCACTATTCTCTTATTAAAGTCAAAAACTTGTCACATTTTTTCACTTAACAAATTTATATTAGTTTAAAGATTTCATAAAGTTTAATTCTTTTCTTCTACATGAACCTTTAAGATTTTAAATATTTCAAAAATACAATTTTTTTTACGTAAAATAAAAAAATATAGTCTTATTTCTTATACCAAATAACTTAATCTCTAAAATTAACCTTTATTATTGAAAATTTTTACTTAAGTTTATTATATATTNTTGTAGTCGAGTGATCCCGAGAATATAGTTGTGTAAAAATTATAAAGTTGACTTCGCTATGCAACGGTGTCAAAAACTTAATGCAATATTTTATTAATAAGAAATTTAAGCAAATAATGTTGGGATTCTACACAAATATACGTATCGTTATCAAGTAATAAATGACCTTCTATTTAAACCCCAAATATTGATCCCACAGGAATGTTTAAATTAGAAATAATAAATTTACTAGGAAATTCACAGAAGGTCAAAACAAAATTTAAAATGATAAATTTATTGTCACTAATTTCGAATGTTGAGATATTATCATAACTAAATTATTTAACTAATAACAAAATTAAAATACAAAGTTTAAACAATAACTACTAAACTACTAAACTACTAAACTATTAAACTATGTTTATGTGATTAAGATTTCTTATGTGAAAAAACATCTTTCTCACTACAATGAAGTTTTGGTAAAATGAGATGAGATAAATGGTTCAAATATGTATTGTGTCAAATATGAGCAGTTTTAATTCTCTACGCTGATTGAGTGTTATAGAAAATCATTGGCTAATCCTAGGTTTAGTCGTTAAATCCGTGGCAAGGCTAAGATGATACTGGCTCCTACTCCAGAGCTTCCACTTCCCTTCACCTGAAGGCTAAATTTTGTTTAAATTTTTAACACTAAGACCGAATAGGGGATTTTAATATGGCACCCTAAAAATTCTTCAATTCTACACCCAACAAAGTATATTTTCCTATTTATTTGCACTTAATTCTATGAACGAAATTCTACTTCATGGAATCAAATGTGATCCTCACTCTATTGTAAAACTCATACTCTATTTCCCGGATCATATGTCCAAATTCGTCGAATCTTTTAAAAACAGGGGTTGAACCGACATTAGCGCTGTCGGCGCCAATGTTCCGCAATTTAATTCGCTGCTCTCTGTCAAACGACACAGTGAGTAAAATTCACCATCTGTTTTGTTAGTCTGCGCCGTCGGCGCTGCTCTTGGAGCTGTCGGCGCTGAGCATTTCTTCAAAAACGTCATTTTGACTCTAAATTCCATCATTTTTGCTTCCTTTTTTGCTTCAAGTCTTAAAAATGAACCTGCAAGAAAACATAAAAATATATATCATTAAAGTGCAATATCACCAAAAATAAGTATAAAATATGAGTCTAAAAATGCATATATTTTTGTTTTGATGTTACTTGTCCTCAAGTAACTCCTCTACTATATAAAAATATGACTTATGGTAAATAATTTAACTCCTAGATTTTCATATCTTAGTCTACTAAATACAATAGCATAACTTAAGAAAAATTCAAAACAACTCCAGTTAATACTAAAGGTATAAGAATATTTAGTAATCAAGTCTAAGATTTCTGATTCTCTATTCTTTTCAAGAAAAATTACAAA
>JXCR01147416.1:53729-64957 GCA_002079205.1 Phalaenopsis hybrid cultivar
TTTTGACATTAGTGATCCACCCACAACAACATCTATAATTGATCTAAGTGATCCTATTAATCCATTATAAAAAATTTAAATTATTAACCAATCTGGTAAAGCATGGTGTGAATATTTTCTAAAAAGATCTTTAAATTTTTTCCAAGCTTCATATATTGATTCTCCTTCAAACTGACAAAAAAATGTAATATCATTTCTAAGCTTAGCAGTTTTCGAGGGTAAAACATATTTAGCAAAAAATTTTTGTGATAGTTCTCCAAAGTTCTGATAGATTCAGGTGCTAATGAATTTAACAAAACATTAGTTTTATCTCTTAATGAAAAAGAAAAAAGTCTAAGTTTAACAACATCATTAGACACTCCGTCATATTTAAAAGTAGCACAAATTTTGAGAAAACTAACAAGATGTAAGTTTAGATCTTCAGTAGGTGTTCCATCAAACTGATTATTTTGTACCATTTGGATAATAGCATGTTTAAGTTCAAATTAATTAGCAGCAACATCAGGATTTTCGATATTCAAGTGAAGTTCATCTGTTGTCGGATTAGCATAATCTTTTAAAGGTCTATCGATTTTCGTTTATTTGATTATTTAAGTTATTCATCATTCCGTTTAAATTTTTAATTTCTTTTTGTTGTTTTCGAATTTTTCTAATAATACGCTCTAATTCTAAATTGTAAGGTATTAAACATTCAAATTCAATATTTCGTATAAACAAATATAATAAGCAAAGAATTTTTTTTAAAAAATACTCTTAAATAAAGATATATTTTCTTTTTGGATTTTTTATTTTTTTAATTTAATTTTTTTTTTATTTTTTATATAATTATCTCTAAATTTCATAATTTACCAAATCTATTTAATTTACCGTTACCTTCCAGACAACGACACCTAAAACTTGATCCCAAGATATGGTTGTGTAAAAATTAGAAAGTTAACTCCGCTGTGCAACGGTGCCAAAAGCTTGATGCAATATTTTATTTATAAAAAATTTAAGCAAATAATGTTACGATTCTACGCAAGTATACGTATCGTTATCAAGTAATAAAAGACTTTCTATTTAAGCACCAAATATCGATCCCACAGGTAATGTTTAAATTTGAAATAATAAATTTATTAGAAAATTCACAGAATGTCAAAACGAAATTACTGTCACTAATTTCAAATATTAAGATATTATCAAAATTATATTATTTAACGAATAACAAAACTGAAATACAAAGTTTAGACAATAACTACTTAACTATTAAACTATGTGAAAAAACATATTTCTCAATGCAATGAGGTTTTGGTAAAATGAGATGAGATAAATGATTCAAATATGCAGTGTGTCAAAAAAGAACAGTATTAATTTTCTACCTTGATACAGTGTTATAGAAAATCATTGGCTAATCTCAGGTTTAGTCCCTAAATCTGTGGCTAGGCTAAGAGGATACTAGCTCTCACTCCAGAACTTCTACTTCCCTTCACCTGAAGGTTAACTCTCGCTTTAGTTTTTAACACTAAGACCGAATTGGAGATTTTAGTACGTCACCTTAAAGATTCTCCAATTCTACACCCAACAAAGTATATTTCCCTATTTATTTGCACTTAATTTCGGTAAGCAATTCTACTTCATGGAATCAAATATGATCTTCACTCTATTGTAGAACTCATACTCCATTTCCCGGATCATATATTTCACANATGTAGCTCTTACCTAGAGAAGATGAAATCCAAAGTTCCTTTGCCTTAAAATTGCCTAAAACCCAAGCAAATGCGAGTCCTAGGTGCAAACACCGAAGGCTGAAGGTGATTCAAGGGTAAAAATGATAGTTTACGGTGCAAATTCGCCAACCAACAACTTGTCTTATTGTTATTAATTCATTTTTCTCATTTTCTTCAACGCACTACTCCTTTCTTCGGAACACAATGCATTGGACTTACCTAAGCACTGTCTGAAATAGGATATATAATTTCAACATCTAGCCAATTCAAAAAAAAATTTTTAACAACTTCTTTCATTATTAGGTTTAATCTCCTATGATGATCAACTTTAGGTTCGTATTGTTTATCTAATAGAATTTTGCGCATACAAATAGAATGACTAATTCCTTTAATATTAGTTAAAATTCATCCAAAAGCCTTTTTATATTTTTTCAACATCTCTATTAATTTTTGTTCTTGAATTTCAGTTAATTCAGAAGATACAATAATAGACAATGTAGATGACTCTCCTAAAAACACATTTTAAATGAGCAGGTAATATTTTCAGTTCAAGTTCAGGTGGTTTAATACTTGAAGGAATAAGATTTTTATTACCGTTTTCCAACAAGTCTGAATTATCAAATTTGCCCTGAATATAATCCAAATCATCTTCTTTTATTTTAACCTTATTTTTAAAAAATTCTCATTGTCTTAATTTGTCTTCAAACTCTTCCTTAAATTGCTCATTACTCAGATAATCAGTTACTTCCATCCTAAAACATTCATTATCTTTTTCTATTTCTGGATATTTCATAGCTTTTGCAATATTAAATGTTACTTCTTGATAATTAACTCTCATTATTATTTCTCGTTTTTGCACATCTATCACAGCTCTCCATGTTGCAAGAAATGGTCTCCCCAAAATAATAGGAATTTATTTATCNATTTCTGAATATTTCATAGCTTTTGCAATATTAAATGTTACTTCTTGATAATTAACTCTCATTATTATCTCTCGTTTTTTGCACATCTATCACAGCTCTCCATGTTGCAAGAAATGGTCTCCCCAAAATAATAGGAATTTATTTATCTTCCTTCGTATCTAATACTATAAAGTCTACAGAGAAAATAAATTTATTAACTTTTACTAATATATCTTCTATAACTCATTTTGGATAAGTTATTGATCGATCAGCTAACTGAAGAATTACAGTAATAGGGGAAATATCTCCTAAATCTAAACATTTAAAGATCGATAAAGACATAAGATTAATACTCTCTCCTAAATCACATAAAGCTTTTCCAAAAAAATTTTCATCAATAGCACAAGGTATAGTAAAACTACCATGATCTTTTAATTTTTCAGGAAGCTTTTCTGTAAACTTTTTTTTCTTGTTTAGTATATCATCCATAAATTTCACATAACTTGACATTTGTTTCAAAGCATCAATAAAATAAATATTTATCATTAATTTCTTAAATATTTCCAAAAATTTTGTAAATTGTTTATCTTTGTTCTTCTGCTTCAGTCTTTGAGGAAACGGAGGTAATGATTTTTCTAAAAGACATTGTGTTTGCTCATTTTCGTTTTCGTCACTTTCCATTTCTTCATTCTCTTCATCAAATTCAGTTTCTCTTTGGATCCTGTTTTCAACTTCTTTTTCACTTCGTAATTGAATAATTTTAATTTGCTCCTTATTTTGATCTTCTGGATTAACTTCCACCGTACTCGGAAGAATTCCATAAGGTCTGTTATTAAGTGCACTAACAATATGTCATAATTGATTTTCAATATTTCTGATAGTAGCCCCTCGATTATGTATTTGATTTCTCATGTTTAACATTACTTCTTCTATCGTCAACTTTTTTTCCTTAACTTGTGGGTTAGGATTAAAGTTAAATCTAGGATGATAATAACGTCGATAACTAGGATTTCCTTGGTTGTTCAAATTTTCTAAGGGATTCACCGAATTGTTATAATTATTCCAACNATGTTTTCAACTTCTTTTTCACTTCGTAATTGAATAGTTTTAATTTGCTCCTTATTTTGATCTTTTGGATTAACTTCCACCGTACTCGGAAGAATTCCAAAAGGTCTGTTATTAAGTGCAGTAACAATATGTCATAATTGATTTTCAATATTTCTGATAGTAGCCCCTCGATTATGTATTTGATTTCTCATGTTTAACATTACGTCTTCTATCGTCAACTTTTTTCCTTAACTTGTGGGTTAGGATTAAAGTTAAATCTAGGATGATAATAAGGTCGATAACTAGGATTTCCTTGGTTGTTCAAATTTTCTAAGGGATTCACCGAATTGTTATAATTATTCCAACAAAAATTAGGGTGATTTTTCCATCTAGGATTATAAAAGTTAGAATAGAGATTGTTTTTTCGATTATTTATAGCATTTAAAGCTTCATAAGATGATTGAGCATTAATGATCTGCTCTAGTTAATTTTCCTCTAATACTGGGGGTATTTGAGAATAGTTCACTCATATTCGATCAATCTTTTTCGAAATAGCAACAATTTGAGATGTTAAAATAGACATTGTATCAGAATCATGAATACTAATTACTCTCTTAAGATTTACCCTTTCAGAGGGCTATTAAAAATTGTTAGTAGTCATTTCTTAAATTAAAAAATATGTTTCATCAAAAGGTTTTGACATTAGTGATCCACCCACAACAGCATCTATAATTGATCTAAGTGATCCTACTAATCCATTATAAAAAATTTAAATTATTAACCAATCTGGTAAAGCATGGTGTGAATATTTTTTAAAAAGATCTTTAAATGTTTTCCAAGCTTCATATATTGATTCTCCTTCAAACTGACAAAAAGATATAATATCATTTCTAAGCTTAGCAGTTTTCGAGGATAAAAAATATTTAGCAAAGAATTTTTGTGATAGTTCTCCAAAGTTCTGATAGATCCAGGTGCTAATGAATTTAACAAAACATTAGCTTTATCTCTTAATGAAAAAGAAAAAAGTCTAATTCTAACAACATCATTAGACACTCCGTCATATTTAAAAGTAGCACAAATTTTGAGAAAACTAACAAGACGTAAGTTTGGATCTTCAGTAAGTGTTCCATCAAACTGATTATTTTGTACCATTTGGATAATAGCATGTTTAAGTTCAAATTAATTAGCAGCAACATCAGGATTTTCGATAGTCAAGTGAAGTTCATCTGTTGTCGGATTAACATAATCTTTTAAAGGTCTGTCGATTTTCGTTTATTTGATTATTTAAGTTATTCATCATTCCGTTTAAATTTTTAATTTCTTTTTGTTGTTTTCGAATTTTTCTAATAATACGCTCTAATTCTGAATTGTAAGGTACTAAACCTTCATATCCAATATTTCGCATAAACAAATATAATAAGCAAAGAAATTTTTTTTTAAAAATACTCTTAAATAAAAATATATTTTCTTTTTGGATTTTTTATTTTTTTTAATTTAATTTTTTTTTAATTTTTTATATAATTATCTCTAAATTTCATAATTTACCAAATCTATTTAATTTACCGTTGCCCTAAAACTTGATCCCGAGATATAGTTGTGTAAAAATTAGAAAGTTAACTCCGCTATGCAACGGTGCCAAAAGCTTGATGCAATATTTTATTTATAAGAAATTTAAGCAAATAATGTTGCGATTCTACGCAAATATACGTATCGTCATCAAGTAATAAAAGACTTTCTATTTAAGCCCTAAATATCGATCCCACAGGTAATGTTTAAATTTGAAATAATAAATTTACTAGAAAATTCACAGAATGTCAAAACGAAATTACTGTCACTAATTTCAAATGTTAAGATATTATCAAAATTAAATTATTTAACTAATAACAAAACTGAAATACAAAGTTTAGACAATAACTACTAAACTATTAAACTATGTGAAAAAACATATTTCCCAATGCAATGAGGTTTTGGTAAAATGAGATAAGATGAATGATTCAAATATGCAGTGTGTCAAAAAAGAACAGTATTAATTTTCTACCCTGATACAGTGTTATAGAAAATCATTGGCTAATCTCAGGTTTAGTCCCTCTGTGGCTAGGCTAAGAGGATACTAGCTCTCACTCCAGAGCTTCTACTTCCCTTCACCTGAAGGTTAACTCTTGCTTTAGTTTTTAACACTAAGACCGAATTGGAGATTTTAATACGTCACCTTAAAGATTCTCCAATTCTACACCCAACAAAGTATATTTCTCTATTTATTTGTACTTAATTTCATGAAAGCAATTTTAATTCATGGAATCAAATATGATCTTCACTCTATTGTAGAACTCATACTCCATTTCCCGGATCATATGTTTCACAACATATTTTAACAAGTCAATTGGTCAGATCGAAAAGTAAATTAAGCTCGAAGTTGAAAAATCATCACAATTTATTTTATATTTTAATATTAGCACATTCATATTATCTCTTCATTTCACCATATCTCAGAGTAAAGAGAAAGATAAAGTAAACTACTCAGACTTCATGAGAAAGATACAACAAAACACAAATTTCATATATAAAAGTAAAGTTCATACAACACTAATAAACAAACAAAACTTATCTGAAACTCTTTCTCAATGCAAATCCCTTGTTTATACAACAATAATAAACAAAGAACACTTATCTGAAACTCTTTCTCAAAGCAAATCCTTTGTAAAAACTGCTTAGACTTCATGAGAAAGATACAACAAAACACAAATTTCATATATAAAAGAAAGTTCATACTAAAAATAAACAAACAACACTTATCTGAAACTCTTTCTCAAAGCAAATCTCTTGTAGCCTCTCAGACTTCATGAGAAAGATACAACAAAACACAAATTTCATATATAAAAGAAAGTTCATACAATAACATTAGAAAGATACAACAAAACACAAATTTTATATATAAAAGAAAGTTCATACAACAATAATAAACTAGTACTTATCTGAAACTCTTTCTCAGAGCAAATCCCTTGTAGCCTCCTCTAAGAAATTTAGGAAGAAGAAATCTATCACTTTTCTTCTTCTCCAACACTTTTAAAAAAAAATCACACTTAATCTCACCACAAAACTATAAAGTATAAGAACAATGGACTCTAAATGGTTGTGGAATGAAAAATGTAAAAATGTGTGATGCGTAGAATGTTGAATTTGGACGATGAGATTTTAGGAATAGTCACATTTCTGATTAATTTTGGCTCCAAATAAAGCCTAAAGTCGATTCTCCGATAGATGCCTTAAAAAACTCTTCAAAAAACATCCAAATTCGTTGAATATTCTAGAAACAGGGGCTGAACCAACATTGGCGCCGTTGGCGCCCATTCTAGCGCTGTCGGCGCCAGTGTTCCGCAATTTAATTCGTTGCTCTCTGTGAAACGGCGTCGTCAGAACTGAGTAAAATTCACCATTTGTTATTTTGGTTTGCGCCATCGGCGCTGCTCTTAGCACTTTCGGCGCTGAGCATTTCTTTAAAAACGNGAGCAAATCTCTTGTAGCCTCCTCTAAGAAATTTAGGAAGAAGAAATCTCTCACTTTTCTTCTTTTCCAACACTCTTAGAAAAAAATTCACACTTAATCTCACCACAAAACTATAAACTATAAGAACAATGGACTCTAAATGGTTGTGGAATGAAAAATGTAAAAATGTGTGATGCGTAGAAGGTTGAATTTGAACGATGAGATTTTAGGAATAGTCACATTTCTGATTAATTTTGGCTCCAAATAAAGTCTAAAGTCGATTCTCCGATAGATGCCTTAAAAAACTCTTCAAAAAACATCCAAATTCGTTGAATATTCTAGAAACAGGGGCTGAACCAACATTGGCCCGTTGGCGCCTATTCTAGCGCTGTCAGCGCCAGTGTTCCGCAATTTAATTCGTTGCTCTCTGTGAAACGGCGTCGTCGGCGCTGAGTAAAATTCATCATTTGTTATTTTGGTTTGCGCCATCGGCGCTGCTCTTAGCACTTTCGGCGCTGAGCATTTCTTTAAAAACGTCATTTTGACTCTAAATTTCATTCTTTTTGCTTCTTTTTTGTTTCAAGTTTTAAAAATCAACCTGCAAAAAAATATAAAAATATCTTCCATTAAAGTGCAATATCACAAAAAAAATGAGTATAAAATATGGGTCTAAAAATGCATATATTTTTGGTGTNAAAAAAATGAGTATAAAATATGGGTCTAAAAAAGCATATATTTTTGGTGTATCATCGAGCTCGAGTGACATCGAACATATGACTATGTGAAGCCGAAGACGCTCTCATAAAAGAACCGACCGAAGCGAGCATATGGTTCGAGAGGTTGCAAAGCCAAAATGGTTACAAAACCCGACGTGCCTCAAAACGAGGTCTTATCATCAAGGGTCGATCAAGTAAAGGTAATAGTTCCATTGATCGGAACATCAAATGATCAGGGAGGTATGTATCCCGATCGAAATAGTCTAGGAGGTATNTGTCGATCAAGTAAAGGTAATAGTTTCATTGATCGGAATATCAAATGATCAGGGAGGTATGTATCCTGATCGAAATAGTCTATGAGGTATGTATCCTGACTGTACATCAAATAAGGCAGGAGGTATGTATCCTGATCGAGAATATAAAATAATGCAGAAGGTAACATGGTACTCGACATGGCGGACAAAACCAAACAGATCAATCGAGTATATCAATGGGGTTACGTGACCAAGCACGATTTAGCCCCAAAGGGTCCTTCAAGTGAGCTAGCGAGGAAATTCTCGTTGGGGATTCTCTCATCACTTNTTGTACATCAAATAAGGCAGGAGGTATGTATCCTGATCGAGAATATAAAATAATGCAGAAGGTAACATGGTACTCGACATGGCGAACAAAACCAAGCAGATCAATCGAGTATATCAATGGGGTTACGTGACCAAACACGATTTAGCCCCAAAGGGTCCTTCAAGTGAGCTAGCGAGGAAATTCTCGTTGGGGATTCTCTCATCACTTAGCAAAGTAGTTTTGCTGGGGAGACATTAAATATCCCGNCGCACACACCCAGTGTGCGCGATCAAACCTACAACCTAAGGCCGACTAGGAAGTAAAATGCGAAAGGGAAGAAGGGTTATACCGTTGCGTGGTTTGCACGAAGCCTAAAGAAGTCCGTCGGGAGCTTGCACGTGAGGTAAAAGTGTCTTGTATCCTCCTGAATGACGTCGATGCTTGCTGTCCAGCAACTTCGTGGTGGACCGGTGAGGTGTGTGGTCGCCGGAAAAGTTAGGCGGAGAGATGACGGATGTTAGCTTGTCGGTGGTGAGTGCCAAGAGTGAAGGAAATTATTGAGGGAAATCCCAAAAAAATTGAAGTTTTTCCCCACTATTTTACTCCAGCAAAAACATGACGCCGACGAGGCAAAATCTGGNCGGCATGACTTTCTCGCATAAGACAAATATCAATCGAAATTGACTTCCGTCAATCGAGATATTGCAAAAGATTAGTTAGGCAAGATATGCTAACCAGGGAATGCTTAGTCATGAAACTAAGCTTAAATCCTCTAAAAAGAGGGTATCTTCCACTCTCATTTATGACGAGTGAGACAAACGTATCTACCACGCTCATTTATGATGGGTGGGACACGATCATTCAAGCCCGCTCGAAGCGAGGAACTGAAGAGAAAAGATAAGAGAAGTACTTTACTCCTCTTACATTGATTATTGGTTGCGCCAGGTATAAGCCATCTGTAAGGCTTCCACTTTTTCTGTTTGGCAATTAAGAAATCAGTTTTAAGAGATGTTGAAGACCTCTCTTACGTGTAATGAAGCACAGAAAAAAATGGGTGTACGATATGTCGTACCACATGCCCACAAAGAAGGCTAATCAACTTCCAAAGAAAGGACTACCGGGACCCGATGGTCAACGCATAAAGCGTAAGAGGTTATGAGCAGAATTTCACACTAAAAGACAAGTCAACTTCCGAATGAATGACTGTCGAACCCAGAGGGCCGACGCACAAGGCGTAACACAAGTGAGTTACCACCCACGAAGGAAGGGTCGTCACGACCTGAAAGTCGATGTATAAAGTGTAATGAGGTAGTGGGTGAAATCCCACAACAAAGGCATGTCAGCTTCTAAAGGAAACTTGTCATGACTCGAGGGCCGATGCATTAAGCATGAAAGGTGGTGGGCAAAATCCCACACACAAAGGCAAGTCAACTTCTAAGGAAGGACTGTCGGACCCAGAGGGTCAATGCATAAAGCGTAGAAAAATGTGGGTGTATGCTATGTTGTACAACATGCCCACGGAACTACTAAGAGTCTTTCATGTCATTCATATATTTTTTGTTGGGATCTATATATATATATATATATATATATTATCCCCGGCATAAGCCGTTATCAGGAGGGATCTGCCGTGATATACCNAAAAATGCTCTGGTCAGTTCAACATGACTATCGATAATGTGATAAAAATCAACCAAGTCAAACAAAGCATATACATCAGGATGGATATGGGAGAGAGGATCAATCTCACAGTGATGCTCTATCACCAAAAACAAACTAAAAGGTTAATAAGGCTCTTGATAGGTGAGGTACCAAATCCTACTCAGGTTCACAGTAACTGACTAAATCAAATGCTTAGACATGTATAATGGTCTTAGCAATGAAATACTCTCATCAAGAGCTTAGCCAAAAGTTAAACTGACTCAAATCGAATGAGGCACTCTCAAAAAGTTTGGGACATGCGTATCCCGCTAAACATAGATCAATCGAGACTGACAAAGTGGTCTATTCGATACAACATGTTATCAACAAGAGACTTTTAGGGGTGTTCCCAATTGGAATATAAAGCATCAATTGTAGCCTTGCTTATTAATCAAAAAGAGACACTATACACTCTTCAAAGCAAAGGCAAGTAAACCCCTCACCGTCAAATATGCAGCGTCGAGATATCAAGAGAAATGGTGGCAAGAATTTGCCTAACCCACAAGGTATTCGCCGAAGTAGGGCAATCACCGTCTGCCCTCAAATAAGGTAAAAATCGATGGGTGTTAGGCAAATTCTTGCCACCATGTCTCGCTGGGTCGGACGAAGTGAAGTGAAATACTCACTGGAACGGGGCGGCCGGTTGGAGCAAAGTGAAGTGCTCGTTGGGTCGAGGCGGCCGGACGAAGCGAAGTGAAATGCTCACTGGGCCGGGGCGACCAGACGAAGTGAAGTGAAGTACTCACCGGGCCAGAGCGGGGCGGCCGGATGAAGTGAAGTGAAGTAAAGTGCTCACCGGGTCAGGGCAGCCGTTCAGAGCGAAGTGAAGCGCTCGTCGGGCCGAGGTGGCCGAGCGAAATGAAGTGAAATGCTCGCCGGACCGGGGGGGTCGGACGAAGCGAAGTGAAATACTTATCGGGTCGTGGCGGCCGGTCGAAGCGAAGTGAAATACTTACCGGGTCGGGGCGGCCGGTCGAAGCAAAGTGCTCGTCGGGTCGGGGCGGCTAAACAGAGCGAATTGAAATGCTCGTCGAGTCGGGACGACCGGACGAAGCGAAGTGAAATACTCACCGGGCCGGAACGACTAGACGGAGCGAAGTGAAATACTCTCC
>JXCR01147417.1:0-14387 GCA_002079205.1 Phalaenopsis hybrid cultivar
TATAATACGTTCTTGCATTCATATATATATATATATATATATATATTTGTATGCATGTGTTTGTATGTGTATGTATGTACATGTGTGTGTGCGTGTGTGCTTGTGTGTGTGTGCGTGCATTTGCTTTTTTATGTGTTCAATATGAATCTATTTTGTGAATCATACCCCAGAAATAGAGAATGAGATAAATGTGTTTGATTAGACTATTGTAGAAATGATTCCTTGTTTATGAGAGGGATACATTATACATAATTCCATGCTTAACCCTATTTTAATGGAGGCGTGATGGGGTATTTTGGGTAATTAAATAGCCAATGACTCAGTTATTCCATCGCTAGGGTGATTGAGATTGTCGGGCCTTAGGTAGGCAAGGTTCGTTCGACTGCTTATGTTGACTTGGGGGTTCTCGATCGGCTCCTGTTGATCTTCTGTTGTTCAGACTTGGCTTGGTTGGCTTGAGTCAACCGGTCGGTTGCTTTGGTTCAGTGTCGACTATGACCCCTATATGAGAAGCTCCAGAATTCATAATGAAACTAAGATTTGGGGTAAACGTGATTCACCATAATCTGGCAAACACTTCGCCCCTTAATAAAATGTCATTCGGGGTGTTCGTGGAATACTTCGTAGTAAAATGTTTGGCCTTCTAACGAGTCTCAAAGCTCTTATGAGGCAACTAGATATGTTGGGCAAAGAGATGGGCATATACCTTTTCTTGATTTGATAAATCTTGGTTTTTGGCTTGAACAACCTTTGTTTGACTTGTTTTAGGTCCGGACTCAATAGATCTGTATTTGGTTAATCAAGTCTTTGATCTTCTTATGATTGGACATTTGGTCTTCCTTCTGTGAACCATCTCCAATTCCTGATCGTAATTTTGTCTCTTAGTTCGTTGGATTTCCTCAAGATTTGTACTGATATATTTCAGATGTACATATTTTAGTTATCTGATTCTTTCACTTCTTGAAAGTGATAATTACGATAATATTAAGATAATTAAATAAAAATATATATTCTTTTTTTTATAACCAACACTTTAATAATTGCACTCTCTGAATATTCATGACCATGGTTTTTATAAATAAGGCGTGATTGACACTTTTGTTATTGCATTTGGTTTCCAGTGTGCCTCTCAGTCGGTCAATTTCATAAGTTCATTCACGGCGAGTGATAAGAAAACTGTAGATGATGCCCTACAGAGGAAAAACTAATAAAAGCCATTGGGATTGTTGCGACAAAGATCGGGAGAAGAGAGCCAACCCGAGGGTGAGAGGCGAGTTAAGCAACTCGCCTACCAGACGAAACATGTGGAAGATCCCGGGGATGAGGTTGCATAGTCTGACTCGCTGACACTTCTTCGACAAAAAGAGGGAGACAAGTTATCGTACCCCTTTTGCGACCCACGATCAAATGACCAAAAACCTTCTTTGGGAGGTGCTTGGGCTCCACTATCAGAGGAAGGGAGGCTACGTTACTACTATCGGCCAGTGGAAGGAAGACTGGTTGTTTGGTGAGAGCTTTCCTTTGTATTGGTGGTTGAAGATGAATCAACTCCTTGGTATGAGGAGATGCAATCGCTGGTTATTAGAAAAATTTCTTTAATGTTACTATCATTTATTTGTTGGTGCATATGAGGCAGTCTTGGTCGTTGATTCACCATTAAAAGGCATAACCCAAGTCCTCACTTAAGGAGTTGCCGAGGAAACTCCAGCTCAAATGTTGAGCAAGGGGAAAGAGGTCGACATCCCAACCGGTCCCCAAGAAGGCAGCCGATGACTGACAGAGGGCACCAACATCATTTGCCTGCCCCTTGGAGTTAGACTGAGGGCTCCTTTGGTCGGTTTGCAATAGGACGCAGAGATGAAGGAGCTTCGGAAAGAAGTGACGTCTTTGCGATAGGAGTACTTAGTGAAGTTGGCGGCTCTTTGGGTGAAACTAGCAGATGTTCGAGCGACCTATTCATTTCTACAAATCTAGGCCCGAGTTAATAGTGTAGATAGATTTAGGTTTATGGGAGTGCTTTGTATTAGAAGTTGCTTCAACAATGGTTTGTCTCAGTTGACTGAGCAACCTCTTAAGAAAAATATTTCTCATTTGAATAAAATTATTTATTATTTTTTGAAAAATTTTATTGTTGTAAAATTTTCTCTCAAAATCAGTACTAATGTGACTTGAATTTTCAAAATCGAGATATGGTTCTTACATGACACTTCAATTTCCTTTAACACCCTTTATGTAAGGGCGGAGGGTTGAATTTTTCATGTAATTTTAGTCTCCTTTCTCTCTACCTATTAGTCGGATTTTTTCTTTCTTCCTTCTCACCTTCACATGGATGGCTTAACCAATACTCGATCCAACACTTCGAATCGTTCCCTGTGACCAGGTCATCTTTGATGACTTCAGACGAAGCTGCTTTGCTTGAGGACAGGCATGTATTCGACAATGAAAAGCATATGGATGTCATTGGTTCGGATGATCAGGTGACCAAAGATTTTAGAAGGAATCTTATTTTCTATAGAGGCCATTTCTAGTGGGGTATTTGACTTGGAATTTAGTGATTATTTCTATAACAACCATGGCCTCGTTGTAGGGGTTTCCCCATTGAGGGAGGTCGTCGTCTGTGACCGTGATCGGAGGACAATTTCCTCTTCCTTGCATGGATGCAAGGTTGCAAAACTTGTTCTTCCTGGTCTTCTTTTAAGAGCTCTGTTAAAAGGCATTTGTTCTTCCAAGGATAGTCGAGATTATCCCGACGACATAAACGACATTCGTCCGGACAAGCCCTAATGGAGCCTCTAATGCTGGAGCGTTTCCATGTCTTTGACCCAAGTGTCCCTAGGCCACGAACTCCTGAGATTTCAAGGTGTCTGCATTCCACCATGTTATGGTCGTGCTCCAGGTGAAACTTATAATACGTTCTTGCATTCTGAAGAAAGCCTCTTGCTCACATCGGTGCAAGTTTCTTGAAATATTCCTTGTCTTGAATGTCGTTGACAATTTCAGCCATTGACACGCTTAAAGGAGTAGCTCGCAAGCCTTCGTAATCATTGTATGAGTGTTCATAATGTTTTTTTGGCCTCTCATAGTACCGGGCTGGTCGTGGATAACAGTTCCTCGCTTAGCCATCGTGTTGGTTGTATCGGCTGGTCCCTCTGCTGTTGTGAGAGGACTGGACATCTTTGATTCGACGTCGAGCGGGTGGCCTGTGTTCGTCCCTTAGCTTCGACCCGCTACCGGGAGGAGCTCTCTTTTGGGCATAACGCCCTTCAAATTCTCACTTGGGGATACTTTCCTCTGCTATCATGTGTTTGTTATCACTTTCCAATAGCTCAACCAAGCCTTGAGGCATGTTTCAGCTGAGGTCATAGGAAAACCTCTTGGAACCCAAGCCTTGCCATAAGAAGGAAATTGACTCGTCAACTTTAAGGTCATTCACCTTCAACATTTGTCTTTGGAAGCGAGCAATGAATGTGCACAAGCTCTCGTGCTAACCTTACTTGGAATTACCACAAGGATTGCATGCACTTGGTGGGTTTTTGGGCACTGGTGAATTGTGCCAAGAAGAATCTCTTGAAATCAGCAAAGTTACTGATGCTAATAGCTGGAACCACTTCAAGGCTGACAACCTCAAAGTGGTGAAAAACATAAGACACACTAAAGTGTCTGAGATTTTGAGTAAGCACACGACCGACTCAAATGCATCTATATGGTTAATGGGGTATGGACGCCACCTTGTAAGCCTCTAAAGCTAAAAATTTCAGTTTTTCTGGTGGCTTCGATCCAAATATCTGAAGGGAGAAGGGATTCTTTGGTTGATGTGGTGCCTTAGTACACCCTAACCGTTGCCTCTCTACCTTTGCAGATCCCGCCCTGTCTTAATACTACGAGTCACTGGACCCCTCACAATCGTTGTTTAATCACCTTCCATTGTGCGTCGACGGCACCTTCTATGGGTATTTTTCTTTTGTGGGGCTCGATTTTTTGCTAGGATTGTGACGATCCTCAGGACTTCGGCGATCTAGCTCGATACTTGCTCCATGATCTAGGCTATCACCTTCTGCATTCCTTGTTGCATATGTTCCTCAATATCATCTCATAGAGGATCTACATTAACTACTACTTTTGGGTTACGTTTTTTCTCTTTGTGACCGCTGTGTTTCTCTTCTTATCAATGATATGACTCCACAATCACTGCACTTTTTAGGATGCTGAATGTAAAGTGCGCTGAAGGATGAGAGAGAAAGAAAAAATAAGAGTGCAATAGCACAATAATGGATACTAAATTTTGCGTAATCCTTATTCATGAAATGAACCTCTTATTTATTGGAATGGGTCATTGTACAATTGCACGTTGTACCCTTAGATTAGATAGGTACGATGATGGTATTTTAATATGTACATAAACATATCCTGAGGGCCCACAAATATGAGGTCCGGATGAGCCGAACAACTACAAGGCCAGACAGCCAATGAGCCTGGTGGCAGTTAAGCCGGGCGGATACTAGGCCGGTCGGCCATTATGTCGGTGTTGACCTCACTTTTGGTTAAGGTTCAATTTTCCCTCTTTAGTAGCCTAAGGTCTAGCCATAAGACTTTTCTATTAAATATTCTTAGAAAACTAGACAAGGAACTCATACCATTAGAAATTACAAACTCTTCTCTACTCAACTTGAAGTTCCACATATTGGTCATAACCTCTAGCACTTAATAGATGGGGTCACTATGGGGGAAACTCAAGATGAGTCACCCTTAGGACTGCTAGACTTTAGGGTTGACCCTGAGTGTTGGTCTAGGACTAAGGAACTTACTTGCAATCACTTACACTCACAATCACTCATTGCCATAAACCCAAAACTTCTAGGCTTTGGTCCCTTGATACTTTTAGGAGACTCCTGTAGGTGGTTTCCTAAACCCATTAGCCCTAGGCTAGGGTTTAGCTAAGACCACTACATAGAGGACCCAAAATGGGGTTTTCATTGATCCATGATTTATTTATGGTGGTTGGCAATCCAACTCTATCAAGATACCCAACCCACCCTATTGTCCCTAAATTCCCCCAAATTATCTAGATATCATTAGGACCCCAAATTTGGCCAAATTTGGGCCAAAATCTCCAAATCTAGCCAAAATACCCAAACTTCTTCAAAAATCATTTTAAACATTTTGAAAACACCCAAATTACCCAAAATTGGCCAAATTACCCAAAATTGGCCAAATTACCCATACCCCTCTTTGGCCCAAAATTCTAAAGATTCCAAAAAATCAAAAAAATTCCTAAAACCCACAAAATATTCCGATTTCATTTTCCTTAATTGTTACATGACCCAATCTGGTCAATTTGACCACCTTTGACCAAAACCCCCAAATTACCCTTTAAAGGCCCACATTTTCTCCAAATCACCTCAAATGTCTATCCAATTGGTCTCAATTTCCCCAATTTCACTTCTAAACTCAAATTCACTCTTCATATGACCAATGAAGACCAAATCCAAGCCCAATTGATCCATGATTTGAACCCAATTTTGATTTAGATCAAAAACCCAATTTTTGGCACATGATCTAATCTCACCAAATTGAACCGATAGCTCACTCAATTGGCCACAATTTGTGTTGAAAAATCTTCATAACATTCCTACACTTCAAATTTGACTTTCAATTTGCCTTGGTAGGAACTCAATTTCATTTTATTTCAACCTAAGTTCAAAAGCCCCAAATTTGCCCCAAATTGAACATGTCTCAAAATTGAACCAAATTGAAGGCCTTAACCCCAAAATTTCCACTCCATCCCTTTATGAAAAATCTTTAAAACACCTCCCTTGATCATGTGAACCATTTAATTTGGACTTAGCCCAAGGCTAGCCAAACCTAGACCCATGTCTAGCCCAACATGCCCAAATTGGCCAAATCTCAAAAATCCCTCAAATTGACCTACCAATTAAACTCAAAATCACTTAAAACCTTCACCAAAAACTTCATAACAATCATCTACATAATGTTAATCAATCAATTGGGTTATTTAACATGGCTAACCTAGTCCTAACCCAAACTTTGATCACTTGAACCCACATTGAACCTATGCATTAAAGATGGCCTAACAACCCCAAAGTCACCAAATTAACTCCACCTCAGCCATTGGTTAGACTCTAAGACTGATCCAAATCCCATCTAACCACCTAAACTAAGCCATGGACCAAAGGTCCCATAAATTAAGGGATTTCATTCCATTTTTGCTTAAGCTTAGGATTTTTTTTTGACAAAATTAAACCTCAACCCATTAAATTGCTGTGACATATTCCCCTGGGTTCCCTGAGATCCTAGCCACCTCCAATTGGTCCCCCCTGGCCGGCTGGCCAGCCTAGTGGCTAGAAAATGGCCAAAATGAGAGCCACCCTCATGGAGCTTCACCAAAATCAAACCTAGAGACCAGCTCATCCAAATCAAACTGTAGAGCTCGACTGCCCTCCACCTAAGCACCACAATGCACCCAAACTTATGCCCTGAGAGCCACCCCATGACCATTTTTATAAAAAGTCACCTCCATGGCCATGGGAGGTGTGCTGAAAATTTCTTAGAGAGAGCCTCCCAAACTTCTCACAAAGCTTCTCTGAGATCCCCTCAGTGCAATCCAACCCTCCTCCCCCACTGAATTCCACTGTGGAAGCTTAATTTTGAGCTCAAACCTCTGCCCAAAACCAGGACATAACTCATTAAACTTCCACAGTCCACCAAACTTCAATTACTTGTGCCCACACCTTCACAACCAAGAAAGAAGCCAAAGCCCCATAAAATCCCCCTCTGAAATAGCCTCTACCATAGCTCCAGACCAACAACTGAAAATCGAGCTTGGTAGAATTCATACCTAGGCCTTACACCAAGACCAGAGGATCAATCCCTAGCCTCCTTGGACCCCAACGAATGTGCCAAGACCCTCTGATTGAAGCTTCACTTCTCAAAGCAAAGGTATAAAACTTTTCTCCCTCCCGAGCTTATTTTGATTCTCCATTTGATTAGGCTTAATTTAATTGCATGATTACCATATGGATGTGTTCGTCTCACTTAGACGAGTTGATAGGATCAAACCCGAAGTGATTTGGTTGAGTATAGGCTGAGATCTTAGGGTTTTAGTGTGGACGGTCACGTGATCACTCTATCAGGGACGATGACGGAGAGCCGTTTGATTAAGCGTGTATCGAATGGACGGCTAAGATGAAGCTGGACATCACTTCTTTACACAAACACTGGGACGTGTGGCTGCTGACGTGGACGGCGGTGTCAAATGGGAGCGCGCCGCGTGGAGCTTCGGAGTCGCCGTAGGTTGACGAGGCGCCGCGTGGATAAGTAGAAAATAGGACTTTTTCTATTTATTTAAACTCCCTTAACTTGAAAAATTCATAACTTTGTGTAGAAAGATCACAAAAATAAAATAAAAATACCCTCTTGCTCAGTGAACATAGCAAAGTAATGTGGAAATAATTTTAAGTCCATGTGATGAATATTTTATTTTCAATTAATTCAATACTGATTTGAATCTTTTGATTCTCCATGCATGTAGACTTATCACCATAACTTGAATTTTTGGCACATTGTAGCCTCTATCAAGGGGAACATCCTCTATTGTTTTCAAAGTCAAAGGAGGTTCCTAGACAGAGATCCATATTTTTTAAGTTTATGTCTTCTATTTGCATAATTTAATCATGATAATTAGCATGTTGATTAGAAAATTTCAAGAAAATTTTGGATGGTCCACCATCACGAGAGGAGCTTTTGGAAAAAATTTCATGAGTCAAGTCATTTAAAATGCACTTAATTTTCATAAACTCTAAATCATTAAAAAAATTAGTTTTGCAAGATATAAACATTTAAATAAATTGATTTTTGATCTCCACTGTTATTTGTGATCCAGAGAACTCACCATAAAAATTTTAAAGTATTTTGAGTTCATTTGATAACTTAAGTTGATTTTTAAAGATAAATAACTTTTTTGGAACCAAAATGATTTTTAAAATCAAAATATAACTTGGGAAATTATAAAACTTGATTTTTTGAGTTCTCTGTGATCAGTATTTTCTAAAAATAAAATGATATTTAAAATAAAAAAGTTGATTTTTGGCCCATTTTAAATATTTAAATAATTAAAAATCCCTAAAAATCACAAAAATATTAAAACCCATGGAAATATTCTAAATTGCTTCCTAAGCACTTAGGAATAATTATAGTATTTTTCCTGATTTTCTAATTAAAGAAACTGAATTTCAAAGCATAAAAATAATTTTTTTAAAGGCTAAAAATGAGTTTTCATTAAAAATAATTCCAATAAATCAAGTAAAATTCAAAAAAATATAAAATCTCTTTCTATGAGTTCTCTGACCTTAGGGAGACTTTTAAAAAATACAAAACTTAATTTTCCCTATTTAAAATATTTTATATTTAATAAATACCCCAGAACTAAAAATAATTTTTAAAATTCAACAAAAATTCAAAAAATCATGAAATTTGGTTTAAAGACTTCTCCAGTCTAATTCTACCTCTAGTAAAACTTTCAAGTGATTTGGAGTCACTTTGATCAAGTTAGGAATTTTCTTTGGAAAATATTAATTTTACATGAAAATAATTATATAAATAAATTAAATTTTGAAAAATCACATTGTCTCCTCTGATGTCTTAATAGACCCATGAATGAGGTATGATAAAAATTTCAAAGTCATTTAAATTGAATTTGACAAATTTTTAAGTGTTAGAGCCTTAGGGGCAAATGTGTAATTTTGGAAATTTAGCCTTAATTAACATTTAGGCTTAATTCACAAGGAGGGAAAATGGGTAACCTCTAATCTTAATCAATTTATTTGATGTTTGAAACCCAAAGGGGTTGAAGGAAAATGGGTAACTTCTGATCTAATCAATTTATTTGGTGTTTGAAAAATAAGAAGTTAATTTGTAGAAACCAACCTCACTTTTCCAATTGAAAAGATAGGTTAATAAATTTCTAAATTATTAAAATTTGGAAATTTATTAAAATAAAATGAATTTAGGGCTTAGGGGTATGACTTTTGAAGTCAGTAATTAATCAATTTAATACCCCTATTTTGATTTTCAACTTAGGGGTATGACTTTTGAAGTTAATAATTAATCAATTTAATACCCCTATTTTGATTTTCAAAAAATCCAAGTCATGAATCATGATCACTTAAAGCTTAACCATTTTCAAAACTAATTAAGACACTCACCTAGATAGGGGTATGACTTCTGAAGTCAATAATTAATCAATTTAATACCCCTATTTTGATTTTCAAATAAAGGTATAACTTTTGAAGTCAATAATTAATCAATTTAATACCCCTATCTTGATTTTCAAATAAATATGACTTTTGAAGTCAATAATTAATAAATTTAATACCCCTATCTTGATTTTCAAATAAAATTCAAATCATGAATCATGACCACTTAAAGCTTAACTCTTTTCAAAATTAAGTAAGACACTCACCTCGGGGTATGAATTTTGAAGTCAATAATTAATCAATTTAATACCCTTATTTTGATTTTCAAATAAAATTCAAATCATGAATCAAGACCACCTAAAACTTAGCCTTTTCAAAGCTAATTAAGACACTCACCTAGGACTTAAGGGCTTAGTAGTGACTTAGGCTAAATCAAGTTTCCAAGGATTTGAAAAGTAAATATCAATTAAAACTAAGACGTCTTTCAAACACTACAAGCCTAATTAGGACTATGATTAGAAAAGTAAACATCATTGAAAATTAAAACATCTTTCAAACACTACAAGCCCAATTAGCCTGGGTCTTAAGGGCTTAGTAGTGACTTAGGCTAAATCAAGTTTCATTTAAATGAGGATTAGAAAAGTCTTAAGGGCTTAGTAGTGACTTAGGCTAAATCAAGTTTCATTTAAATGAGGATTAGAAAAAGTTTTAAGGGCTTAATAGTGACTTAGGCTAAATCAAGTTTCATTTAAATGAGGATTAGAAAAGTAAATTGAAAATTAGAACATCTTTCAAACACTACAAGCCCAATATTTTCAAAACTAACTAAGACACTCACCTAGGTCTTAAGGGCTTAGTAGTGACTTAGGCTAAACAAGGATTTGAAAAGTAAATATCAATTAAAACTAAGACGTCTTTCAAACACTACAAGCCTAATTAGGACTATGATTAGAAAAGTAAACATCATTGAAAATTAAAACATCTTTCAAACACTACAAGCCCAATTAGCCTGGGTCTTAAGGGCTTAGTAGTGACTTAGGCTAAATCAAGTTTCATTTAAATGAGGATTAGAAAAGTCTTAAGGGCTTAGTAGTGACTTAGGCTAAATCAAGTTTCATTTAAATGAGGATTAGAAAAAGTTTTAAGGGCTTAATAGTGACTTAGGCTAAATCAAGTTTCATTTAAATGAGGATTAGAAAAGTAAGCTTAGTAGTGACTTAGGCTAAATCAAGTTTCATTTAAATAAGGATTAGAAAAGTAAATATCATTAAAAATTAAAACAACTTTCAAACATTACAAGTCAATATAAATTAAAATTTGGCAAAGTGTTCCAACAACACTAACTTGCCTCTTTAAGGGTCTTCACCCACATAATTCTTAAATTGAATCACAAGTGATAATTACCCTATTCTTAGGGATAATTGAGACATCAATGTTCACTGAGCATTAAGGGTATTTACAGGATGACTCATTAAGCAACATAATAAGCTTAAAAGAACTTGGGATTTTTCNTGATGAATTATTAAGCAACATAATAAAGTTTAAAAGAACTCGGGATTTTCCACCATGCAGCGAGAGAGTAGCACGGACATGCTTTTTTCTCTAGATCTGTTGAATATCTTGAAGATCTACTAAACTTAATAAATTATGATTGACAAAATCATCCTTAATTAAATTCCTAAGGACCCACCAAGTATGATATAGGGTTAGGATAACTACCAAAACCTTACTTTTTGCCTCTATATAAATTACCCTGACATGCCATTTGAGTTTCAGGTGGTGGAATGAGAAGACTCGCCAGGTACGTTTTTACAATTTTCAACATTGTCTTTCTTGTACTTTCATACTGTACTTTATACTTGCAAACTTGCATGCTAAACAACGATGTCACACTGCATGAAAACTTAAAATATCAGGATAGCCACAAAACCAAAACCAAAATAAAAATCAAAACTAAATCAACCAAGATAAAATTCACCGCCACAACATTCAAAATATAAAACAACCCAAAATTTAATCACAAACATCACACAAAGCTACAATTGCAACTAAATTAAGATATCTCTATTGGATGATTGGGAATCCCTCGGAGGAGGTAACCTACAGTTGCTAACGAGGTTCCCCACGGTCTAAATGAAATTATGGAACTCATTAAGTTGAGTTTAGTAAGTTCATTTAGACTATTTTCCCACGATCTAAATGAAATTATGGAACTCATTAAGTTGAGTTTAGTAAGTTCATTTGGACTAAGCTATGGTCTAAATGAAATTATGGAACTCATTAAGTTGAGTTTAGTAAATTCATTTGGACTAAAGTCGGTCTAAATGAAATTATGGAACTCATTAAGTTGAGTTTAGTAAATTCATTTGGACTAAGTGTAACGAGGCTTCCCAAGGTCTAAATGAAATTATGGAACTCATTAAGTTGAGTTTAGTAAATTCATTTGGACTAAGTGAATCTAATAGAAAATAGTGGTGCCGGAACGAGGGAACCTGTTGACCTCACTTTTTGTTGAGGTCTAGAAAACTTCTTTAGTAGCCTATGTCTAGCCATAGGATTTTCCTATTGACTAGTCTTAGAAAACTAGAAAAGGTACCCTCACCATTAGAAACTCAAAACTTTTTTTTCAACTTGAAATTCCACATATTGATCTCAACCTCTAGCATTTAGTAGGTAAGATTTTCCTATTGACTAGTCTTAGAAAACTAGAAAAGGTACCCTCACTATTAGAAATTCAAAGCCGTTTTTACTCAACTTGAAGTTTCACATATTGATCTTAACTTCTAGCATTTAGTATGTAAGATCCCTATTGACTAGTCTTAGAAAACTAGAAAAGGTACCCCCACCATTAGAAATTCAAAACTCTTCTTCTTTACTCAACTTGAAATTCCACATATTGGATCTACCCCCACCATTAGAAATTCAAAACTTTTCTTTTTACTCAACTTGAAATTCCACATAATGATCTTTAACCTCAACATTTAGTAGGTAAGATACTCAATTTGAAATTCCACATATTGATCTCAACCTCTAGCATTTAGTAGGTAAGATCATTATAAGCTTGAAATTCCACATATTGACCTTAACCTCTAGCATTTAGTAGGTAAGATCATTGTGGGGGAATTTTGAGTTCCACATATTGATCTTAACCTCTAGCACTTAGTATGTGAGATCATTATGAGAGAACTCAAGAGGACTGCCACATATTGGTCATAACCTCTAGCACTTAGTAGGTAAGATCATTATGAGGGAACTCAAGTCTACTTTCCTATTGACTAGTCTTAGAAAATTTGAAGAGGTACCCCACCATTAGAAATTCAAAACTCTTCTTTTTACTCAACTTGAAATTCCACATATCTTAACCTCTAGCATTTAGTAGGTAAGATCATTATAAGAGAATTCAAGAAGAATCCCCGGAGTACCCCCACCATTAGAAATTCAAAACTCTTCTTTCTACTCAACTTGAAATTCCACATATTGATCACCCCCACCATTAGAAATTCAAAACTTTTCTTTTTACTCAACTTGAAATTCCACATAATGATCTTTAACCTCAACATTTAGTAGGTAAGATACTCAATTTGAAATTCCACATATTGATCTCAACCTCTAGCATTTAGTAGGTAAGATCATTATAAGCTTGAAATTCCACATATTGACCTTAACCTCTAGCATTTAGTAGGTAAGATCATTGTGGGGGAATTTTGAGTTCCACATATTGATCTTAACCTCTAGCACTTAGTATGTGAGATCATTATGAGAGAACTCAAGAGGACTGCCACATATTGGTCATAACCTCTAGCACTTAGTAGGTAAGATCATTATGAGGGAACTCAAGTCTACTTTCCTATTGACTAGTCTTAGAAAATTTGAAGAGGTACCCCACCATTAGAAATTCAAAACTCTTCTTTTTACTCAACTTGAAATTCCACATATCTTAACCTCTAGCATTTAGTAGGTAAGATCATTATAAGAGAATTCAAGAAGAATCCCCATCTTAACCTCTAGCATTTACCAAAACTCTTCTTTTTACTCAACTTGAAATTCCACATATTGATCTTAACCTCCAACATTTAGCAAATGAGATCATTATAAGAGAATTCAAGAAGAGTCCCTATAGGATTACTTGGCTTTAGGATTGACGAGATTATTATGAGAGAACTCAAGAGGAGTTCATATAGGACTACTTGGCCTTAGGATTGACCCCTCTTCTTTTTACTCAACTTGAAATTCCACATATTGTACCCCCACCATTAGAAATTCAAAACTCTTCTTTCTACTCAATTTGAAATTCCACATATTGATCTCAACCTCTAGCATTTAGTAGGTAAGATCATTATAACCTCAACTTGAAGTTCCACATATTGGTCCTAACCTCTAGCACTTAGTAGGTAAGATCATTTATGAGAGGATTCAAGAGGTCCCTATAGGATTACTTGGCTTTAGGGTCAACTCTAGGTGTTGACTTGGAACTAGGATACACCATCTATATGACTACTTGGCCTTAGGATTACCCTGGGTGTTGGTTTGAAGTTAAGGTACATAATATCCTCACAATATCCTGNTGACTTTCACCCTTCATGAAAGTTGTTTCTCATGGTCTCCTACACCAAATGACATATTTAATTGGGCCAATTGGCATGCCTAACCTAGTCCAAACACAAGATTTGGTCATGTGTACCCTTCTTGGACTTATGGTCAAACCCAAATCAAATGAGCTTGGTATGGTCAAATGGACCGTACCATAACTCATCCTAGACTCTAGGGTTGAGTTTAAAGCTAGCCATCAACCCATGGTTAGGCTTGATATTTATCCCATGGGTGAAATTTTGAGAAAAATGTTTAAAGAGATAATAAGGAGGTTAAATCAATGTACTTGTCATACCACTTGTCCATACCCTATGGTGCCATTTTTACTGATCATCATAAGCTTTAACCATGATCCAACCCTTGGTTAGCCACCCTAACCCAAGCTAAAACCCAAAAACCGTGAGCCCCCACATGGCTAAAATCCAAATTCATGCCAAGAGGCCACCTCAACCCAAATTGAGCTGAGAGCTCCTCTGCTTGACACCTAAGCAGTGGGGCTAACCTCTCAATTGGCCAGCCAAGCAACCCCATGACCAATTTCTATAAAAATCCACCCCACGGCCATGAATAGTGGTGTGGTAAAAA